>BCLF01000048.1:1811588-1877657 GCA_001602275.1 Zoysia japonica | reverse complement strand
CGACTTAAGTGTCAAAAGATGGTGTCACAGTATCTTGATAAATTTTAAATGTCATATTGTTTCGATGATTTAAAAAAGATAGAAAATATTTTGACATGACATTAGATCCTTTAGAAATTAGATCCTTTAGAAAGGTTATCCTAAATTCTTTAGAAAGTTTATCTTATGTTTTCATCCATATCTATATGTTTAAATTCGTATGAGACTTAACATTCGTTTTAGTATAGACTGCTTCTGAAGTTCAACTCTGAACTTGAATCCGAGTTGAATTCAAACTTCTTTCTTATCTTGTGTATCTTCTCGCTTCTTTTCAATGTTACTAATTATGATAAAATCATTAATTAACTATTTATTCTCAAAAATAAAAAAAATTTAAAAACAAACTAACTTCTAATTTCAACTGTCAACTTTCGTGCATAAATTTTATTAATATATATCTAAAATAGTGATACCTTCATCAGCACGTCACCTTAATTTAACACACTGCAGTAATGCTCAAATCATAACGCGCCTCCTACTTGTGTACCCTGGTTTATATTTTTATATAGTGGTTTGAGATTCCTTAAGGTAGTACACGGTGTCTTAAGCTACAGTGCTTAGCAGTACGGACTAGTTTACGAACTTGCAGCAATACAAAAGAACTGTATTTTTGTAAATTAACAGCAGCTAAATATCCAAAATATAAGCATTTATAGATCTAAATCTTTTTACTTCTACTAAAAATACTTAAAAATACATAATTTTTAATATAAAAATATAATTTTTATGAAAGTTTATTTAACAATGAATTCAAAAATATAATTTTTATATAATAAATATTATTAATGATAAAGTGATAAAAATTTAACTTTGACTAAACCTAGAAATGGCTTATATTTTGGAACGGAGTAGTTTCTTGCACTCTAGTGCTTTCAACTGCTTAGACTGCTGACAGCCGACAAAATTTGACATGCAATTTACAGCCCAGATTTTTAACATTATAAACATGAGAATTTTTTATGAAGCACAATCTCTATCTCCATTTTCTGAACTATCATGTCTCCTCTTGGAGTTGACCCATTCTGACATCACTTTAAAAGAATAATAATGTCTAGCTAGGTCTTTTAGCGGTCAGGAATTTCAAAGATCCGTCCTTCAATGAGAGAAAAAAAAAATGCAAGACAACCATCTCTCACTGTTGGCCCCAGATGGAGGATATATTATTCCTCTAGCTCCGCTAATTTACTATTGTTCCTTGATGGGAAACCAAGAGAGAGGGATAGGGAACCTTTTATATCAGTTGACAGGCTATCTCCAGAGTTCTGTCCAGCCATTGGAGAAAGAGATGACATGGCTTTTTCTGAAGGTCTATCAGCCCCTATTTCTTTATGAAGACCTTGGACATCAGCTCTGGCAAAATCTTCATATGAAAACGGAATATTTACAATGTCCCCAGATGCTGCATCATCCACCGCATTTAGATCTAGTGAAAGCACACACTTTCCATCAATGATTGCCAACGGTTTATTGCATGTGCCATAATCCACAGAGGGCGCTGAAACAGGATGCACCTTAGATGATAACTTTACATCACTGGTAACCTCACACAGACCAGAGCTTGCAGACACTAAATTATCAAATTTAAGTTTCTTATGATCAATTTCTCCATCAACTTCATCAGCTGTGTTGACCATCTCAAAATATCTTTTACGCGCACCACCTGCTGCAAGGGAAAATGAATCAAGTGCACCTGTGTTAGCAATATTGGCAAGGTACATATCTATGAGCTGCTCTGTGTCATTAAGGTAGATGGTTTTGCTAATCATGCCAGGTTCTTAAAAAAAACACAGAAGGAAATCACAAAATGCAGGTGATCAACCAAACAGTTACTGTGATGTTGAGGAGCATAGTTACCTTCATCATGGATCAAGGGCACGGAGAAATCATCTGGTACCATGTTCACATCAAAATCTCTTTCACTAACACTACCATTTATAGAGCCACGCAATTGCTTTTGGTGATTTGAATAATTAAGTTTCTGCAAAGGTATTTAATAAACTTTAGATGCTGATACCTGATAAAAAACACTGGACGAATCATTTAATTAATTATGCAAACAATGTGACAGAAATCTAGATATCAAGACATCTGAGACTTCAATATGCAATTCACATTGGTACGCCATCATGAAACTTGAATCAAATATATCTAGTAGAGTGATTATATAATTTTCATCATAACATAAATGGAAATAGTGTACATAAAATAAGAATGTCAACATGAAACACGCTTAACATTAGGTAGAACGAGACAAATGGAAATAGTGTACATAAACTCACCTTGTAATTTGTTTCAATAGCAGCAGCAGAATTGTCGATAGAACCATCGCTATTTCTGGAACAACTTGCTGTAACTGAATCATGACTCTTACCTAAACCTGCTCCACTCATAGGATGATTCAAAGAGTTCGCCACATTAAAACACTCCTGATGATTAGCATCCAGACTTGGTAGATGTTCACAGTCTGCATATGTGTTTCTTACAAAATTGTTTTCCAATTTCGCAAAATTATTTATGTCATTGGCAAGTGAATGACTATATGATTGAACAGATACATGCGAACCCAAAGCCCGGGGATCGTCATTCAAATGAGATTCTCCTCTACGTTTGGGTACATCAGGTGGACAGCTTGAATAGTCTTTTCTCCTTACTCTGAATACACCCCATAGAAAATAGAACATATTCCAGCCTAAAGAAAATATGTAAGTATACAAAAATATCAGGTATAACACCAATTGAACTAATCCATGATTCTTACTTTGAATGTTTTCTGACAGAGTATTGGAAGGGAATATCAGTAACTCAACTGTGTCAACACTTCCTCTAAGCACTAAATCATTATTCAGCATATTTTCAACTAATTTACTGTAGTGATTTTCATAGCTGCACACAATATACGCCAGATGAGGTCAGAATTCCATTAGTCAGAGTGATAAATGGATGACTGAAGCACAAATTTTCAGTACAAAAAAGCTTCACAGAACACACCTCTGGACATCTCTAGCAAAGAAGAAAAGACCAACATTGTTATACGTTGGACCAGTTTGCTGAAATTGGGTCGGCCATGAGTTTTGACGAGGCACTTCCTCAAGCTGCACTTTCGAAGGGAATTTCTTTGTTACTTCAAGCACTAGCTGTGAAGCAGAACATGATAAGTGGGCTTGAAAACCATCACATAGCTCAGGTGATCTTCCAGTTCTCCATAGCTCAAAACTACCCCTGTTCGAACATGAAAGTTAACATACATATGATGCAAAAATCAAAACAAAACAAAGATGATTACAATCAAGGCAGGCAGAGTCATAGTCAAGGTGTAGGAAAAAATAGATGGTTCGCCATGAAGCAAATATGAGAGCATATTATCATTCACTAAACACGATTTAACAAAAAGGTTTCCTAATGGATAGTAAGTTGGTGATAGCAGGTAAATATACTAAAGTAATACAAAAGGACAGACCCAGTGTTGCAAGCTCCCACACAAGGTGGGGTCTGGGGAAGGACTATACAAGGCAAGCCTTCCCCTTGCAATAAATTGCAGAGAGGCTGCATCGAACCCAGGACCTCTAGGCACAAGTGGGGTCACCTAATCACTGCACCAGGCCTGTCCTATGTAATACAAAAATGCAAAATAATAAGTAAATGAGATGGAAAGAAATGAATTTTCATACTGCCATATGCAGCCCAACTCTGGTACCGTTGAAGCTATTTGTTCATCACCAGGTGAAGATACTTGACAAGATTCATCTCTATGATAATTGGGCATAGAACTCTGATAGGAAACACATTTTAGGATTTGCTCAGATTGATCGACTGATCTGCAAGTAGTTTTTTCAGTAGCCACCAATGTGCCAATTTCAGAAATTGTATTCCTTTGGTTAGATGCTTCCTTCAAGTTTCGCTCACTCAAAGGTTTTACTGCAGACAATGTAAGTTTGTCGACATCACAAAATTGAGCAGAATGACCCACTTCATTACATCGTTGGCAACGAATAGTGCGATTGTTAGAAGCACACTGTCTGAACCCAGGTGGGTCCTTTATTTTGTTGTCCCGGTGTGAAGGATCTGAGTTTTGAATTATCTTCCTCAGTGCACCAGGGCCAAGAATACATGTGGATCCCTCGCCCTTCACCTCATTATTTCCTGAAGGAACAAAGCATTTAGCAAAACATTTAACCTACCCCAAGAAAAAAGGGAATAAAAAAGTCATGCAAGGGGCATGATAGGAGAAAAGGAAATTTACCAACGAATTTTTTCAGTCCATGGACAGTGCTTAAACTACAAGAGTCAGCCATGTTATTATTTCCTGAAGCAAAGTGCTGAGCAGTGACATCAGCTCTTGATGGAGGAAACAGTGCTACTGTAGAAGGACACCCCAGTATAGAACTGCACCTATCATTTGTGACTTTTTGGCTCACCAATGGATTTGCCACCCTTGGCCGCTCAACATGTGACAAGACTGAAGACTCTGCTTTATTTGCTGGTTCACATGGTTTAGGTTTCTTAAAGGTTGCTGATTTAGTGGTCATGTTCACTACACCCTCCTTTTTAATCACAGAAGACCAAGATCCTTTTAAACTTTTGGGCTTCTGAGGTACTTCATTTAATAACTGTTTCACTTTGGGAACCTTTGAGTTGTTGAATGAAACGGATTTTGTTAGCAAACCTGCAATAATCCTTGTTAAGTATCATAGGAATGCACATATTCAGGACAAACCTCAGGAGAAGCACATAAATAGACTGTTCATTTCATGTAAAGTATATAAATCTAACAATAGCAAGATTGACAATTTACCCCGAGGCTGTGCTGTCTGGTTCTTTGGAACACTAGAAGCCAATGAGATTGACACTTGACTAGGCTGCTTTCCTTTGTCTGCATCAAATTTGGAAGAGCCCTCACGTGACAGGGCCAAAAATTTTCTGTTGTCAATCCCTACATTACCAGAATCTGGAATAGTTTCTCCAACTGAGGAGGTAATCACAGCATCTTCTTCCATCCTTCTATTGGTTGTATCATTGCCTTCATTTGCAATATCTGACTCTTTGATGCCTATATTTTCTGCGTCTGATTTACTGTCCGAAGGAAGGCATTTTGCAGTTTCAAGGGGTCTGCTCATCTTCCCTTCAAAGGATTGTTGTTCTGAAGTGCCAACCTTCACTTCGCATTTTTGTAGTTTCTTCTTTTCAATTTCAACTGCAGTTTCACAGTCTTCACACGACCAATCACTATCTGGAACATCTTCCTTCATGACCCGCATACAATAACTGAAGCAAAGAGGCATTTTTTCAATAAAAAAAAGAAATGAAACAACCATCTTCTGAGAAGATACTGTTGAAATATATGTTTCACAGAGCATTTCATTTCCAGCCATATGGTAACAGCTAGATAATATTTGTGCAGAATTATCAGTGAAGACTCACTTTGCAGACTGCAGTTAAAATAAAAAATCAGCAAGTGTGGTTGCTGCATCTGCTACAGCAATTATCAATTCCATTTTAACAGACGTTTAGGGAAGAAAAATAATGCAGCAAAGAAACCTTACATATGCTCTGCACCATCATGGCATCTGCTGCAGACAGCAAGTCTATCCTCATCACCAACATCTCCACAGATGTCGCACACTTTCACCTAATATTTTTAAACAGGTTTCACAACTCAGTTACCGAGGGAGTGAAATAACTAAACCAATCCAAATAAAACCAATCAGGTCAATTAAGTGATAAACAACAAAATTAAAGTTCAAGGTTATGAACTCACATCTTCAACTTCTTCAGAATTTTTATACTCGGGAGATCTCGTATTCAGTTGAGCATCAGATACCTCCTGGATTCAACATTAACATGGCACTCAGTTGCCAATACGAGGTCCAAGGTGAAAGTACATACATAGTACGCTTGTACACGCAGCTAATGCACTTCCAAGGCACATAAATCATGTTTATTCTAATAAGAAAGCTAGATATTCTAGTATTCTAGCTACATAAATATATGTAATCACGGAAAAAATGCTGTAAAGTAAATTCAAAAACAAGAAACTCACATAATGATTTGTTTCTCGAGGGATTCTTTCCGTATTATTATCCTTCTTCACAGCAGCTAAATCAATACAAGAATCATCTTCATTTTCTAAGTCATTCTGGCGTTTACCTTGCTTGCTTCTCATTCGTTTTCCAGAAACCTTGTCTGTGGTCTGAGGGCTAGCTTTTTGAGCATTGTCTTTGGAGTTTGCAGACAGATCTTGTTCTTCTGGAACTGAAGTTGGACTATCAGAAGAATCACCCGACCGATTCATTTTTGGTAAGTCTGTACCATCATTTATCCTGTCAACACTCTCCTCAATGTGTCCAGTGGATTGACTTGTACCAATCAGGCCTTTATCCGTATCATCGATATCACCATCGAGAGCATCATCATTGTCAATCAACTTATCCACATTTTTGCCACGTGATCTTTTAGCAGATGGAGGTGCTCTTCTCCCCCTTTTCTTCTTTACAGATACATTAGATAAGCCTTTAACATCAGAAATCCACAAAAAACTATTATTACAGCGATCTGAGCTACGCCTCTCTCCAGCTAACTTCCTTACTGTAGATATCCAAGTAAATGATACTGTTCAGTTCAGATAATAAAGATGCATATAAAAGATGAGCAGAGAGCAAAGCATACATTGCATTTCCTTTATCCAGGTTTGTGAAGAATGTTCTGGCTTATGCGTGCTCTTCCTTCAGCCAAGAGAAAATCAATCTAGCAATCTAAAAAATTATTTAAGAAATTAAAGAATGAAAGCAAATTACAGCTTATAGCAATAAACAAAAGAGGAAAGAATTGAAAAAAAGTAGGATGTTGACACTAATGCATGAAGATATTAATACTAAATACCGAACTGAAATTGATGAAAGGAAGCCGAAAACAGAATGCAATCAACATATAGAAGCTAAACCGTGATCACATAGCAAGACTTCGTAAAAACTAGACGAAGGCCTTGCCACATAGTCAGGGCTTACTCCTACAATTTCTAACTAAAACGTGTTAAATCCAGCTACCTGTACCCAGAGGCGGATCTGCCAATAGAGCAAGTTAGAAAGCTGCACAATCTAACCTCAACACCGAGTACCCCTCCTCTCCTAGAGCTCCGACTCCTGTTTTCTTATTCAGGCAGCTACCACTTTTGCCAAAGAAAAAAAAAAGGGGAGGGGGGGGTGGATTGTTTTACCTTCTAGTCGTGGCGTGCGGCGGCGCGGATCGTGGCGACCGCGTCGAGGGCAGGTCGCGGCGCGGAGCGGCGTCGGGGGAGATCGCGGGCGCGGGGCGGGATGGCGCCGTGGGCGACTCGGGGAGCGGCGCGGGCTGGGTCGGGAGGCGGGGTCGGGGTCTCCTGCGGCGGCTAGGGTATGAAAAAAACAGACGATGGATGGGAGGAAAAAGAATGTTCGGTAGGATTGTGTCCGCTAAAGGTGAGTAATTATCTTATACGGAGCATCTCCACAATTCTATCTGTTTTGTATTTTCGTAGTTGAAAAAAGTAGTTCAAAAATAACTGGAGATTCATCCACTTAGGGCCTGTTTAGTATTATTGTGGATTATTAAAATCTGAACTTTAAGGTGAATTTTATAATTCAGATTATAAGAAAAAATCTGGTGAAGGTATTTGAAAGTCAGATTTTACAGTATGTTTTTTAAGTTAGATCTTGTCCAATTACTCATGTACCCTTTTATTACTTAGAGTCTGTTTGGTATTATAGTGGATTATTAAAATCTGATTTTTTAAGTTGAATTTTATAATCCGGATTATAAGAAAAAACATCTCGTGTGGGTATTTGGAGGTCAGATTTTGCAATATGTTTTTTAGTTAGATCTTGTTTATTTACCCATGTACCCTTTATTTTTTTTTAAAAAAGAATGTTGGTTGCTACTAGTTTTCAAATTTGAATTCAAATATGAAGTCCTGTATGTGCTTCACTTTTTTTTTGTAGTGTGACATACCATGTACGTCAAGCATGGATTTTTAACGATAAATAAGATAGTACACAAATTCTCAAAAATACACGGTTTACTTGAAGTTTTTTAAAAAATAGCTTAGAGATAAATTACAATGGCATTGACTTGTAATTATCTCAAATTTGAAAAGGATAATTCATCTTTTGCCATCCATAATCTGATTTTAGCTGATTTGTGGTAGCTAATGAGATTTTAAAATCTATAAAGAAATGGAGTGAATTGCACAATGCACCACCTTTTGAGTCCTATTATCACCTTGCACTAGGTTTTAGCTATTATTGCACCATACACTAGGTTTTAACTCAATATTTATCACTATGCACCACTTTTAGCACTCAAGAGGATTAGGTGGGCTTATACCCACACATAAGTCATACAAACAATTAATTCATTAGAGTTTACTTTGATTATTGAGTGGCATTTGCATATTGTAATGAACTATAAAAAGAATCATGATAGTGGTAATTTATTATCATGCTATAACATATTTTCCTTTTTTATTATTATGATGCCAATTTATTTTGTAAAATGTGTGCATTATTACTTTATATTACTACTCTATAGTTACTTCAGTCCAAATTTACCTACCATTCTAAGTTTTTTCAGTTTTCCAAATTACTTCACATGTGGAAGCTATTATCACACTGAAACAACTTAGTAACTAGCATGTGGGCCAAGGGCTCTTTTGTCATTGCCAAAGTGTAAAGATATAGTGCAGAGTGACAATTGTTGAGATAAATAATTTCTTCAATAATATTTATGCATTACTCAGGTTGGCTTGTTAGAATAAACATAGAACTTATATTTTTCAGTTCATAAGAGATTTTTTTCGAGTCAAAGCTCATTCAACCTGCCCAAGTCCAAAGCATAGTGCCACAAATCAAATGGTAATTAAAAAAAGTAAATTTGAAAAGATTAATTGTTTGTATGGATGATGTGTGGGTTCTAAAATATGAGCTAAAATCTAGTGTATGGTGCAATAATAGCTAAAACCTAGTGTAATGTGACAATATGACTCCAAAAAGTGGTGCATTGTGCAATTCACTCAAAGAAATTTAAACCTTTTGGATTTATTACGGATTATAAAATCTAGATTTTAGATTCCGGAGTATCAAACAGGTACTTATTAGGATATGTTTAGCATGGCCTCAGCCGAAGTTGTAAAAGCTGGTCAAAACACTCCAACTCTCAAATTTTATGGAGCAATTCAACTCTAAAGAATTAATGGAGCTCCAATTTTTTCATAGCAACATTTTTTCAACTCCACGAATGGCTAAAACGGAGCTAGTCGTAGAGTTCTAAGTGGAGTTCTAATTTATTTACCCACCATTGCTACCGGTTACCAGGGTTTTAGAAACCAATATGAATTCGGTTTTCAACGTTCCCAAAAACCGGCCGGCTAGCTGAGGAAACCTACTGGCTAACCAGTTTTGCTACAATGCTATGTTTGGTTTTGGTAAAAAATCGGTCACCTACCTAAATCGAACCGTACCGGTTTCATCGAATACCGTGAAAACGGGTGGTTTTGAACAGTTTCTAAAATCCTGCGGTTATACAAACAAACCCTTCGTTTCTACAATAGATCAAAATGACTACGGATCATCCATTTGCATGAATCTCGATGAATAAATGATCTTTTAACTCATGAGAGGTAAAAACCCTCCTACAATTATTAATTATTGTAGCCATCAAATTGGAAAGTTATTAGACAGTTTTGGTAAATGATGCATGCAATAGTTTTATAAACTATAAAATTCAACTGCTGAGCTTGATTTCTAGTCTTACCTCTTAGAAAGTAAAAGTATAACATTTAACACACCTTAGTGGGACTCTTATATTACTGTTGACACCCAAAATTTGCATCTTGGGAAGATTAAAAGTTCTGGTTTCCCGAACCAGACACGTCGGTTTGGTAGACCGAATACGATAGAAAATATCTGAATTCCATTCGATAATGATTATTTTGGAAAAACTGTTTTCCAACATGTTTTTAGGACGTGGAAGATATTTTCGAAGAATTTGGCTAAATTCTACTAAAGAAGGAAAGAAGTTCTTAAAAAGACATGAAGATGAAGCCAAATCCATGATTTGATTGCTCCATGACGTAGCTCTCGCCGAGACAATCAAAACAGGTATATGGATTGCCTAATTTGAAAACCGGATGAGGAAATTATTGACTTAATAAAAAAACGTCCGAGTCGCCACCGGAGTGTCCGGCAAAGTGTCGGAGTATCCGGTACTGGAGTGTCCGGTAAGCCCTCTCTAGACATGGGATTTTGCCCACCGGAGTCTCCGAAAATTTGTCAGAGTGTCCGATACCCGAAGTCTGTTTTTGATAGTTTTTACATCAAATCAGAGCTAATTTGTTTTCTAATCAAAAAGATCTGTGGCTCTACGGGGTAAGACCACCCCACCTCTATATAAAGTGGCCTAAAGCCGATTGAGGAGCTAACCCAAGCGATTCTACCAATTGCCCCTTTACTTTTTGCCTCTCCAAACCATAATCCTTTTCCAACCCCCTTATGCTGTTCATCCACCGGTCTCCACGACCATAGATGACGTCTTAGGGCCTGCCGGCCGACCTAGGGCATGTCTAGCGACGCTCATGCCGAGACGGGTCCCTTTCAGGTGAGAGATTCGACGGCCTTCGCTAGTTTGCTCGTAAACTAGTCATTCTTCACCACGAAAGTTTGTTGTCTACCAGTTTGCAGGTTTGCTCATAAACCTAGCCGCTCTTCACAGCAAAATCGTGATACCTACCTCTTCTCAAACCGATCGGAGGCGACCTGGTCGATCTGGTCCGTTGCGACCCGCACGACCTAGTGGTCTCCGTGCGTTGACTCGATCCGAGCGTCAACACACTTTTTGACGACTCTGCTGGGGACGGTTATTCAATTTTCATCGTAACAACCGGATTTTTCTAACCTAGCATTTTCCCTAATTGATCCATCTTTGTGATTTGCCATCACCATTGCGTCTGGCCTCTTTAGGCCGATTGCATCTATTTGCAGTTGTCCATTCTTGTTGCACATTTTATTCGCAAAGGCCAAGAATAAAGAAGGAATGAAGACTTCATTATTGTCACGGTTTGATCAAGTCAAATAGAGACAAACACATGGCAAGTGGTACCACTACGATCAATCCAAGGTAAAATCTGTAAATGAGATGTCAATGCTTAATAATTTTGCAAGCACCACAAATTCTCATGTTGATGTTGCTAGATACCAAAATGAACATATTGCATGGACTAGTCATTATATTAATAGTGGTCTTAACTGTTTGACTCATTATTCTGAATATATGCAAAGACCCATGGTTCACGATGCATTTACTCCGAGTTTTAGTAATACTAGCAACACTCAATATGCACATGGTTATACATCGGCGATGGAGCTGTCTTGTATGCCAATGGACATTCATCAAAGTCATACCAACTTGATAAGTTCGGCCAACTTTTATGAAACGTCACATACTAATAGTTCCATGAATGTCCAATATGGTGTTTCTTCTTTAAATGCATCGGCACCAACTGCACCATCTATGATAGCTTCATATAATGCGCCGATACATGACACATACGGCCATGCTAGTTCATCTAATTATTCTCAAGTGCGATATGATGCTTCGCATGCTACTAGAGTGGAGGTTACACCTACAAATTCAACACTATACTCAAGTCTTAACCATCATAATTCAGCTCCTTACATTGCTGGAAATTGTAGCCGAATTACTAAAAAATTTAGCAAGCATTCACATACCTCCACATGCTACACTTGCATAAGCCTCGTCCACTAATTCGGCTATAGGTGCAAATAATAATCATAGTCGAACAGATGAAGCATCATATAGCCATGTTAATTACTTCATCTTGAATTATTCTCGAATGCCATATGGTGATTCATGTGTCACAAGGATAGAAGTTCAGGCTAATACAAGGCCGAATTCGCCCCTTCCTACCGTGGGCTCTGACACTGTTCCATGCATCGATGTGACATCCATAGATGAGGTTCCTGAGGAGGTCTGGAGGGCGTTCCTAGAACGTCAGAGGGCCATAAAGGAGCAGCGTAAGGCACGGGAGGTTAAGGAACTTCAAAAATTCCTCTCATGCTTTGAGAAGGATGAACACGGTAAAATCATAAAAATCAAGGAACCCTTCTCACCCTCCAATGAAGAGCATAAACAGAAGCACGGAGACAGAGATGAAAGGAAAACAAAGGCGTTGCCATACCACAGTTCCATTCATATAAAGGTTTCATGTCTCTCAAACATTTTTGATAAGGTACGTTTTACGAGAACTTTACCTAATTCCCAATCAGATCATTAGTTTTCAATTGATACATCCGTTATCACTGTCACGATAAATGATTCTAAGAGATTGATTGAGAAGGGTAATTTACTTGTTAGTAACAAAGAGTTTTCACATAGTATCGCTTCATGCATTGTAAAAATTAGAAAGGCCGATAACAGCAATGTTTTAGGATTCAAAGTTTTAACCTCATCATTGCCTAAGTTGTTATCCAAATGGTTTACTTGTGGCCATTCGGGTTTCAAAAGAAGAAAGTCAAGATTAATCAATGTTGCAAAAACTGATGCTAGTGTGGTAACGAATTCTAAAGCATCTGAAAATGGAAACACAAGTACATGTATGGCTGAATGGATAGATAAGAAATCTGAACCATTCGTTTGCTCAATCCTGAAGCTGTCTCCTTAAAGGAATCGGCTAAAGAAAATAAAGTACACTTTTGATTTGACTTTGTGTGATGACCTATTTGATAGCTTGCTAGAGAGTAATTTTATTAGGCTCATGGATCATAAAGTCATATCATCACTTCAGAATGTAGGGAAGCAAACGTATTGTAAATGGCATAACTCTTTTGATCATAGTACTAAGAATTGCAATATGTTCCAAAAAAAGTCCAATCGGCCATTAATGATGGACGATTGAGTTTTAGAGAACCACATAAGGATGACCAGTTGGTTCGATAGTAAAAGGTTAACAAATTGGTCACGGGCCGATTCATCTAAAAGCAACAAGTTAATTCTTGACAAAAATGATTTAAAGCCCCCAAATGAAGAAAATACAATTACCGATGAGATTCAAGATGACATTGTTAAAGGTGATGATTTTATAGGGATTATAGAGGATCCATATGTATTGGGGGCAGCAAAATGTTTTTAAGCTTGCTCATGACTGTTTAACTTCAGATCGGCCAAATCTAGCAAAGCTGAAAAAACTGGAACTTCCAGTTTGCCAAATCAAAACTTCCGGTTTTCATAGAGTCAATGAAATGAGCAAAAATCCAAGAATCAATTTATAAAAGATTGAAGGAGATAAATTCCATGACAAACGTGAGGGTAGAAAGCTAAAGCTTATATTTGAAGAGCTTTTGGCTAAATATGTAAGTGAAAGAGACGCGAAGAGTGCTTCTAAGCCAAACTACCCCAAGCCATAAGAGTGCCTCCAAAATACAAGCATGAGGGTTGGAATCGGCAAAGGAAGAAAGCTCCATATCTTCCTTTTACGCCGCTTATACCAATGCCATATGGATCACCCACTATACGTTTTCATCCTTATTCATCATGGGAGTGGCGTGGTTCATGGATGCAACCTCAATTCTATCCTAGGCAAAATATAAATACAATGAGTGAAATCACTGGAAGACAACCATACGCGAGAGACCGTTTCGATAAGAAGAATTAGTCAATAGATCAAGAGAAGAGGAAGGTGGTTTCACAAGTCTATCGTGTCAAAAAAGATGGCCGTAAGGATAAAAGTTCAGATCTGAATTTGAGCGAAGGAAAGCCGATTCATGCTTTGAAAGCTTTGGCTATTAACGGCAAAAAGATGAAGCAACCAAGTGTTGATTTTCTTGATGCCAAATCTGAACCAAAGAAGTTGGAGGTGTCCAAGAGCAAATTAGAGACAAAGACAAAACTGATAGATCCACTCGGTTTCTCAAATTGGAAAATAAAGAAATTGCAAAAACTTAGTGCGAAAGAATTGAAAGAGAAGGGCATGGCATGGATTCGCAAAAAGAGTTTTCAAGAACGTGACATTCATGATGATCAAGTGATGGGTGCAAAGAAGATAGTTGAAAAAACAAGGGCTAAGAAAGAATTAAGATTTGTACCCGATCATCAAGATTATTGGTCATTTCTTCATCTTGATTTGTTGCCCATGTCACCAATGCGTATGTTTTGGAGCCATCTTCATGCTATTGTTCTCGTCCTTCTTGGCTTATTTACCTTAATCCTTGGGCACCCAAATACTATGCATATCATGAAGGATTATTTTCAAATGGTCATGCCATTGCTTAAATTATTTTTGGGTGTGAAAACCGAGATAGCTATATGTATGGCATTTGCATTACTTCTTAGGCTTTATTTCGGTCATATGAGTCATATGAAGGATGGACCATAATGCTCACATCGGTGAATTCCTAGACACTAGGTCTTATGTTATGAATTTGGTATTTTTAGGCATCTATGCATCTAGTGATTATTGCTATGTATTTGGTATGACAAATATCCGGTCACAATGCCAATGGAATTTAATTGTCAAAATGACCGATGCTGAAATTCTGAAAGATCGGAAGATTCGATTTAGTGAACAGGATGTTCTGGTTTTTTATAATTCGGCTATCTTTGTTCCAAAGCTTGGTGAAGCCGAATTAGAGTACTAGAGAGTCTTTTTAGTCATTGCCTACGTGATTCTTGCCTAATATTTCAGGGGAAGTTCAAAATTCGGCATATAATCATCATTATGAACTATTAAGCTTTATTGCCGAACATTGAACAGTTTGATGAGAGTGTTTAAATGCAGGACGACATAGTTTTGACATGGGTAGAAGAGCATGAGATTTCTATAGCCGATGTTGTAACCAACCATCGTTGAGCTACTAATAACTTCGACACTCGGGGAACAAGAGCCACTAAGTGAAATATAAGGAAGAAGATGCTACAATAAAAAATATTTGTCATGCTTGCCAAATATGTGGTGAAATACTTAGTTCCATTCGACCAAGAATATGAATGTTATCTTGGGAGAAAACAAGGCCAATGGATGATTTGGTTATCACTTTGGGCAGAATTTGCAGTCACCGGAGTGTCTGGTATAATGCTGGAGGCATGCCCTCTCAGGTTCGGGGCATTTTGCTCACCGGACTATCTGGTAAGCCCTCTCGGGTTCAGGTGCTTTGTACATCGGACTGTCTGGTGAAGGACCGGAATGTCTGGTGACCGGAGTATCTGGTGAGATGCCGAAGTATCCGACAAGCCCTCTCAGGTTCGGAGACTATAGATTGAACTTCAATGTTCAAAAGCCGAAATATTTATTTAATATGATCTAACGCATTGATACAATTGACAGAATATTATTTCGGCTACTTGATTAGTTTTTATTAAATATATCGGTTCTAGATAATCGATATCTTGTTTAACATCATACTTGGGCAACTTTGGGTAACAATAATATTTTTTGGCACGCTAGCTTTGTCAAAAAACAGAGGGGCATATGTTGACACCCAAAATTTGCATCTTGGGAAGACCGAAAATTCTAGTTTCCCAAACCAGATGTGCTGGTTTGGTAGACCGAACACGGTAGAAAATATCTAAATTCCGTTCGATAATGATTATTTTGGAAGAATTGTTTTCCAACATGTTTTTCAAGACGTGGAAGATATTTTCGAAGAGTTTGGCTAAATTCTACTTAAAAAAAGAAAGAAATAATTAAAAAGACATAAATATGAAGCCAAATCAATGATTTGATTGCTCCATGATGTAGCCCATGCCGAGACGATAGAAACAGGTATATGGATCGCCTAATTTGGAAAACAGAAGAGAAAATTATGGACTTAACAAAAAAATGTTCGAGTTGTCACCGGAGTGTCCGGCAAATTGCCGGAGTTACCGAAGTGTCCGGTAAGCCCTCTCTAGACGCAAGATTTTGCCCACCGGAGTCTCTGGCAATGTGCTAGAGTATACAGTACCTTAATCTGTTTTTAATAGTTTTTACACCAAATAAGATCTAATTTGTTTTCTAATCAAGGCGATCCGCGGCTCTACGGGGTAGGACCACGCCACCTCTATATAAAGAGGCCTAAGGCCGATTGAGGAGGTAACCCAATCGATTCTACCAATAGCGCCTTTACTTTTTACCTCTTCAAACCCTAATTCTTTTCCAACCCCCTATGCTATTCATCCACCGGTCTCCACAGCCATAGATGACGTCCTAGGGCCTGCCAGCGGACCTAGGGCATGTCCCGCGACGCTCATGCCGAGACGGGGTCCCTTTCGGGTGGGAGATTCGACGGCCTTCGCTAGTTTGCTCGTAAAATAGTCGTTCTTCGCCACGAAAGCACCTTGTCTACCACTTTGCAGGTTTGCTTGTAAACCTAGCCGCCCTTCACAGCGAAATCGTGATACCTCCCTCTTCCCGAAACGATCGGAGGCGACCTTGCCGATATGGTCTGTTGCGACCCGCACGACCTAGTGCTCTCCATGCATTGATTCGATCCGAGCGTCAACAATTACGTTCTTCCATCTTTATCTTTTCCTCTCGTGTTCTTTTCCCGCATCTGTTGGAAGGTCACGGGGCATTGCCATCCCCACTCAATTAACTTCTTCCATCTCTATCTTTTCCTTTCATAACCTTTTCCCGCAACCGTAGGAAGGTCATTGGGCATTGCCGTCCCCACTTAATCAGCATTGCGACACGCCTGCAACTCACTCCATCGACGCCGGCCCCTGAGTCCCATACCTGACACGTGAAGCCGCTCCCGACCTGGCGCTGGTTGCCCGACTAACATTGGTACTATGAGATTCAACGTTCTGAAGGGGAAAATATCAAAACACATTAACATTGGTCTATAAGAATGTTATATACAACATGGTAAGTCACAATTCTTTGAGTGATGAGCTCATACCAAATGAATCAGAATGGTTTAATAATGAGGACATCTCTTCATTAGATACACACAATGCTTCTCTACCTATTGTAGATGGTTCAATTTCAAGAGTTCGTGCACGACAATTGAATTTAGAGGCGAGCTCATTATTAAACACACTTTTTCCATCCTTTGAGAATATATTGCTATCTAATGACTTTACCATGATTAAGAACATTGAAGAGCGTCAAGGAAAGCATGATGAAGGACTTGGAGATACTAAAGACCAGCAAGGCATGTTGTACACCAGAAGAGATTCAATCCAGCTCGGAGTCGAGTTGTTCTCGGGTTTCAAGAGCAGTTCGTACTAAAACGGACACTTAGGTCGCATTCGGGATCCATTTTGAACGTTCTAGATATGGATAAAAAGTTAAGAAGATAACCTTTCCAACGGCACTAGTTTCATCTACAAGGTCGACCGGAGTCAACTGAAATCGTTAAAACAGGATGATGTCCAGAAACTGCCCTAACGCTGCGACACTATCTTTTGACTCTTGGGCTGTGTATCTTTCTTAGGTCCATTATTATTATGGTTTGCCCTCTAAGATCGTGATTATACGTCATGAATATTGGGATCGAGACTTCATCAGAATGGCAGTCCCAATACTTTCAGTTTTAGACAGCCTTCTTTAAAAGATCTTGTCTTAAGCCAAGCTAAAATTAACGAAATGACTACTAAAAGGCCTGATGCTAATGATAAGATTTTAGAGAGCATCAATGCTAACTTAGAAACATTTTTCTCCACTATGAAAACCTGCTTAGCTTCAAAAAAATGTTAGAAACTCAATTGGCTTAGCTATCTGCTTTACTATCAAGGTGATGACCACTTATAGTGGTAAGGCCACTCGAGATTCGCCATATTCTAGTCTTGAGGAGAAGGAAGTAGTGAAAAATGAGGAAAAAGATTCTACTGAAAGAAATACTCAATAGAAGAAACCCCAACAGCAGAATAGTCTTGAGGGAAAGATTGTGCCACAAGAATACTTCGACACAAACATGATGCCTTTCTGTCACGACAACCGGAAGCCGACTATGGACGAGAAATTTGCCCCATTCAGAAAATCCACATCAATTTCCCTTTTTAGATGCTATGCAACTTCCCACCTGTGAGGCTCATGGAAAATAAGGTCGAACTCCCACGGCTTGTGGTGTGGGTAAACCATGAGATATAGTCCCATCTTGCTAATTCAAAGAGGGATAGATCAACTTAAATAGCCAGCGACTCAAAGCATAGTAACCACGGGTTAACCCTATTACGCGAAGTGAGGACGAAAGAGTAAGTGGGTTGCTGTGTAGGGTGTGGCCCACGTAGCGTGTGCGTGGGCATGAGATGTTTTTGAGCCTGGGCTGATACATAATGGTATCAAAGCTGACCTTCAGCATATCACGGGTGCATGGGGTCAGGGGCGCAGATAAGGTGTGTATGGTGCATGGGCCCTGTGGGGTCACGACTTCACTACTACAAAAATGGTCTCTGCAGGTGGTTCTAAAGCAGTTTCTTCAGGTGGTTTTTGGTTCCGCTGCCATTAGTGAGCCTGCAAGAATGGAGCATTTGTACAAGCGTTTATATCAACCGCTTGCACTAAGGACATTTGTGCAGGCTACCTTTGTTATACAACTGCCTGCACTAAGAACCTTAATGCAGGCGGTTGTCTTAAAGAACCGCCTACACTAAGGATCTTAGTGCAGGTGGCAGATAGAGAAAAGCGTCTGCACTTTAGTGCAGGCAGATTGTTAAGATATCCACGTGCACTATGCTTTCTAAATCTACAGAAACTATTTATTATTTTTATAAATATTATTTTATACAAGATATACATTTCAGTTTCAAAATAGATATCAGATTCAATATTTCATCAAAGTAATATAACGAATGATTAGAACACAAACAAGTATATTTTACTAAACAAATATTTACATGTCACATTACATAGCATCCAACCAAATCTGATTACATCTATATAATCTTAAACCTGTCATACAAAGACAAATGTGGATACAAAAGCAATTCATTATTTTCCCTTTAAAAAACTACACCATCCTGGTGAACAATCTCTCGACAGATAAAATAGCATAGGTCACTTCGAACAGAATCTAACTCCGGTGTGCTCCATGTCTCTTCCCAAGGTCATTCTTCATCACCCTTGGGTTCCTGTAAATGAAAAGATGATAGATAATTAGTATAATAATGATAACAATTTATCTAAATATTGATAACAGGTTGATATCTATACACAAAGATCGATTCATCTATAATGTCCAGTGATCCTAAAGTACTTGCAAACATAATAACCACATAGGACAGTGCCGGAAGGTTGCTTATGACACTTCAAACAAAAACAAAATAAATTAGTTAAATATTTGTGACAATTACTGTTACATATGAAAACAAGAAGTTTTTGTTACCAAAAAGTCATAGCGTAGAGTTAACTTTTCTTTGCCTTGAAGATGGACCCCGCCAAATTTAATGTAAAATTTATAAGCACTATATAAAGTTAAAAATAATTATGAAATGAAAATCTACCCATATAAAGGGCCGCCTCCCCGCGTGTTAGCTTCATGACCTTTGAAGTCCTCCAAAAGGTATGAATTGATTTTGATGATTGAATGAACACCATAGGTAACGGTTGTGATTATAGGTTTCACCTCGCTAATTCTACATCAACATGGTGGGCTTCCTCGATGGATGACAAGGATGATCCTAAGAAGAAGAGTTTCCGAGCGTCGGAGGACCAAGACTTAGGATTAGCTAGAGAGTCCATAGGACCACCGGTACTATTAAGGGGTTAGGGTCATTTGTCTTCTATCATACAAGTGTTAGAGGGTGTGAATGCTCCTTAGATACCTCAGAAAGCACTGATTATGGCAGAGAAAGCAAAGTCGAAGACCGAAGCTCAAGTCCAACTGAAGAAGTAGTCATCGGACAGTCCGATGAGCCCCTAGAGGAGCCAGTCTAGAGAGAGGTACTTTCTGGAGTTGAGGTGGAGAAGTCACCGGACAGTCTGGTGGTGCAATGAGACAGTGGAAAAAAGGGTCACTGGACAGTCTGCTGGTCCACTCACCGGACAGTCCGGTGACTGCATAAAGCAGTCAGCTTTATGACCTCATGTTACAACGGTTGTTTGTGGGCTTGAAGCCTATTTAAACCATGGAGGGGGACGTTTTGCTGTATGCCTGAGGTCTGAACTGTATAGAAAACTTGTGAGAGGCCAAAAGACACCACCAAGAGAGCACAAGACAAAATTAGAGATCTTTGGTGCTAGTAGGAGAGTGATAGGGAGCATTCATACACTTGTAGAGCTTGTGGGGCTTGAAAGGAGTTATATTTTCCTATTATTGGTTTGGGCAGCCTAGACCGGCTAGGAAGACGACACCAAGAGGGAGTGCTCGAGCTTTGTATGCTTGCTCTAGCGCTTGGGTATTGTGTGCAGCTGGGCCGTCGATGTCTTCACTCTGGGAGTGAAGCATACTCTTGTGAGCATCGTTCCGAGAATGATAGAAGGAACCAAGACTCCGACGGAAGTGGTTCAACGAGGATTAGGGGAAGGCGCCTACCTTCGGAGACCTCAGAAAAATCACTGAGCACTCTCTATCCCTCTCTCTTTACTTACCACATTTACTTACCATTTGAGTAGAGTGATAGGTTGTTCTTTTATTCCTCTTGGTGGCTATCGTGCTAGTGCTTGCTTGTTGTCCTTATCTCTTCACTAGTATTGTTAGTGGTCTTAGCCTACTAGAATTGCATAGGTTTGCTTCCGTTGTGATTGAGTCTCAAAGTTTAAGTTCGTAGCAACTTTGGTCCTATAAATCCACTGATTCAACCCCCTTCTCAGTGTCCTTCATCCTTACGCAGCAACGCACTCCCTCCGCGCAAGACTCGTGCAGCTAGCTCGGTTGGATAGCGATCGCTCGGTTGGGTTCGTCGCAACTACGGTGAGAAATACTCAGCCTGTCTCGCCACGCATCACAATCCCGTTCGACCGACAGCTCGCATGGGGCCGACCAGCGTCCTGATCTGTCCGAGTCATTGGTTCAGTGCCTCCTCCTCCTCTCTCCTGGTTCTCCGCCTCGGATTGGGATCATCGGCAGTCGATGCCCCAGCAGTCGGCTGCTCCGGCGTCCGATGCCGAGCGACCTATCCAACAGCCAGGCTTGGCATCGTACCTTCTACCCGAGTGGAAGCATGCCACGCTTGTTTTCTCATTTAAAAATAAAAAATATTCTTGTGCTAAAAAATTCATACAGCTCTTTTAGTGGAAGTATAAAAATATATGCAACTATCCAAACTATAAAAATATATATTAAAGATGTTAGAAATAGAGAAGAGTATATTAGGATGTGAAAAATTTATGTTGAGAACAGAGAAAAATGTATAGGAAAGTGAGAAAAATTTGTTGGGAAGAGAGAAAAGTTCCCAACAAATTTTTCTCACTTTCCAAATCACTTTTCTGATATAATTTTCTTTTTTCAACAAATTTTTCTCACTTTTTAACACATTTTTATTTTTCAACACAACTTTATCACTTACTAATATAATATTATCTCTTCCTGCACCTTTGTCTCTTCCTAATACATTTTTCTTATCTCTAAATATATTTTTCTCTCTTTTCAATACAACTTTCTCACTTCCTAATATATATTTTTATCACTTCCCAATACATTTATCTATTCCCAATACACATTTCTCACTTTAGTACTATTTTATCTCTTCCCAACGCATGTTTCTCATTTTCAATTAATTTTTTCCCCCTTTCTACATCTTTCTCACTTCCCAATATATTTTTCACTTTCAAATATACTTTTTTTCTCTTTCCAACACGTTTTTCTCACTTCCCAATACATTTTCTCTACTTCCAATGCAAAGTTATCACATCCTTGTATACTTTTTTCTCTCTTCCTGAGTTTTTTCACTTCCAAATATACTTTTTATAGCTTTGATGGTTGCGTATATTTTTCTAATTGCATTTACAAAAAGTCGCATAAATTTTTTAGCTCCTGAATGTTTTTTATTTTTAAATGAGAAAACAAGAATGAAATTTCAGTAGAAAATGTTGCACACTTCTGCTCAGGTAGAAGCTGCCAAGCTAGGCCGTCGGATAGGTTTCTCGGCATCGGGCGTTGGAGAAGCCGACTGCTCCCAGCGACTGCTCGGGTGCCGACTGCCAAAGATCCCAATCCCTCCGCCCCCGTCTCCTTCCCCGCTGCGCGCTTGTCACCACCTCTATCATCGCCGACGTGTAGAGCTAAAGCGACATGCGGAGTTGTGGGCGCAGAGCAGTGCGGCGTCCGAGGCTGCTTCCCTCCCCCTCCTTGGCTGGGCCATCCGCGCTTCGTTCCACTCTCTTCGCTGGGATCCAGTGCAAGCCCGACCATCATTTTTCCCCATCCTCGCCTCCTTCCTCGCCGCTGCTCCCATTCTGTCTTCTGTCATTGCCGCCGTCCTTGCCGGCACAAGGGGTACGAGAGGCATGTGGAGGTGTGGGGGCAGAACAGCATGCCAGCAGGACTCCAATACGTTCCGCGCATGAACCGGTCCATTTGATCCACCTATGGGACCTGTTTTCGCGCCGTTTTTAGACCAGGACGAAAACATAAGATACATGCGTAAACTTGAGTTTGAAGCCCACCGGGGTGGTTTGGACAGGTTCGGTGCGAAAAAACAAGACGCACTTTCAGGGCATGAACCAGTGCATTTAATGCACCTATAGGGCCCATTTTCGCTCTGTTTTTAGACGGTGACCAAAAACATAAGATACATGTGCAAACTCGAGTTTGGAGTCCGCTAGAGTGGTTTGGACATGTTTGGTGCAAAAAACAAGCAATTTCGGCACGTGAACCAGTGTATTTATTGCACCTACGGGTCCATTTTTCTCTCTTTTTTGATGGTGACCGCGATATAAGATACATGAGCAAACTTGAGTTTGGAGGCCACCGGAGTGGTTAAGACTGGTTCGGTGCAAAAAAATAAGACGCACTTTCAGCGCATTAACCGGTCCATTTAATCCACCGATGGGGCCTGTTTTCGTGCCTATTTTGACGGTTTTGAAAACTTAAGATACATGCGCAAACATGAGTTTGGAGTCCTTCGAGGTGGTTTGGACAGGTTCAGTGCGAAAAAACAAGACGCACTTTCAGCACATGAACCAGAGCATTTAATCCACCTACGGGGCCTGTTTTCACGCCTTTTTTTTAACGGTGATAAAAACATAAGATACATGTGCAAACTTGAGTTTGGAATCCACCGGGGTGGTTTGGATATGTTCGGCGCGAAAAAACAAGATACATTTTTGGCGCATGAATCAATGCATACGGGGCCTGTTTTCGCACTATTTTTTACAGAAACATAAGATACATGTCTAAACTTGAGTTTGGAGTCAACTAGGTGGTTTGAAAAAGTTTGGTGCCAAAAAACAAAATGCACTTTTAGCGCACGAACGAGTGCATTTAATGCACCTACAGGGCCCGTTTTCGCTCTTTTTTTATGGTGACCTAAACATAAGACACATGTGTAAACTTGAGTTTGCAGTCCACCGGGGTGTTTGGACATGTTCGGTGCGGATAAACAAGATGCAATTTCGGCGCTCGAACCAGTACATTTAATGCGCCTACGGGGCCTGTTTTCGCTCTGCTTTCTGACGGTGACCAAAACATAAGAAACATGCGCAAACTTGAGTTTGGAGTCCACCGTGGTTGTTTGGACAATGTTTGGTGCGAAAAAACAAGACGTACTTTCGATGCACGAACCAGTGCATTTAATGCACCTATGGGACCTGTTTTCGCTCCTTTTTGTGACAGTGACCGAACGATAAGAAACATGCCCCAACATGAGTTTGGAGTCCACCGGAAAGGTTTGGACATGTTCGGTTAAAAAAAAGGCGCACTTTCGGCGCACGAACCAGTGTATTTAATGCACCTACGAGGCCCGTTTTTCGCTCTGTTTTCTCACGGTGACCAAAACATATGAAACATGCGCAAACTTGAGTTTGGAGTCCACTATGTGGTTTGTACATGTTTGGTGCGAAAAAACAAGATGTACGTTCGACGCACAAACTAATGCATTTAATGCACCTACGGGGCCCATTTTCGCTCCGTTTTATGATGGTGACCAAAACATATGAAACATGCGCAAACATGGGTTTGGAGTCCACTGTGTGGTTTGGACACGTTTGGTGCGAAAAAATAAGATGCACATTCGACGCACGAACCAGTGTCTTTAATGTACCTACGGGGCCCATTTTCGCTCCACTTTTTGACGGTGACCAAAACATAAGAAAGATGCACAAACTTGAGTTTGGAGTCCACTGGGGAGGTTTGGACATGTTTGGAACAAAAAAACAAGGTGCCCTTTCAGCTCACGAACCAGTGCATTTAATGCACCTGCGGGGCCCGTTTTCGTTCCTTTTTTTGACGGTGACCAAAAGAAAAGAAACGTGCACAAACTTGAGTTTGGAGTCTTACCGAGGTGGTTTCGACAAGTTCGGTGAAAAAAACAAGACGCACTTTTGGTGCACGAACCAGTGCATTTAATGCACCTACGGGGTCTGTTTTCTCACCGTTTTCTGATTGTGACCAAAACGTAAGACACATGTGCAAACTTGAATTTGGAGTCTACCAGGGTGGTTTTGACATGTTCGGTGCAAAAAACAAGACGCACTTTCGACGCACGAACCGGTGCATTTAATGCACCTACGACGCTCGTTTTATCGCTGTTTTTTGATGGTGACCAAAACAAAATATATATATGCGCAAACCTGAGTTTGGAGTCCACCAGGATGGTTTGGACATGTTCGGTGCAAAAACAAAGACGCACTTTCGACGCACGAACCAGTGCATTTAGTGCAACTACAGGGCCCATTTTTGCTCTGTTTTTTTACGGTGACCAAAACATAAGAAACATGCGCAAACATGAGTTTGGAGTCCACCTTGATGGTTTGAACATGTTTGGTGCGAAAAAGTGCATTTACTGCACTTACGGGGCCCGTTTTCTCTCCATTTTTTTACGGTGACCAAAACATAAGAAACATGCGCAAACTTCAGTTTGGAGTCCACCGTGGAGGTTTGGACATGTTCGGTACGAGAAAACAAGGCTCACTTTTGGCGCACGAATCAGTGCATTTAGTGCACCTACGGTGCCCGCTTTCTCTCCGTTTTTTGATGCTGACCAAAATTTAAGAAACATGCACAAACCTGAGTTTGGAGTCTACTGGGGTTTTGGACATGTTCGGTGAAAAAAGAAGACGTATTTTTAGTGCACAAACCAATGCATTTAATGCTTCTACGGTGCCCTTTTCTCGCTGTTTTCTGATGGTGACCAAAATGTAAGATACATGAGCAAACTTGACTTTGGAGTCAACCGAGGTGGTTTGGACATGTTTGGAGCAAAAACAAGACACACTTTCGGCGCGCGAACTAATGCATTTAATGCATCTACGGTGCTGGTTTTATTGCCTTTTTTTATGGTGACCAAAACACTTACATGCGCAACCTTGAGTTTGGAGTCCACCAGAGTGGTTTGGACACGTTCGATGCGAGAAAACAAGACGCACTTTCGACACACGAACCAGCATATTTAATGCACCTACATGTCCCATTTTATTACCGTTTTTTGACGATGACCAAAACATAAGATACATGCGTAAACTTTAGTTTGGAGTCCACCGGGGAGACGCATATTCGGCGCATGAACCAGTGCATTTAATACATCAACGGGGCCCGTTTTCTCTCTGTTTTCTGATGGTGACCGAAACATAAGATACATGTTGATGAGGACATCTCTTAATTGGATACATAGAACGCTGCTCCACCTACTATAGCTCATGCACAATAATTGAATTTAGAGGTGAGCTCGTTCCCAACCACATGTCTTCTTTTGAGAATAGATGGCTACCTAACGATTTTATATGACTTTGGAACATTGGAGATATCAAGGGAAGCAGGGAGAATGACATGGAGATGCTCTTGACCAGCAAGACACGTTTGATCCCGAAGGAGAGTTAGTCCAACTCGGAGTTGAGTTGCCCTCGGGTTTCAGGAGCAGTCTGCACTAAAACGGACGCCCAGGTCGCATACATGATCTGTTTTGGACGTTCTAGATATGGATAGAAAGCTAAGATAACTTTTCCAACAGCTCTGGTCTCATCTCCAAATTTGATGGGAATCAGTGGGAACATTGAAACAACATGACATCCAAAAACTGCCCCGGGTGCTGCGACACTATCTTTTGGTCTTTGGGCCGTGTATCTTTTCTAGGCCCATTAGTATTAGGGTTTGCCTCTAAGGTCGTCCTAAACTCTATATAATCTGTAGCCACCATCATTAGAGATGTTTTGATTAGTTTTCCTTTGTTATAAAATGGTTTCGTCGTTTGACAGTTTGTTGGTTTTCCAACTTCGTGATTTAATTCAGATTTCACAATTGAGTTGCGTTCTTTCTTGTTCTTGCTTGTGTTCTTCGATTCGCAGGCTGAGATTAGCCTTCTTGGCGAGGTCAATCGTGAGTGCACGGTTGATAACCAGAGGAGACGTAGTGCTGAGATTGTGGGGTTCAAATCGTGTTGATTTGAGGTCGGATCGTTTATGTGTCGCATCTCCACCAAATCGAGAGTTATCTTGATCTGACGGAAGATCGAGAAACACGTACACATCAAGTGGTAATCAGAGCTTCAGGTATACCGTCAAGTTCACATTTATGCTTTTTTAGTTTGCATTCATCCTATAGTCCACAGAAAAGCTGCAACAAAAAAATATTAGATCGTTTGGTGTTCCCCTGTCTAAGCCATGTTTAGCCTTTGCATAATTTTATTTCAGAGTTCGTAGTGTTGAGTTTTGTGTCCCTAGTTTGTGTTTTGGTTGCTGGATTAGAAATTTTTTTTTGCATCCAGTTGTTTGCCTTCATCGTTTATCGTTTGCATCATTCAGATCTGTTACCGTATTTACATCTGTTAATTGTTTCTTTTGCATCGAAATTTTATCCCACCCACCCTATATTTTGACCACAAACAGATCCACCCTTCATATATCCACCTTCTCCATAATCATCCGCTACTCAATCATCCACAAAATCGCCACCCCTTTTCCTTCCGATTGCATTTCACACCTTCCAAAAAAGTGTCCGGGACACCCTTTGGTAAAACGGGCATAACTTTCTCATACAAACTTAAAATCGGGCGATTTTTTTAAATTCTCAGAATGAAATTCTCAAAATCGGGTTCAAAAAAATTTTCAAGGCCAAATTCCCCCTGGAAGTCGACCTTTGTGAATTTACAAGTTTTTTGGTGCAATTTCAGACATCTTCGTGATTCCACAGAACACATCCCCAATTGGATCAGTCTAAAACTTCTTGGTGTTTTTTTTGCCTCTAAAAATTAAAAAAATAGTGAAAATTCAAAAGAAAAATAAAGAGTGACATCATCAAGGTGACATCACTGTCTTATGCTATACCGTGCTGATCACTGATCTTTGGAGCCGCGTCTGTTGCTGACCTTTGTATATTCTTATCATTGTTCACATCTGGAATTTTCATAGACCAGCAACTGTAATTACATACTTGAAACACTTATTCAGCATTACTATCTGTCATAGAATTGTGCTTCACTAACCATTATTTTAGCGCTCCAACCTCCACATATCCAACTCGGATCTGCACTGCATTTGACCCTGCAATTGTAGAATTATGACTCCCTGATCTCTCCTGCCACCGGTTGTACCATTCTTTGCTTTGCATTGATAAGAATCGTGTAAAAACTTGGTAAGTCGTTTCCTTTGCAGTTTTGCCAGCACAGAACCCGCATCACCGTAGTGTATGGATAATATCCTGTTTTGTTTCTTTGTTACCTTCTAACGATGGCAGGAAAGGGTAAGTCTACAGGTAGTAAGAGTGAATCGTCTGATGCTACCAACTCCTTGAACAACTTCGCTTATGTTGTCAGTCAAAATCAACTTGCTGACACTCTTGCTAAGCTCGAATAGAAGATGACTGAGCAATTACAGACAATGAATCAAGAATTACAGCACCTCTCGACTCGTATGACAAACTTTGAGACACGTCGACCACAACAGAGAGAGGAAGAGGAAGATAAAGTTAATGGCGAGAACTTGGGCGAGAATGACGTTGACAATGATAAGAATAATAAAACAGAATGCGCGATCGTCGACGCCGTAACCGCCAAGGTATGAGAGGTAATGAACATCGTGCTCCTTAGGTACCTTTCCCTAAGATTAAGTTTACCATCCCACCATTTTCTGGTAATTATGATGCTAAGGCTTATCTTGATTGGGAGATGGTTGTAGAGCAAAAATTTATATCTCACTTAGTTCCTAAACAACATAGAGTTAGACAAGCAACTAGTGAGTTTCGAGATTTTTCTTTACTACGGTGGACTGATCTTTGCAAAGCGCATTTGCAACTAGATAGTTGGGATAGATTGAAAGATGCTATGCGTAACCCTTTTGTTCCTTACAACGCTTAGAACAACATGATAAATCTGTTCAAGAATATCTTGCTGAGTTGCAAAAGGGTATGATGCATTGTGGGATAGAAGAGGACTTTGAGGATACTAGATGTCATTTTTATGCTGGGTTGCGTCATGAAATTCAGGACATAATTGATTATAAAGACTATGATTCTCTCGAGCAGTTGTTCCACCTTGCTGTGCTTGTAGAAAAAGAATTGCAGGGAAAACAACTCCAGAGCAGTACAAGTACATACACTCCACGGTCGACATTTCCTTTTTCGATCACACTTACGCCACCACCATCCAACACTGCAGCAGCACCAAAACTAGCCCTTTCGACGCAATGTTCGGTTCAAGTAAGCCTTCTTTGCAGGTACCCAACAAGAGTACATCCTCTAGTACCTCGACAGGATATTCCTCCAACATCAACTGCCATAAATGTCATGGCATGGGACATATACAGCCAGATTGCCCAAGTCAGTGGGCATACATTGTTATTGAAGATGGAGGATACATAAGTACTTCATATGTTGAAGACAAAGAATCTGATGATAAAGATGATGATGATGGTCTAGTATTTGGTGCTGATGATACTTCGGCTTACAGGGCCATCACTGTCCAACGAGCACTCTCCGCACAAGTACACACTGATAAGATTCAATGTCATAATCTGTTTCAGATTTATTTTGTGATGAAGAATCGGCGCGCATGTGTGATCATTGATGGCTTGAGCTGCAACAACTTAGTGAGTACTAATTTGATAACTAAGCTTGACTTACCCACACGACCATATCCACATCCGTACCATATCCAGTGGTTGAACGACTTCGGTAAGGCAAAGGTAACGAGAACTTATCTAGTCCCTTTCTCCATTGGCACCTATGTTGATTCTGTGGATTGTGATGTTGTACTTATGCAAGCTTGTTCATTATTATTGGGTCGTCCATGGAAATATGATAATGATGCTATCCATTGTGGTAAAAGTAATACATATACCTTCATGCATAAAAGAAAGAAAATTACTTTATTACCTTTGACCCCTACTGAAATTGTACAAGCTGATAGGGAAAGACATGATAATGAAAAGAAAGAACGTCCTCCTACATCTGAAAATTAGCAAGCAATAAAACTGAAAAGTCCTATAATGCTTGTTATAAAATCTGATCTTGCTGAAATTTATGATTAAAATGCTTCATGTTATACTTTGACATGCAACGATACATTGTTTTCAATTGAGAATATTGCTTCTTCTTTGAATGCTCCGGTTGCTAATCTTTTGTGGGAGTATCATGATAATTTTTCACCTGCCACCCATTCGAGAAGAAGATGAGCTTGAGTCGTGGACGACTCTGATTTAAGAAGGGGAGGACGACGAGGACATCCCTTCATTGGATACATACAACACTCCTCTACCTACTATAGCTCGTGCACAACAATTGAATTTAGAGGTGATCTCGTTCCCAACTACATGTCTTCCTTCTTTTGAGAATAGATGGCTACCTAATGATTTTATCAGGATTAGAAACATTGGAGATGATCAAGAGAAGCATGGAGAAAGACTTGAAGATGCTCTATACCAGCAAGACACGTTGGACCCCGGAGGAGAGTCAGTCCAACTCGGAGTCAAGTTGCCCCCGGGTTAAAGGAGTAGTCCGCACTAAAACAGACGCCCCGGGCTAACAAGATAACCTTTCCAACAGCACCAGTCTTATCTCCAAATTCGACTAGAATCAATGGGAATCGTTAAAAAAATGATGTCCAGAAACTACCTCGGGTGCTGCGACACTATCTTTTGGCCTTTGGGTCGTGTATCTTTTCTAGGCCCATTAGTGTTAGGGTATGCCCCTGAGGTCGTCCTAAACTATATATAATTAGTAGCCGCTGTCATTAGAGATATGTTTTGATTAGTTTTCTTCTGTTATGAAATAGTTTCATTGTTTGACAGTTTATTTGTTTTCTAACTTCATGATTTAATTCAGATTTCGCAATTGAATTGCGTTCTTCCTTGTTCTTGCTTGTGTCCTTTGATTCGCAGGCTGGGATTAGCCTTTTTGGTGAGGTCAACCGTGTGCACAAGGTTGATAACCAGAGAAAAAGTGGTGCTACGATTGCGAGGTCCCAATCTTGTTAATTTGAGGTCCGATCGATTGTGTGTCGCATCTGAACCAAATCGAGAGTTATCATGACTTGACGAAAGATCGGGAACCATGTACACATCACATGTGAAAATTTGAGTTTGGAGTCCATCGGAGTGGTTTGGACATGTTCGGTGAGAAAAAATAAGGTGCTCCAAGGCGCACGAACGAGTGCATTTAATGCACCTACGGGGCCATTTTTGCTCTGTTTTTTGACGGTGACCTAAACATAAAATACATGTGTAAACTTGTGTTTGGAGTCCACCGGAGTGGTTTGGACATGTTTGGTGCAAAAAAATAAGATGCACTTTTGGCGTACGAACTGTGCATTTAATGCACCAATGGGGCTCATTTTCGCAATATTTTTTACGGTGACCAGAACATAAGGTACATGCGCAAATTTGAGTTTGGACTCCACCGAGGTGGTTTGGACATGTTCGATGCGAAAAAACATGACGCACATTCGACGCACGAACCAGTGCATTTAATACACCCACAAGGCCAGTTTTCTCTCTCATTTTTTATGGTGACCAAAACATAAGATATATGTGCAAACTTGAGTTTGGAGTCCACCGGTGTAAAAAAACAAGACGCTCTTTCGGCGCACGAACGAGTTAATGCACCTATGGGGCCCATTTTATCACCTTTTTTGATGGTGACCAAAACGTAAGATACAAGCGCAAATTTGAGTTTAGAGTCCACCGGGGTGGTTTGGACATGTTCAGAGCGAAAAAACAAGACGCACTTTCGGCGAGGAGTTGAGAAAGACTTGTGTCTAACCATAGATGCACCAAGTATGGTGATCGCATGGAGGACCTTGTTCTTGGGAGAGGTGCGCGTCGAACCGGCCCTATGGCATTGTTGTGAAAGGTTGCCACGTGCAGCTTCCAAGAAGCGTGTACGTGTCGTGTAATTCGAGTTTCTCCTGCCGGACGTTAATCGATTATAATCGCTCCCCCTCACAGTATCATGTACCGCATGTCTCACTGAGTTACATCGTAGTAAGAATGTGAATGATAAGGTGAATATGATTTGTTTGAGATATTTATTATACATTGCTTGGCAACCATGTTTGATATAGTTTATAGTGCAAACCAAATTTACATTCTTTTACCTTAACTTACCACTAAAATATGAAGGTACAAATTCACTATTAGTGCTATGTTTTTGGCAAAAGAACCCAACTATGAGTCAGCCTCCTCATGTTTAGGAGTCGGCTGTAGTTAGCCATTTTGATAGGTAAGTCTTGCTGAGTAATTAGTACTCATAGTTTGTTGTTTCTCTCTTTTTGTGTGTAGACTTTTTTGCAGGTTGGTGTGACTGCTGCGGCAAGGTGGTGTGGGAAGGTGAACCCCCCTGCAGACTGGTCTATTGATTGGGTTCCCTCTTGACCTACCTCAGACCGCGAGGACTGAAGCAAGTCATAGGGCGAGACATGTCTCAAGTTTAGGAAACCGTCGAGTGTATCGCCGTGGTGTATTTGCTTCCGCTCTGTTTGAAACTCTGTTATTAAATATCTATCCTAAGGACAACTTGAACTTTAATATAATACTTCTAATCGGTTTCATGTATTATATTTTATTCGCTCGTGTTGTGCTATTTGGATATTGTTGCTCAATATTACCCGATAAGATCCTGTCGGCGAGCCACCTGTGATTTTGGGGCGGTTCGGTCAAACCAACGGGATCCGTTTTTGCTCTGTTTTTTGACGGTGACCAAAGCAAAAGCAACATGCGAACACTTGGGTTTGGAGTCCACCGAGGTGGTTTAGACATGTTCGGTGAAAAAAACAAGACGCACTTTTGGCGCACAAACTAGTGCATTTAATGCACCTACGGGGCCTATTTTCTCGCCGTTTTCTGATGGTGATCAAAACGTAAGATACATGCGCAAACTTAATTTTGGAGTCCAGGGTAGTTTGGACATGTTCGGTGCGAAAACAAGACGCACTTTCGTCGCATGAACCGTTGCATTTAATGCACCTACAGGGCTCGTTTTATCGCCATTTTTTTAAGGTGACCAAAATGTAAGATACATGCGCAAACTTTAGTTTAGAGTCCACTAGAGTGGTTTGGACATGTTCGGTGTGAAAAAAGCAGACGCACTTTCGGCGCACGAACCAGTGCATTTAATAGACCTACGGGCCCGTTTTCTCTCCATTTTTTTATAGTTACCAAAACATAAGATACATGAGCAAACTTGAGTTTGGAGTCTATCGGGTGGTCTAGACATGTTCAGTGCGAAAAAAATAAGACTCTTTCAGCGCACGAACCAGTGCATTCAATGCACCTACGGAGCTCGTTTTCACTTCGTTTTTTTGACGGTGACCTAACATAACTTACATGTGTAAACTTGACTTTCGAGTCCACCATGGTGGTTTGGACGTGTTCAGTGTTAAAAAATAAGATGCTCTTTCAGCGCACGAACGAGTGCATTTAATGCACCTACGAGCCCGTTTTCGCTCCTTTTTACGGTGACTAAAATGTAAGATACATGCGTAAACTTGAATTTGAAGTCCACCGGGGTGGTTTGGACATGTTCAGTGCAAAAAACAAGACACACTTTGATGTGGACATCATACCTTTTGATGAGCACTTCAATAGAGATATTTACACATGGTGGATTGGACTGCAGAAAAGTACAAACTTGCAACAAAAGCGACGACATCATATTGAATCCAATTCAGATGTTTAAGTACATTCTGGAAAGCTCATGACCTCTATTTTCGAACGAATACAGCCCCACCTCTGTAGCATATCGGAGTCAGTGCCAATCATCATTTTTATACAGAAGGTGCTGCATCACCATAACTTGGGCCGTTGACCCGTGTATCAAGTTGAGCCCATTAGGGGCGCGTCCTAGGGTTTGAGGACGACCCCAGCACCCCCTGGCTGGTCGTCCTCCATCCTATTTAAAGGTTTCAGCCGCCACCAGAAACACATGGGTTTTCTTTTGTTATAGTTTAGCTCTTCTGCAAACTTTCTGATCTTCAGTTGTGTCCAACGACCACTTGTTAGACAGCTTTTGAGAACCCCACATTCGAGAGATTTCGGTTTCCTATCTTGTTCTTGCTTGTTCTTCGATTGCTTGCAGGAATTGATCTTCGTGATTAGGTTGATCTTGCTATTTCGGCGAGGTCAATAAACATTCGGAGTTTTTTTTACGATTGCTAAGACGCACACAACCTGTTCGTTTGTAGTCGAATCATGAGGGTCGACTCCACCAAATCGATAGTTATCACCTCACCGAAAGATAGAGCAACTCAAATCCTATAACACTTTTGGCGCACGAAGCGGTGCATTTAATGCACCTACGGGGCCCGTTTTACCGCCTTTTTTGAGGGTGACCAAAATGCGAGATACAAGCGCAAACATGAGTTTGGAATCCTACGGGGCCCGTTTTCTCTCCATTTTTTAGGGTGACAAAAACATAAGATACACGAGCAAACATGAGTTTGTGGTTTGGACATGTTCGGTGCGAAAACAAGACGCACTTTCGTCGCATGAACCGTTACATTTAATGCACCTACAGGGCTCGTTTTATCGCCATTTTTTTAAGGTGACCAAAATGTAAGATACATGCGCAAACTTAAGTTTGGAGTCCACCGAGGTGGTTTGGACATGTTCGGTGCAAAAAAACAAGACGCACTTTCGGAGCACGAACCACTGCATTTAATGCACCTACTGGGTCTGTTTTCGCTCCGTTTTGTGACGGTGACCAAAACATAAGAAACATGCGCAAACTTGAGTTTGGAGTCCATCGGGGTGGTTTGGACATGTTTGGTGCGAAAAAACAAGGCGCACTTTTGGCGCACGAACTGGTGTATTTAATGCACCTACGGGGCCCTTTTTCGCTCCAATTTTTGATGGTGACCAAAACATAAGAAACATGCGCAAACTTGAGTTTGAAGTCCACCGGGGTGGTTTGGACATGTTCGGTGAAAAAAACAAGACGCACTTTCGGCATACGAACCAGTGCATTTAATGCACCTACAGGGCCTATTTTCTCGCCATTTTCTGATGGTGATCAAAACGTAAGATACATGCGCAAACTTGAATTTGGAGACCACCGGCGTGGTTTGGACATGTTCGGTGCCAAAACCAAGACACACGTTCGACGTATGAACTGGTGCATTTGGTGCACCTAACGGGCTCGTTTTATCGCCATTTTTTTATGGTGACCAAAACGTAACATACATGCGCAAACTTGAGTTTGAAGTCCACCGAGGTGGTTTGGACATGTTCGATGCGAAAAAGTAGGATGCTCTTTCGGCGCACAAACCAGTGCATTTAATGCACCTACAGGGCACGTTTTTGCTCCATTTTTTACTGTGGCCTAAACATAAGATACTTGTATAAACTTGGGTTTGGAATCTACTGGGGTGGTTTGGACATGTTTGGTGCGAAAAATAAGACGCACTTTCGACGCATGAACCGGTGCTTTTATTGCACCTAAGGGGCCCGTTTTATTGCCGTTTTTTGATGGTGACCAAAACGCAAGATACATGTACAAACTTGTGTTTGGAGTCCACCGGGGTGGTTTGTACATGTTTGGGGCGAAAAAACAAGACGCCTTTTCGGTGCACAAACCAGTGTATTTAATGAACCTACAGTGTCCGTTTTCTCTCCATTTTTTGTGGTAACCTAAGCACAAGATACATGAGAAAACTTGAGTTTCGAGTCCACCATGGTGGTTTGGACATATTCGGTAAAAAAATGAATGACTTTTGGCGCACAAACCAATGCATTTAATGCACCTACGGACCCCGTTTTCTCTTCGTTTTTTGTTGGTGACCAAAACATAAGATACATGTGCAAAGTTGAGTTCGGAGTCCACCGAGGTGGTTTGAACATGTTCGATGTAAAAAAATAAGACGCTCTTTCGGCGCACGAACCAGTGCATTTAATGCACCTACGGGGCCTATTTTCGCTCTTTTTTGATGGCGACCTAAACATAAGATACATGTGTAAACTTGAGTTTGGAGTCTACCTGGGTGGTTTGGACATGTTCGGTGCGATAAAATAAGATGCTCTTTCGACTCACAAACGAGTGCAATTAACGCACCTACGGGGCTCGTTCTTGCTCCGTTTTTTTAACGGTGACCAAAACGTAAGACACATGCGTAAACTTAAATTTGAAGTCCATTGGGGTAGTTTGGACAAGTTCAGTGTGAAAAATAAGACCCACTTTTGACGCACGAACTAGTGCATTTAACGCACCTATGGAGCCCATTTTATCGCTCTTTTTTGATGGTGACAAAAACGCAAGAACGTGCGCAAACTTGAGTTTGGGGTCCACCGGGGTGGTTTGGACATGTTCGGTGCAAAAAAACAAGACGCACTTTCGGCGCACAAACCAGTGCATTTAATGCACCGACGGGTCCAGTTTTCTCTCTGTTTTTTTATAATGACCAAAACATAAGATACATGTGCAAACATGCGTTTGGAGTCCACCAGGGTGGTTTGGACTTGTTCGGCGCGAAAAAACACGACGTTCTTTCGGCGCACAAACGACTGAATTTAATGCGCCTACTAGGCCCATTTTTGCTCTGTTTTTTGACAGTGACCAAAACGTAAGATACATGCGTAAACTTGAGTTTGGAGTCCAACGGGGTGGTTTGGACATGTTCGGTGCGAAAAACAAGACACTTTTTGCGCACGAACCGGTGCATTTGATGCACCTACGGGTCTCGTTTTATCGTCGTTTTTTTATGGTGACCAAAATGCAAGATACAAACTTGAGTTTTGAGTCCACCGGGGTGGTTTTTACATGTTTGGTGCGAAAAAATAAGACGCACTTTTGGTGCACAAACCACTGCATTAAATGAACCTACAGGGCCTATTTTCTCTCCGTTTTTTGTGGTGAGCAAAACATAAGATACATGAGAAAACTTGAGTTTGGAGTCCACCGGGTGGTTTCGACATGTTCAGTGCAAAAAAAAAGACGCACTTTTGGCACACGAACAAGTGCATTTAATGCACCTACGGGGCCTGTTCTCGCTCTATTTTTTGACGGGGACTAAAACAGAAGAAACATGCGCAAACTTGAGTTTGGAGTTCACCAAGGTGGTTTGGACATGTTCAGTGCGAAAAACAAGATGCACTTTCAGCGCACGAACTAGTGCATTTAATGCACCTACGGGGTCCGTTCTCGCTCCGTTTTTTAACGGAGACCAAAACATAAGAAACATGCGCAAACTTGAGTTTGAAGTCCACCGACGGGGTTTGGACATGTTCGGAGCAAAAAACTAGACGCACTTTTGGCGCACGAACCAGTGCATTTAATGCACCTACAGGGCATGTTTTCGCTCCATTTCTTGACTATGGCCTAAACATAAGATACTTGTGTAAACTTGGGTTTGGAGTCCACTGGGGTGGTTTGGACATGTTCGGTGCGAGACACACGTTCGACGCACAAACCGATGCATTTTGTGCACCTACGGGGCTCGTTTTATAGCAATTTTTTATGGTGACCAAAATGTAACATACATGCGCAAACTTGAGTTTGGAGTCCACCGGGGTGGTTTAGACGTGTTCAGTGCAAACAAACAAGACGTACTTTCGGCGCACGAATGAGTGCATTTAATGCACCTATAGGGCCCATTTTTGCTCTTTTTTTGACAGCGACTTAAACACAAGATACATGTGTAAACTTGAGTTTAGAGTCCACTGGAGTGGTTTGGAATTGTTCGGTGGAAAAAAACAAGACGCTCTTTCGGCGCACGAAGAAGTGCATTTAACGCACCTACGGGGCTCGTTTTCGCTCCGTTTTTTGCGGGCAAGCTAAACATAAGATACATGCATAAACTTGAGTTCCGAGTCCACTAGGTTGTTTGGACATATTCGTTGCAAAAAAAGAAGATGCACTTTCGTCGCACGAACCAGTGCATTTAATGCACCTGCGAGGCCTGTTTTCGCCCCGTTTCTTTACGGTGACCAAAGCATAAGATATATGTGCAAACTTGAGTTTGGAGTCCATTAGGATGGTTTGAACATGTTTGGTGCGAAAAAAGAAGACGCACTTTCGACACACAAACTAGTGCATTTAATGCACCTATGAGGCCCATTTTCTCACCGTTTTTTATGGGGACCAAAATGTGAGATACATGACTTGAATTTGAAGTCTACCGGGGTGGTTTCGACATGTTTGATACAAAAAAACAAAGCGCACTTTCAGAGCATGAACCAGTGCATTTAATGCACCTACGGGAATCGTTTTATCGCAGTTTTTCTATGGTGACTTAAATGTAAGATATATGCGCAAACATGAGTTTGGAGTTCACCGGGGTGGTTTGGAGAAGTTTGGTCGAGCACTTCTACAAAATCCACACATGGTCCTCACCAATATCAGCTACGGGCGCCCACACAAGCTCGTCGTGCCGGAGCCATGTGGCTGGCACATCTTCGTCGGCAATTGGTGGCCGCTCTATTATCCTGGTGTCCGTGTTGACGCTCAGCGCTACCACCACGGTGTTTCTGCCACACCCTTTCTTCCTCAGTAGAGGGAAAAAACCCTAGACGCGGCAGGCAAGCACGATGCAGATAAGGTGGCGGGCAAGCGCGGCGTGCGGTACTGGAGTCGGGCGAGACTAGGAGTTCATATTTCAAATATAGCGATCAGCATTTTTTTAGCTCATCTGTTGGTTAACTCCATATTTTTTTACAGGTGTTTTGTTTTAACGAGTAGTTAAACTCAGGAAATTTGGAAATTTTCTTACCCAATCGGTTGGAGACTCTTAGTGTGAATTTACCATTTTTTTTTACAAATGATGTAACAACCGCCAACCAAAGCATTTGTGGTGCCGTTGCCGATAGGGGTCAAGGTGCCCGATCTTTCGGTAAGGTGATAACTATCGATTTGATGGAGTCGACCCTCACGATCTGACTACAAATGAATAGGTCATGTGCGCCTTAGCAATCGCAGAACCAACTCTGAATGGTTATTCACCTCACCGGAACAGCGAGATCAACCTGATCACGAAGATAAATTCCTGCAAGCAATCAAAGAACAAGTAAGAACAAGATAGCAAACTGAAATCTCTCGAGTGTGGGGTTCTCAAAAGCGGTCTAACAGGTGGTCGTTGGAACAACTGAAGATCAAAAAGTTTGCACAAGAGCTAAACTATAACAAAAGAAAGGCAAAATTTGTTGTTGGACACTAAACTTATGCGCCACTTGCTATTTCACACTATACTTTTCATATTTAGCTGAGTGCCATTTTAAATTTCTGCTCATCTGCCAGAACACACCATACCCATTAAAATATATTTTCAGATTGAGATAGGAGAGAGATAGAATGGAAAATGACTATTTTACCCTTGTGATCTTTACTCAACTTCAGTGGGGTCTACGCCACTGAAAATGAAGATAGAAATTGACCTCTCCGTATGACATGAAAATGAAGATATAAATTGGCCTCTCCGTATGGCATGTGGACCCCACTGAAATTGAACAAAGATCAAAAGGGTAAAACAGTCATTTCCCATTCTATCTCTTTCCTCTCTCAACCAAATAATATATTATAATGGGTGTGGTGTGTTTTGGCAAATGAGCACAAATTTATAATGGTACTCAGCTAAATATGAAAAGCATTGTGTGAAAAATGGCTTATAAGTTCAGTGTCCCACAGCAAATTTCCCCCAAAAGAAAATCCAAGTGTTCCTGGTGGCGGCTGGGACCTTTAAATAGGGTGGAGAACGACCAGGGGTACTAGGTCATCCTTAAACCCTTGGATGCGCCCCTAATGGGCTCAACTTGATACATGGGCCAACGGCCCAAGTAGGGGTGACACAGCACCTTCTGTATAAAAATGACAATCGGCACTGACTCCAATATGGTATACAGGTGGGGCTAGATCCATTCGAAAGTAGTCTTCATTAGCTTTCCATAACGTACTTAAACATCCAAATTGGATTTTATAGCAAGCCGCGGCTTCCGTTGCAAGTTTGTAGTTTTCTGCAGTCCGAATCAACCGTGTGTGAATATTTCTATTGAAGTCCTCATCAGAAGGTATAATGTCCACATCATCCGCCCCTATTTGAATTAAAGTCATCCTCGACTCAAGTTTAGATTGCAAAAAGCACTACTCCAACATACTCTCTTGAAATCATGAAAGGTGTAGGTCACGGGGGTATGTATGTGATCTCATCATCCTCCCTCACTTGATTTGGAGTCGCACTCAACTCAAGCACAGATTCAAACCTAGCCATGCCACCGTGCCCTTTAGAAATCTCAAAAGGTGGAGGCCACAGCTGTATGTATGAGATTTCATCATCCTCCCCCACTTGGTTTGGAGTCGTCCTCGATTCAAGTTCAGATTGGAGAACTGCCACTCCACCGTGCCCTCTAGAAATCATGAAAGGTGGTGGCCACAAGGGTATTCTGATGCGGTGAAGCGGCACAACAAGGACAAATAAGATCTCATCATTCTCCCCTTCTTTATAGCAAGCTGTCCTCGGCTTGATCCAGTGGTCAGCAAAATTTTTTGTTGTCATATTGGGACAAGTGATGAGCACGTAGCTAGGCCACAACAACAACTTCTTCTGCTTCATGAGCTGCTCCTGTAGATAGATCACAAAAGTAGAGAAACTTTGTAAGGCATTGTTAGTGTTAGTGCATGCTATTGTTTGATCCTGTTTTTGCATTTCAAAAGGGTATTTCAGATTAGTACATATAACTATTTTAGATACTAAGAAATCTCCAATGTCATCATATTTGCCAGTAGCATGAAAAACACAATAGCTAAAACATTGCAAACTGCAATTTTGAAATAATCTCCTCTCTAGTAGGCACTACACAAGCATCATTATCCATATCCTTCATTTCCTCGAGTAGCTCAATTTCCCGTTCAGACTTTTGCTGATTCTCCTGTAATATGTTAGGCATAGGACAAGAAACAAACGAGTGCTCTCTATCTAGTTGTGCTATTTTAGTAACATATAAAGTATCATACAACTCTTCTTTATCACATTTCCTTGTGACAAAGGCACATCAGCAATACGTTCCACAATTTTGTGATGGTGATTGTTCGTGCTTGTTTCTTTAGAGGATAAAAGTTGATTTTCAGCATTACAAGCAAGCAAATACAGGTGCGAGATTGAGTAGTAAGTTTTAGAGATGAGCAAAATTTGGATTTCAGAATTGAGACCATTCATAAGCCTACTGATTGTATCTTCGCGGCATTCATCTAAGCCACCAAATATGACACAAACCTTAAAGTCTTGAAAGTATTCTTTAACAGCCATACTATCATGCTTCAAGTTGTCTAATTTGGCAAGCAAACAATAAGCGTAATATGCAGGAATAAAAACATCTCTAAAATGACATTTGAAATCTTTCTAAGATTTTGGAACTTCGTTGTGCCTACAAAGATATTTCTATTCAAGCAAAGCACGTTCAGTCAAAAAACTAGGCAATGTAAATCTTTTCTTTCTCAGAAACATCATATTCATCAAATTCTTTTTTTATATTCAGCTCCCAATCAATGTATGCATAAAGATCAAATTTCCCAGCAAAAGAAGGTATTGACGAATTAATGACTTGCAAAGTATCATCATTTACCTCATGTTGAAGCATCTGCACAACTTGGTGGGGGTGTAAACCACCAGCTCCCTTTGTCTTTATTGTGCCTATCATAGTTAGCAAACAGCAAACCAAGTTCTTACATGTCTTAGCAAACCAGCAAGGTGATTGCTACCAACGATGTCAACTAGCAAAGATTGGTGGAGCGATTGCCAGAGACACAATCATATCAGCAAATGCAAAGTTGAATAAGTGCTCAACAATGGTACACTGCTGGTCCTAGGCTAAACCTTGCTAGAGATGCGAGCCTACACACAAAGGTGGTCACACAAATGATATAAAAGGCTCAAGACAGCAGCAACTAAAACTCTCACCTCTTCTCCTTTTTTGGCTTGACTCTTTTTTTTCGTTTTTCTGCTACTTCTTTTTCTTTTCCTTTTTCTTTCCTTTCTTTTCTTTTCTCTTTTTCTCTCCTGCTGTTTTTTTGGAAGGAATGAAAACAGAGATAAAAAGTGCAGATAGCGGATAGCATATTTCTTTTGTGATTGCGACGCGCTCGGTTGGAATTTTTTGGCAATCGTGGATCTGTCGGAAAGATAACACAGAGGTCATTCCAGATTGTGCAAAAACGTTACAAACAAACAACAGATCGCAGAGATATCATTGTTTTCTTTTGCAACAAAATTTGTTACCTGAATATGTTTTTTACAACAAACTCAAATCTTGATTGATAGCTTCCCTCTATTGTAGATATGAGCCAAGAACATGACAAAAACTCGAAACTCTAATGGATTATACGCTAAGATCAGCATCACAACACGATGATGCAACCACAAATTCAACAATGCAAATTACCGAAAAAAATGATGCACAGGCTTAAAGGTCTAGGACAGCGAGAATGATTCAAGATTTTTTTTGTATGGATTTTATGTGGACAGCGGAAATATGAATAAAACTACAAAAAAGAGGGGTAGATCTCACTGAGCAACCGGGGAAGCTAATACCACTTGATAGTAACTGAGTGCTCGATGTTTCGGTGAGGTGATAGCTATCGATTTGGTGGAGTCGACCCTCGTGATGTGACTACAAACGAACAGGTCGTGTGCGCCTTAGAAACAGCAAGATCAACCTGATCACGAAGATCAATTCCTGCAAGCAAACGAAGAAAAAGCAAGAACAAGATAGCAAACTGAAATCTCTCGAATGTGGGGTTCTCAAAAGCTGTCTAACAGGTGGTCGTTGGGCACAACTAAAGATCAAAAAGTTTGCACAAGAGCTAAACTATTACAAAAGAAAGCCCAAATGTTTCTGATGACGGCTGGGACCATTAAATAGGGTGGAGGATGACCAGGGGTGCTGGAGTCGTCCTCGAACCCTAGGACACGCCCCTAATGGACTCAACTTGATATACGGGCCAATGGCTCAAGTTGAGGTGACGCAGTACCTTCTGTATAAAAATGATGAGTGGCACTGTCTCCAATATGGTATAAAGGTGGGGCTGGATCCATTCGAAAGTAGTCTTCATGTGCTTTGCAACACCCAAATTGGATTCCATATCAAGCCGTGGCTTCCGTTGCAAGTTTGTACTTTTTTACGCTCCAAATCCACCGTGTGTGAATATTTCCATTGAAGTCCTCATCAGAAGGTATAATGTCCACATCAGTTGATGAGGAAGGCAATGGTATTTTGAAATAAAATTTTTCTAGGCTAATTCAAGAAAAGTACTACTCTTTTTATTGACTTCGTCTTAGCAAACTTATCTTGTCTGTTTTCTCCTCTATGTGAAAATAGGATAGTGTATGAATAGGTTCGATCTGCCCAAGAACTTCACCGATAATCCCGAAGCTCTACTGGGAAATGGTCAACCTCAAGTCTCACCTTCAGCGAAGATCTGTTTTACAATCAAAAACTTTGAACCTGCTGTAACATCACAGGCTCGGAATACAGCTCCAGACCCGCTCGCATGCCATGCGGATCCCACCTCGCAAAATAACTGCTTACGCTTTCGTCGTCGCTTTACGTAAAAGGGTTAACCCGAGTTATTACTACATTCTAGACCTAGAATTTAAATTGGTCATCTTTCTCTCAAATTTCCAAGGCGGCACTAAACCCCTTATTGGGCTGGGCCGGATGTCACATCCTCCCCCTTTTACGACTCGATGTCCTCGTCGAGAAGCTGATCAATTTACTCCGAGGGAATAGATGCACAGGATCGCCTCTCTTGGCCACGTCTGTACGTCCAGTACCGGCATACGTGCCATGCCTTGGCCACACTGACCCACACGCCATGCACACCATACCCGCGCCCCTGGCACATACACTTTCGTGAAACCGCAAGGGTCGGCTCTAATACCATTTTGTAACATCTCAGGCCTGAAATACGGCTCCAGACTCGCTCGCATGCTGTGCCGGTCCCACCTTGCAAAATAACTGTTTACGCTTTCATCCTCGCTTCACGTAAAAGGGTTAACCCGAGTTATTACTACATTCCAGACTATGTATTTAAATTGGTCATCTTTCTCTCAAATTTCCAAGGCAGTATTAAACCCCTTATTAGGTTGGGCCGGATGTCACACCTGCACAATCAAGTGGCAAAGAAATGGTCTAGAAGACACTCCGTATTTTTCAGCTCCTTCGATTCTTACAGGGGTCAGTGTCAACACCGGAGACGCCAATTTCGAGATCAAGACTGACCTTATCACTATGGTGCGAGCCAGCCCATTTTTCGGAAAGAGCTATAACGTTCTTTGGGGAGATCTAAACCAACTCCTCGGTTTTAGTCCAAAATGTGTCACAGATCCTGATTTATTTACTATAGAATTCAATAGGAACACGTTTTGGCAAGAAATAACTACTAGAGATGATACTTCGAAGCCACGCAATAATGATATTCATCACCCCACACTTGGATTCATGCATAAATGGCTATCGATGACTTTGTTTCCTAGAGAGGATCTTAGGAGAGTTCGCACGAATGAAATAAAACTTTTTTCCATGGTCCATAGAACTAAAGTCTCACCTATAAGGGTCATGATAAAACAATGGTTTGAAAATTTCATGACGAAAGGACCAATAGAGTGCACATCCTTGATACATCGCATTGCAAGGAAAGTAGGGGCTCAAGAACATGGTCATGTTATTCAACTAGATGAGTCCCGCACTATTATCATGGAAGATTTCCTTGTACATGGATGCACTCTAAAACATAGTCCTGCTGGAAATCCTGTCTTTTATTTCCCTGGATATACAAATGAAATCAAGTTACCAAACCTGAATCTTCATTTGAATAATTGCCAAGAGTTAACCTTTGCTTTGGAGCCTATCGATTCGGCTCAACGAAGTTCTTGTTCATCCAGGTTGACAAGAAGCCGATCAAGCATGACGAGAAAACAGCGCACCACTGAGCAGACTACTTGGGAAATGCTCGGGAACACCCCTGGTTGGACCCAACCATCTTGCTATCATGGAGAAGGAACATCAACTCGGGCCGAGGCACTAGACGAAGCTTGGAGGCAGCCTGACTTCTCATCATGACTTCTCGGCTTATTGTCGCTACGACTATAGACAATAATTGGCGAGGCTGAACAAAGGATCAAATGAATTGGCCTTTGAAAGAATGAGATGCAACACAAACTGCAGCAATACATCATGAGCAATGATGCAAGGTCCAACACTCTCTGATGTGAAAATGGTTCCCGATCTTCCGTCAGGTCATGGTAACTCTTGATTTAGAGAAGATGCGACACACAATCAATCCGGTCTCAAATCAACACGATTCGAACCCTGCAATCGCAGCACCACTTTCCCTATAGTTATCAACCGTGCAACATCCAGTTGACCTTACCAACAAGGCTAATCCCTACCTACGAATCAAAGAACACTAGCAAGAACAAGGAAGAACACAATTCAAATGTGAAATCAGAATTAAACTCACGAAGTTGGAATCTCACAAATCGTCTAGCGGCGAAACTGTTTGAGAACAGATTAATCTAAGTAAAACCTAATCCTAATGATGGTATCTACTGTTTATATAGAGGTTAAGGCATCTTTAGAGGGCAAACCATAATACTAATGGGCCTATAAAAGATAAAATGGGCCAAGGGGCAAAAGATGGTGTCACAGCACCCTGATAGATTCAGGATGTCATATTGTTTTGGTGATTATCGGAGATCTTGGAAGTATTTTTGCATGGGATAGATCTGTTGGAAATCTTATCTCTATATCTTTCAATCTATATCTAGAACGTCTAAAACGGAGTTCGTATACGACCTAGGCATCCATTTTAGTGCAGGATGCTTCTGGAGTCCAACTCGGACTCGAACTTGAGTTGGATTCAAGCTCCTTTTGGAATTGACATCCTTCCTTGTCTTACGCATCTTCAAGTTATTCTCCAACTTTCTTTGCTCTCTCCAGTGTTTCTAATCATGACAAAGTCATTAGGTAGCATTCTATTCTCAAAGAAAAGAAAATATGTGTTTAAGAACGAACTCATGTTTAATTTCAACTATCATGCACAAGTTCCATCAATACTAATTTGAGAAGTGTTGTGTGTATCTAAAGGAGTGATGTCCTCAACATACTTTCCTTCTTGTTTTGGAATCGTCCTTAACTCAAGTTCATTGTCAGGACCTCGACTCCACCATGCCTGCAACATGCATGAAAAAATGGAGGCCACGGAGGTATTTGAATGCAATCATTTGGTAGCTCAAAGATCCTCATAATCTCATCATTCTCTCCATCTTGATGGCAAGCCGTCCTTGTCTTGCTCCCTTGGGCAGCATGATGAACTTGCTTCAGATATCAAATTAATTTTGTGCTCACTCACTCGAATGGGTGAAAGTCCTATAGATATTATATACTTTGTGAATAGTATTAGGGTACTATTGCCAATGGTTAGTATCAAGAGCGAGCAAATATCTAGAAAGATCATGACATGCAAACAAAGCATCTTTGCACACTAAAACAACACATGAAGCATTTGTATCATAAAAATTAGCAAGATCGACTTTTGCCAACATATGTTTTCGAAATAAGCCGCATGATCAACATCATTATCATTCTTATGAGAAGGCATAATGTGTGTTGTCTTAGAAAAACTAGATAAACATGACATGGTATTATATTTTGTATTTCCATCATCTAGTTTTCACCATGCAAGAGGATTTCAAATTTGAACAAATATAAATTCTATGCACCATAAACACACCTCTATGCATGATTATAGTTGCCTGTAACATAAAAAATTATTTCTAATGAACAGAACCAAAACAGTTTCAGGAAGTATCACTCTCTCTACATAACTTAGATCACAAAGAGCATTATACTCAATATAACCCAAAGTTTTTGGAGAAGATAGCAATTTCAGTTTAGCATTGTCACATGTAATGGGAGCCAAATGTTTAATTTCAGCACTAGTGGATGAATAAAAATAAGAAATATCAAGTTCATTCACTTTTTATTGCATAGGAATAATACAAATATCAGTAAACAACTCCTCATTATTACAAGAACCAGTGGATAAATCAAACATTGACAAAGATAAGTGGATAAAAAGATAATACTAGCAGTTGCTTTACAATAGTAGGATAGAAAAATTCAGCAAGACTAAAATATTATCACCTTTTGTAGATCGATGTTCAATAAGTTTTTTCTCATTTTTAGTAATACCTTTTGGCGTGTTATGATCAGTCTAATCTTGGGCTATGGATTGTGTATCTCTTCTTTCTCCACGTTTGTATCATTTTCATCTTATTGTTTGATCTCAATTTTCTAAAAAAAAATTAGGTGCAATAGGAGGTACGTCACAACTAGATATAGGTTCAGAAGATGTATCAATAAAAATTTGTCACATTAATTAGAATTTGAGCAGCATTCCATGTCTGAGGAAATTCTATAGGTATATATAAATATTTCCACTAGGTGAAAGTGCTATCAACTAATGCACTAGCAACATTCAAAAGCTTTCTCCTTTCATATGGCATTCTCTAAATATAATATCCATCTCTCTTTTCCAAGAGATATAATTACTTATGATAGGAGATGATGTAGCAATGGTTGAAACCTCACGCGTTATCTCTCTGAAGTGGATGACGTCTAGGTTTGCCAAAATATTATCCATACACTCGAGTTATTTTTTAAAAGGTTTTATTGAAATTATCAACGGCTCTTTGCACAATACTACTGATTGTATTCACCTCCTTTTCTTCCTGTCATGGTTAAAGAAAAGCACATAGATAACGCAAAATATTATTTCTACCACAACAGTGGAATGGGTGGTAAAAATTCTGCCAAAAAAAATGCCTTACCGAGCTCTTGCATGGTTCTTATCAAAGTAAAGCAAAGGATATGATGGTGCAACCAGTGGCTGGAGAAACCTGGATCTATTGGTGTAGCAATTGCAAGGTCGAGTACAATGCTGACTAGATTTGAATATGTAGTGCTTGGAGGGCTAAAAATTTATTAGTGGAACACAATTCTATAATAGATAACAATATTGAATAAGTGTTGTAAGTATTATATTCTAGTTGCTGGCTCAATCTTATAAAAATTCAGATGTTACAAGAATATGAATAAAGATATCAAAGGGCAGCAATAACACATAGGATAAAGCTCCATAAATCAACAAATCATTCAACACTTATAAAAATAAGCAAAGGTTAATTTCTGGCTTCTTGATGTTCAATTTTTTTTGGATATTATTTTTCTGAACTAAAAGCACAAATATGGTACGCGATCAAGTTTTCATTTTGGTGGAAGATATGACCTGGAGAAAATTTCAAATTTCTGTAAAATCTATACTGAAACTTTGTTTCGTGAAAACAGAAACTTGTTATCTGACATTGTTGAATCTAGGATCAGAGGTTAGCAAATTTTCTGTAGATATTCAAAATGTACTTAGGCCCCGTTTGGAACGAAAGAATGAAAAATAAAGGAATAGGAAAAACAGTAGTAATGGAGAAAACGTTGCTACTATAAAAAAGTTGTAAAAACTACAGGAATTCAAAATAGAGAATGAAGAAACTATGACATTTGGAATGCAGGAATAGAAACATAGGGAAAACGTATTAGTGCAGCTAAATAATATTTTTAGAAGCTCTATTATCCATATTTTTTATCCCATCGCCCTCCTTTCTCTTTCTAATCCCCATCAAAATCTGGTATTCTCTCTCTCTCTCTCTTATCACCACGCTTGCAAGTGCTAGGGGCTGCTCTGATCCTTCGAGCCCAATGACGGGCGTGCGCCAGGGGACTGGGTCGGCTAGTGCCTGCACGCAAGAGCGCTGGCGGGATGTGGGAGCTGGGATGGGCGGAGCGCGGTCGCTGTGGGGCCAGGAGCGATGGGGGCGGGGGCAGCTGTGTTGGTGCACGGGCGGCAACGGTCAACGTCGAAGCTGGCGGGCGCCGGGACACAGGAGTAGCGAGCAGAGCAAAGATATCCCTTGGGTTGGATGATTTATTTCCTGTGAATTCATCTTGCTTTGTTTCCATTCTGCAGGAAAGGAATTCTATTTTCCTTCGTTTCAAACGGTCCTTTGTTTTCCCTTCCGGAGGAAGTCGTACCTCCATAGACCCTATAAGCTTCCTTTGTTGCAAACGAGGCCTTATATGTGTAATTTGGATTAAAAAACAAAAGTTATGACTATTTTAATGATAGATCTCCGTATGATATTGTTTTTAAAAGGCTGAAAACAGATTTGGATTGCAAATCGGATGCAAAATTTGTAGATGATTTTGTGGCAGAAGTTTATAAACGGGTGATATGGATGCTGGGTATCTGTTGGTGGTGACACAAGGGATGGGTGGGTGGGAAAAAATTTGATGCAAGATAACATATATGAATGCAGATAATAGAATGAATGATGTAAGCGATGAACGAAGAAGCAAAACAATTGGATGCAAAAAGATTTTGAAACCAGCAACCAAAACATGAACTAAGTACACAAACTCAACACTACAGACTCTGAATTAAAATTATGAAAAGGCTGAACACCATTTGGAAGGGTAAAACCTAACTGATCTATTAATTTTTAAATAGCTTTTCTATGGACAATAGGATAAATGCAAATCAACAACTATGATAATGGAATCAAACTTTAACGGCCGGTTTTCTTATCTTTCGATAAGACCTGATCTCACATACTTTCACCAATCCCAAGAGGTCAGCGAGTGCATTTATCACAAGCAGTGATCAATCAAGTAGCCATAACAGAATGAGTAAACAAGGATAAGATAAGTTATTTCAATGAGACATCCATAAAACTTATTAAACATCTCAAGATGAAACATGATTCACGATAATCCAGTAACTGAAACAGTAGCAGAAGCAAGCACCAAGATGGCCCTCCTCCACAGGCAACTCGAGTGTAGGAGCAAACCTCAATACTCGACCGAAAAGTAGCCATAGTCAAACTCTGGGGTGACCTTTGAAAAAGGTGGGTGTGAAAAGTGGTAACTACGTGAATACTCAGCAAACGTGTGCTACCTAACAACAATGTATGCATGCAAGGATAGTTTCAAATATGAAAGCTGGCTCAAGTGCTAAATGCAAGTTTAAATATTTCTATTTTAAATATGCAAGAAGTTTTATTTTTAAAACTGACAAACCTTATTATCTTACCCCGCAGCAATCTCCGTTATTCCAAATAAGGGTGTATTTTAAATGCCAATGTAACCTCCACACCCGACGCAGCTCAAAGGCTAGAGTCCAAAACATTACAAAATAGAAGTAGATGGGAGAAAACAAAACTACTCATCGAAGAGCACAACTCAGGCGGTGTACAGATATGGGATGTGGCAATGCGCATTGACTGCAACTCTGCGGGGTGTATGCACGTAGACCCAAATAATGTGCCGTTGAGAACTACCACCATAATTCCGATGAGCACACAAGACCCATCCACAAGCTTTAACTGGCATTTCCGGTCCTCCAGGATAGAGATCTCAACCGCCTACGCAATCGGGTCCTGGAGTTGTGAGGAGCCTATCACTGATCAAGTTGGTTATCTCCATCTCATGCGGTCGATCGCAATCTAACCCACACTAACACAACACCGCCAGTCCACGGGTAAACAACCGGTCTTGGCAAACTTCAAGATCAAGCTACCCTTACAAGGTCGCGTGGTGTTCATGGTAAGCAACTGGGGGTATAAGGCTTGAAGCACTCGGTCCTTAATTGGCGGGGCAGACACTCTCCCCATCCTCAATGCCAACAACTAACAAATCTCACGAAAAGTTCCAAGAGCGGATCTTCCCATTTTATCCACCATAGGTATGCCCATAGGGACTTCTCAAAAATCCCCCAGCATCTCATACTCTAGCCTACCTAGCTAAATAGTATGTATAGAGTTATTTGCAAAACTCGCACATTTGAATCACAGTTCAAAAGCATTTAACACAAAATCTCTTTTTATAGTGTAAGTGTGAAGTACGGTAATAAATGCGACTAAGCAAGGCTAAGTATAGAAATAAAATAATAATATTAAAGCAATACTATGGTTCAAAATTTGTGGAATGATAAATAGGCATGGTTTGGAAACGTTGCTATCATATTTTAAAACAGTTGGCATGCAAATTATGGTTTCAATGAAAATAGGCATTTTAAAAAATGGATCATAGTTTGGTCAAGGAGCGTTGCTTGCCTCGTAAGTCAAGATTTCATTCGGGATCTTGGTCCTTCTGCAGAACGGTCTTCAAGAGCTCAGCAGCAACATCTCCAATTGGACAAATGACACGAAAGATGGATGAGAAACTAAATAACACAAACCAGCAACTCCTAGAATGGATGCTACTAACAGATACACAAATTAGACATGAACTGGCTCCAGGACACGGTCTCCCGCTCTTGTCCCGGGTGAAAAACACAGGCTGGACATGGCACGTGTGATCCGGGTCCGGACACAATAGTCAGCACATGTCCTGGCCACCGGTCACCCATTGGCTCGAACATGAGTGATCTGGGGCTGGGACACGGTAACAGCGCTGTGCCCTTGGCACTGATCACCCACTAACTGATCGCGCGTGATATGAAGCTGTGACATGGTCACAACGACGTGTCCTGGATAGCGATCACTCACTGACCGAACGAGCATGATCTGAGGGTGAAACACGGTCACAGCAATGTGCCCTAGGCACCTATCACCTACTGACCGACCACGCATGATCTGGGACAAGGATATGGTCACGGCGACATGTCTCAAGGTCAGATCACCAACTAACCTGATCGCGCATAATCTGGAGCTAGGACACGGTCATAGCCGTGTGACTCAAGGTCAGGTCACAACGGGACCACGCGCGTGTGCCCCCAGGCCTGGACATGGTGCCAACTGCGTGACCCGCAGCGCAGTCACAGATCGCCCGACAGCCCACAAAACAGAGGTCATACACGGTGAAAGGAGCAAGTGACCGAGAAGCGGGGGGGGGGGGTGGTGAATCATGCACTAACACTACTAGGTGTTTTTCTTGCTCTTCCTAAATTCTAGCAAACTAGCAACCAACTCCTAGCTAAAGAGACTAAGCAAGAACACAACAAAGCTAGAAAACAACAAAGCGTAAGAAGATAAGGAAAGAACAACCTAACATGCTAGCAAGCAAAACAACTGGCACAAAAGCCATCAAGAGGTATAACCAAGCAACTTATCACACTACTCGCAATAAGATAAAAGTGGTAAATAAAAAAAAGAGAGATAGAGATGCTCAGTGATTTTTCCTGATGTCTCGAAAGGATGGCATCTTCCCCTAATCCTTGTTGAACCACTCCCATCGAAGTACCGGTCTCTCCCGCTGTTTCCAGAACGGCGCTCCCAAGGGTATGCTTCATTTCCTGGAGTGAAGTCACCGGCACCTCGACTGTAGCAGCTGGGGCCTTTAAATAGGGGTAAGGACAACCACAGGGTGCTGAGGTCGTCCTCGAACCCAAGGACGCGCCCCTAATGGGCTCAACTTGATACACGGGCCAACGGCCCAAGTTGGGGTACGCAGCACCTTTTGTATAAAAATGATGATTGGCACTGACTCTAACATGGTATAAAGGTGGGGCTAGATCCATTCAAAAGTAGACTTCATGAGCTTTTCAGAATATACTTAAACACCCAAATTGGATTCCATATGAAGTCATGGCTTCTGTTGTAAGTTTGTACTTTTCTATAGTCCAAATCCATCGTGTGTGAATCTTTCCATTGAATTCCTCATCAGAAGGTATGATGTCCATATCATCCTCCCCCACTTGAATTAGAGTCATCCTCGACTCAAGTTCAATTTGCAAAAATCACCACTCCAATGTGCCCTCCTAAAATCATGAAAGGTGAAGGCCACGAGGTATGTATGTGATCTCATCATCATCCTCCTCTTGATTTGGAGTCGTCTTTAACTCAAGCACAGATTCAAAACCAGCCATGCCACCGTGCCCTCTAGAAATCTCAAAAGGTGAAGGCCACGAGGGTATATATGTGATCTCATCATCCTCCCCCGCTTCATTTGGAGTCGTCCTCGACTCAAGTTCAAATTGGAGAACCGCCACTCCACCGTGCCCTCCAGAAATCATGAAAGGTGGAGGCCAGAGGGTATATTGATGCGGTCAAGCGGTGCAGCAAAGACATATAAGATCTAATCATTCTTGATAGGGGTTGAGGTGCCCGATCTTTTGGTGAGGTGATAACTATCGATTTGGTAGAGTTGACCCTCACGATTCGACTACAAACGAACAGGTCGTGTGCACCTTAGCAATCGTAGAACCAACTCCGAATGGTTATTGACCTCGCCGGCACAGCAAGATCACGAAGATCAATTCCTGCAAGCAATCGAAAAACAAGCAAGAACAAGATAGGCAAACTAAAATCTCTCAAAGGTGGGGTTCTCAAAGGCTATCTAACAGATGGTCGTTGGACATAACTGAAGATCAAAAAGTTTGCATAAGAGCTAAACTATAACAAAAGAAAACCCAAGTGTTCCTGGTGGTGGTTGGGACCTTTAAATAGGGTGAAGGACGACCAGGGGGTGCTGCGGTCATCCTCAAACCCTAGGACGCGACTCTAATGGGCTCAACTTGATACACGGGCTAAGTTGGGGTGATGCAGCACCTTCTATATAAAAATGACGATTGGCACTGAATCTGACATGGTATAAAGGTGGTGCTGGATCCATTCGAAAGTAGACTTCATGAGCTTTCCAGAATGTACTTAAACATCTAAATTGGATTCCATATGAAGTCGTGGCTTCCATTGCAAATTTGTACTTTTCTGCAGTCCAAATCCACCATGTGTGAATCTTTCCATTGAAGTCCTCATCAGAAGGTATGATGTCCACATCATCCTCCCCCACTTGAATTAGAGTCATCCTCAACTCAAGTTCAGATTGCAAAAATCACCGCTCTAGCATGCCCTCCTAAAATCATGAAAGTTGGAGGCCACGGGGGTATGGATGTGATCTCATCATCCTCCCCCTCTTGATTTGGAGTCATCCTCGACTCAAGCACAGATTCAAAACCAGCCATGCCACCGAGCCCTCTAGAAATCTCGAAAAGTGGAGGCCACGGGGGTATATCTGTGATCTCATCATAGCGTCTCTCCTAGTACTTGGTGTGAGAATCTTTCCGTTGCTTGCATCAAGTCACGTTTTTCTTAGCGCACCATTTTCTACGTTTCTTTCTTGTAGTAGCAACTCGTACTAATGTTTTGAGCACTTATTCAACATTGCATTTGCTGAATTGATTGTGCTAACCCTTGCTACAAAGTAAAACTACCCTAGCTCCATAGATTTCTACAGCAAATAGAGTTTGTGCCCCTGGCAATCGCTCCACCAATCTCCATTGGTTGACACCGTTGGCTGCAAGTAACCCTTCTTTGCATGGTAAGAACTTGTAAGAACTTGATACTGGTTCCCACCGAGTGATCCACATCCTACTAGTTGCAGAGCACACATTTGTTTCTCCACTTTGTTGCTAACAATGGCAGGATCTATGGAGGAGTTCGACAAGACGTATCAACATTCTCCTCGTACCAGGGGTATCATCCTGCATTTTGAGCAGCAAGTACAGCTGCAAGTCGATGGGTTAGCAGAAGATATTCATGTAACAAACGAGCGTCTTGGTACATTGAAAACTAGTCAAGTTGAAACAGGTATCACTCTTGCAGCCACCACCAACACCAACCTGGCCACCATCTTGGAGCGGGTTGAGGATCGGTCCCTACAAATTGCAAATGTCGCCCAACAACAAGCTGCCCATAGTGAGGTTGATGAACATGCAGAGGCTGATTATGGTGGTGACACCGAGCAGGAAGATCTTCCCCGCAATAACAACCATCGCGAATGTCATGCGGTACATAATCAGGATGATTCATTTGCTAATGTGAAATTCTCCATACCTCCATTTAATAGCAAATATAATCCTATGCTTATCTTGATTGAGAACTTGCGGTTGATAACAAATTTGCATGCCATGTTGTTCTCACTGTTTCACAAGTTAGGGCTTCTACTAGTGAGTTTACAGATTTTGCTTCCATTTGGTGGCGTAAACATTGCAGTAAACACCCTAATAACATGCCCACCACTTTGGGAGGCACTAAAAGCACTCATGCGCCATAGATTTGTTCCCTCGTACTATGCTCGAGATATGCTTAATAAACTGTAGCGGTTGAATCAAGGAATAAACTCTGTATTTCCTCGAATACGCAAGAGAGCTGCGTAACTTTGTATTATAAGGGAGAAAAAAAGGTCCATACAGGGACCCCCTCAAGCTAGGACCAAGGCAAGAGGGGCCAGAATCATATAAATAAAAACTATTAGGTAACACAGGAATAGCACTACCTAGAAACAAACTCTGTTGAGGAGTATTTTCAGGAGCTATAGACAGGTATGCTTCGTTGTGGCTTAGTTGAGAATGGTAATGCGGCAATGTCACGTTTCTAGGGTGGACTAAACCATGACACTCGGGATATTCTTGATTTCTACAACTATAACAATATCACGCGTTTATTCTATCTTGCTTGTAAAGCTAAACGTCAAGTGTAGGGACACCAAACGATGACACGAGCTAACTCTTTTGCAGGACGGACCACAACGTTCAAGCCATTCACACCGATGACTACTTCTTCACAGTCGGCACCACCATCTCCATCCAGCAGCAAAACACGAGTTTCTACACCACATTTGTCCACTCCAACAATGACCAAACCTCCTCTAGGTAATCCAGCACCTAGCACCTCTGTTGTCTCCACAGGACGCATTCGTGAGTCTCTTAGTCCTTGTGCTGCTCCTGTTTTGTTAGACCCAAGAAGGATGGCTCATGGCACATGAGCATCAATTGTCATGCCATTAATAACATAACAATTCGCTATCGTCACCCTATACCAAGGTTAAATGATATGCTTGATGAGCTAAGTGGCGCTGTTATGTTCTTTAAGGTTGATTTGCGTAGTGGGTATCATCAAATTCGCATGAAATTGGGGGATGAATGGGAAACAGCCTTTAAAACAAAATTTGGTTTATATGAATGGTTGGTCATGCCTTTTGGATTGACTAATGCTCCCGGCACTTTCATGAGATTAATGAACGAAGTTTTGCGGGCTTTCATAGGCAAGTTTGTGGTTGTTTATTTTAACGATATTCTAATCTATAGCAAGAGTTTGGAGGACCATTTGGATCATTTGCATGCTGTTTTTGATGCTTTGTGAACTGCACGTCTTTTTTAGAACTTGGTAAGTGTAGCTTTTGCACAGATTGTGTTTCTTTTCTTAGCTATGTTGTTACAGCACAGGGTATTGAAGTGGATAGTGCCAAGATTGACTCAATACAAAGCTGGCCATCTCCCAGCACCGTGACGCAGATTCAGAGTTTCCTTGGACTTGCTGGATTCTATCGTCGGTTTGTTTGTGATTTCAACACCATCGCTGCTCCACTGAATGAACTCACAAAAAAGGGTGTTCCCTTCTCTTGGGGTCCAGCACAGGAAGAAGCCTTCCTGAGTTTAAAAGATAAGTTGACCCATGCATCCTTACTTCAGCTTCTTGATTTCAGTAATTTGTTTGAGCTGGAATGTGATGCTAGTGGAATTGGGTTAGGGGGCGTTTTGTTGCAGGAAGGAAAACTGGTAGCATATTTTGGCGAGAAACTAAGCGGCGCTAGTTTGAACTATTCCACTTATGATAAAGAACTTTTTGCACTGGTCCGAACTCTTCAAACATGGCAGCATTACTTGTGGCCTAGGGAATTCATTATTCATTCGGATCATGAATCTTTGAAACACATTCGTAACCAATCAAATCTGAACCGTAGGCATGCTAAATGGGTGGAATTCATTGAGTCCTTTCCTTATGTTATCAAACATAAGAAAGGGAAAGAAAATGTGATCACTGATGCTTTATCTCGTCGATACACTATGCTCTCACAACTGGATTTCAAAATTTTTGGGCTGCAAACTTTGAAGGAACAGTATTATCTTGACCTTGATTTCAAAGACATCATTCTGAATTGCAAAGAGGGCAGAACATGGGGAAAATACTTTATGGATGATGGATTTTTGTTCCGTGCTAACAAGCTATGCATTCCCGCTAGTTTGATTCGCCTTTTGCAGTTACAGGAAGCACATGGAGGTGGACTCATGGGACATTTTTGTGTTAATTAAGATGACTGTGGACATGCTTGTAGATCATTTCTTTTGGCCGAAGATGCGACGTGATGTGGAAAGATTTGTTGCTCGCTGCACCGCTTGTCATAAAGTCATGATACAACCCCCACGGTTTGTACAATCCTCTTCCCGTCCCTACTGCTCCTTGGGAGGATATTTCGATGGATTTTGTTTTAGGACTGCCTAGAACTAAGAAGGGGAGGGACATCATCTTTGTAGTTGTTGACATATTTTCCAAAATAGCTCACTTCATTCCTTGTCACAAGAGTGATGATGTGACTAATGTTGCTGATTTGTTCTTTCACGAAGTTGTTCGTTTACATGGGGGTGCCAAACACAATAGTTTCAGATCGTGATACTAAAATTTTTAGCCACTTTTGGAGAACTCTATGGAACAAATTGGGGACAGAGTTACTTTTCAGCACCACATGTCATCCCCAAACTGAAGGTCAAACTGAGGTAGTTAATAGAACTTTATCTAACATGCTTAGGGCTGTTCTGAAAACGAATCTAAAACTTTGGGAAGACTATTTGCCTCATGTTGAGTTTGCCTACAATCGTTCTACACACTCTACCACACACATGTGCCCTTTTCAGATTGTATATGGTTTTATTCCTCTGGTACCAATTGATTTGATACCTATGCCACCTTCTGATAAAGTTAATTTTGATGCCGAGAAACGTGCCCAATTCATGCTAAAAAGCAAACAAAACAGAACATTGCACACACAAATGCAAAGAATCAAGTTGCTGGTAGTAAAGGAAGGAAGCTCATTACTTTTGAACTTGGTGATTTGGTTTGGGTACACTTAAGGAAGGGTCGTTTTCCTAATTTGCGCAAATCTATGTTGATGCCTCGTGCTAATGGCTCATTCAGAATATTGCGCAAAATTAATGATAATGCTTATAAACTTGATCTACCTGTAGAATATTGTGTTTCTTCTACTTTCAATGATGCAGATTTGAAGCCATATGTAAGTGAAGAAGAGATTTCATCGAGGACGACTCCAATTCAAGAAGGGGAGGATGATGAGGACACCACACCTTCCATTCCAACCATTGATGGACCAATCACTCGAGCCCATGCACGTGAGATCAATTACGTGATTCTACTTATGAATAATGGAGAGGACCCAAATGCAAGGGGAGTCCCGCAAGAAGGTCTCGGACTCCTAAACAGCACCAATTTGTGATGACCTCCATGACTTCATATGAACTCTGATTTTGATGTACTTGTTGGAAAGCTCATCATGTCTACTTTCCAACGGATCTAGCCTTGCCTTCATACCATATCGGAGTCTAGGTCAATCATCATTTGAAAACAGAAAGTGCTGCGTCACCCAAACTTGGGCCGTTTGCCCGTGTATCAAGTTGAGCCCATTAGAGGCGCATAAGCTTGGAGGATGACCCCAGCACCCCTGTGGTCATCCTTACCCCTATTTAAAGGCCACAACCGCCACCAAAACACTTGGGTTTTTTTGTTGTAGTTTAGCTCTTATGCAAACTTTTTGATCTTTAGTTGTATCCAACGATCACCTGTTTGATAGCTTTTGAGAACCTCACATTTGAGAGATTTCAGATTTGCCACATCTTGTTCTTGCTTGTTCTTCGATTACTTGCAGGAATTGATCTTCGTGATCAGGTTGATCTTGTTGTTCCGGCGAGGCCAATAACCATTTAGAGTTGGTTCTGTGATTGCTATGGCGCACACGACTTGTTCATTTGTAGTCGGATCATGAGGGTCGACTCCACCAACTCGATAGGTATCACCTCACCGAAAGATCGGGCACCTCAAGTCCTATCAATTCCAAACCGCTTGAAAGATCCCTTGTGTACTTCTTTTGATAAACGAATGTTCCTCCTTTCATTTCCTTGACTTGAAAACCGAGGAACAAGTGAACCTCTCTAATCATAGACATCTCAAACTCTTTGGCCATTAGTTCACAAAATTTGACATTGTAAGCTTCATTAGTAGAACTAAAGATAATACCATCCATATAGATTTGACAAATGAAAAGATCACTATAAATATTCTAGTAAAGAGAGTGTTATCAATACTCCCTATTTGGAAGCCTTTGCGGTGAGGAAGTCTCTTAGCCTCTCATACCACACCCTCGGAGCTTGCTTGAGTCCATACGAAGCTTTCTTCAACTTGAAGACGTGGTTGGGATGCTTGAGATCCTCAAAGCGGGTGATTGCTCAATGAAAACCTGCTCATTAATATAACCAGTTAGAAAGGCGCTCTTCACATTCATTTGATATAATTTGAAGTTAAATGTGAAGCATAAGCGAGCAAGGTTTGCATTGACTCTTGTTGAGCCACAGGGACAAAAGTCTTGTCGAAGTCCACCCCTTCAACTTGAGAGTAACCCTCTGCCACGAGTCTTGCTTTGTTTCTCACAACATTCCCATTTTCATCTTGCTTGTTCTTGAAGACCCATTTGGCACCAATGATATTCTTGTGCTTTGGCCTCTTCACCAATTCCCAAATTTGATTCCCTTCGAAGTTATAGAGCTCCTCTCGCATAGCCATCATCCATTTGTGATCCTCCACTGCTTCATCGATGTTCTTGAGCTCTATCAAGGGCACAAAAGAGAAATTCTCACAAGCCAAATTAGCAGCATCCTTGTCAATATAATTTGTCTTGTATCGATTTCCCCGAATTTTCAACCCTTGAGAGGGACTCACAAGAATCGTCACTTCTGTGATCTCGAGAAATGGGGTTGTGCCTATTTGGAGCTTCTTCAGGCGGTGGAGCTTGCGGTGGAGAGACGTGTTGAGCATCTTGGATGGCTTGCTCCTTAGAGGTGACGGTATCCTGTTGTCGGAGCAAAAAGCTGCAATCTTCTTCAATACCTGATGTCTTTGTTGGATATGGTGGTGTAACACTTGGTGTAGGCATTACTTGATTTTTCGGGATAGTAGGCTCTTGAGGTAGTTCTCTCAGTGCTTGTACACTTGATGGTTTTTGAGCTTGATTTGTTGATGTAGTGATCTCTTGTTGTGTTGAGGAGGAAGCTTCCGGTGGAGAGGTAGAAGATCATCATCTTCTCTTGGTAGAACTTCTCTCATGGGCATCTTCCGCATTGCCTCATCCAAAGGTTCATCATCTACATCACAACTATAAAGTTCTTTGTTCTCTTGAGAACCATTGGTTTCATCAAATTGCACATCACAAGATTCCTCTATAAATCCGGTAGTTGCATTGAAAACACAATAAGGTTTAGAGTTACCGGAATAACCGACGAGAAATCCAATGTCGGTCCTCTTCTCAAACTTTCCTAGCCTCTTTCTCTTCTTGAAGATTAGGCACTCGCATCCAAATACCCAAAAGTAAGCAAAATTGGGCTTTCTTCCCAAAGAGCTCATATGGAGTCTTCTTCAAAAGACGGTGTAGATAAACACGGTTTGTGGTGTAGCACGCCGCGTTGATTGCCTCAGCCCAAAATCTCTCTGGGGTGTCATATTTATCCAACATAGCTCTAGCAAGAGTGATGAGAGTTCGATTCTTTCTTTCTACAATACCATTTTGCTCTGGGTTGTATATGGCTGAGAACTCATGCTTGATACCGAGATCATCACAATAAGCTTCAATGGCAGAATTCTTGAATTTTGTTCCATTACCACTTCTAACCTTCTTGATCTTGGCTTCAAATTCATTTTGAGCTCTCTTGGTGAATTAAGTTGGATATAGCTTGAGAATTGTCTTCTAGGAATATGGCCCAAGTGTATCGAGAGAAGTCATCAACAATCACCATGCAATAGAGATTCCGACCAAGACTCTTGTAGGTTGTTGGTCCAAAGAGATCAATATGACGAAGCTCTGCTAGTCTTGGTGTGGACATTATGGTCTTAGAAGAATAAAAAGTGGCCACTTGTTTTCCTACTTGACAAGTACTATACAATTTGTCCTTCTCTAATGTAACATCTTGTACTCCGAGAACCAATCCCTTCTTGGTGACCTTCTTTAATTGCCCCATTCCAATGTGGGCAAGCCTCCTATGCCATAGCATCCTTTGAAGGACTTTCCAATAAGACAAGTTTGCGGTGCAACTTCATTTGAAGAGAAATTAACAATATACAATTGTTGTGCCAAAAACCATTGAATGTGAGACCCAAAGATTTGTTGATCAATTCGACATCCTTATCATCGAAGAAGCATGTAAAGCTGAGATCGCACAATTGAGCTATCGAGGAAAGATTGAAGCTCAATGATTTAACTAGCATAACATTTGATATGGACAAGTCATTTGAGATAGCAATTTTTCCCAATCCCTTGATTCTTCCTTTTGAATTGTCCCCAAAAGTCACTTATCTTTATCCTCATCTTCCTTGATGGTGGTGAACATATTGCCAGTCATGTGTTGAGTGCATCCACTATCAAGCACCCAATGTTTACACCATTCTTGTAGTTCACCTTATTAATTGGAGGCCATGAGGCAAGAGATGTTAGTAGTTAAAGCATTACAAGGTTCACAAGTACTAACCTCAGCCTCTCTTGGTGACTTTAGTTCAAGATAAGCTTTCCAAGCATCAATTTTCTTGTTGGCAGTTTGATCATTTGCAATATGACGCTTCCCATAAGAATTGATCTACTCTACAAGCTTCATACAAGCATATTGATCACATTTGGTTTCATTAGGAAGCATAATGATATTGTCATACTCATCACATAGAACATCAAAAGAACCCTCTAACATGCTACTAACAATGGCAATATCATCCAAGAGTAAAAGAGTATAGTAGAAGTTGAGGTATTACAAACCAGTGGCTCAAGAGTGTGATGAGAATATGTTCCATCATTCGTACTTGATGTAGAGGTATTGAGATCATTCTTGATTGATGAAGCTACACGTGAAGATAGAGCACCCAATTTCTTGATGAAGAGGAACTTCTTGATGGATTTTTCATGAGAAATTTTGAGAGTCCCCTTAAATGAATTGACCTTTTCACCAAGATTATGTAATCAATGCACAGTAGTCCCTATCAATTCATCATCAAGAGTCCCAAAGTGAGTATAAGCATCTATAGCTCAAGATAACTTGAATTTTCGATCATAATAGCACTCAATTGCTAGATGAAGAGTTTATTGAGATGTTCATGTTATCACTCGAATTCCCCTATTTTGTGGCATGTAGGTAGCTTAGCAAGCGATTCTTTCAAGAGCCACCACCGAACTCTGATGAAAAACTTGCCTCCATCACTCTCAATCACTTTCTCAAGGCGGTTAAGCCACGAAATGAGCACTTGGCTCTGATACCACTTAAAAGGATCAAATGACCAAGAAAGGGGTTTGAAGCAGGCACTGACACTACTAGGTCCTTTTCTTGCTCTTCCTAAATTCTAGCAAACTAGCAACCAACTCCTAGAAAGAGAGACTAAGCATGAACACAACTAAGCTAGGAAACAACAAAGCGCAAGAAGATAAAGAAAGACAACATTACACGCTAGCAAGCAAAAGAACCGGCATGAAAGCCACCAAGAGGTATAACCAAGCAACCTATCACACTACTCGCAATAAGATAAAAGTGGTAAATAAAGAGAAGAGAGATAGAGATACTCAGCGATTTTTCTCGAAGTCTCGAAAGGATGGCACCTTCCCCTAATCCTCGTTGAACCACTCCCGTCGAAGTATCGGTCCCTCTCGCTGTTTCCAGAACGGTGTTCCCAAGGGTATGATTCACTTCTCGGAGTGAAGTCACCTGCGCCCCTGCTGTAGCAAACAATATCCTCATGCAAGAGCAAGCCTCCAAGGCTCCGTGCGCTCCCACTTGGTGTCCCTTTAGACTGCGGGACCCAAAATCGCTCACAAACTTGATGTCGTCTTTCACAGTACTTCGGAAGCTCGGACAACAACGCCTAACCGGTCTAGGCTACCATAGACCAAGAGCAACAAGTTTAAGACACTCCTCTCAGCCTCACAAGCTCTAGGAACATATGGATATCTCTTTGCTACTCTTCGCTAGCACTCAAGATCTCTCTAGATGCTTTCTTGTGCTCGCCTTGGTGACCTTTAGCTTTCACAAATAATCTCCCAACTTCTCTGGCCGTAGGGAACCTCCACAACAACTCCTCCAATTGTTTATATAGGCCCCAAGCCTTGAAAAGGTCATTGGGAGCCGTTGCCAAAAAACTGACTGCTTTTTGCAATCACGGACTGTCCGATGACTAGGACCATCGGACTGTCCGGTGACTTTTGATCTTTGTCTGGCAGAAAAAAACTCTTTGGAATCCATTCCACATGACATTGGACTGTCCAGTTCATACCATCACTGAACTGTTCAATGATTCTATGTTTTGAACTTCCTGAGACACCTCTTCTAGACTTCTTCTTCGGGCTCACCAGATTGTCCGATCATTGGCCCATCGGACTATTCGGTGACTTCTTCGCTTCAACTCCAGAGAGCACCTCTATGGACTCTGGCCTCTTGTACTCACCGGACTGTCTAGTGACTCCTGGTGAACTATCTCCAGAAAACTGTCTCTCTAGACTTCTGACTTCAGCCTTCACCGGACTGTTCGGTAATAATGATAGACTGTCTGGTGACTCTGCTAGAACTCATATTCACTGAGAACTTCTTGCTTCTGCTGCACCTCTTGATATCTTCAAGCTTTCACTGATCAGTCAAGTGTCTCAGAAAGCGTAGAGGTTTTCCGACCCCTCTTAATAGTACCGGTTTTCCTATTGACTCAAGGCCTAAAAACTTTGGCTCTAAAAATATCCTTAGCCTTAGACAAACTTCATCCTTAAAAAACCGCCGAAGCATAGCAACCTTGATGAAACCAACTCATATAGGTTGAGAAAATGTTGATTAAACCTACATCCAACGAGTTAATTCATGGTTCTCATTCAATCATCAAAATCATTCATACGCTTGAGGGACTTCAATGGTCATGAAGCTAACACACGGATGACCCAGCGTGTACCTGGCCCAAAATTGAGTAGAACACTGCAGCACCACAGATCGGCCAAACCAACAGGGAAACAAACAGAGGGATAGAGATGCTCACCAAAACTTGAGCCGAAGAGACTGGCACGACGCTGCAGGGACTGAAAATGAAGATGATGACAGTGCAACTGGGTTCCTTGGCATTCGAACAACGAAGAACACCCACAATACACTAATCCTAGATGTGAACACCAACGAACTTTCAAACCTTGACACAACAGGACAACTGGCTACAAGAACAAGATCAAGAAGCTAGAGTGATGAGGACATCCCTTCATTGAAACAGACAACGCTCCTCCACCTATTATAGATGGTCCAATCATGAGAGCTTGTGCATGATAATTGAATTTAGAGGTGAGCAACATGTCTTACTTCCTTTGAGAATAGATTGCTGCCTAATGACTATCATGATTAGGAATATTGGAGAGGGTCAAGTGAAGCATGAAGAAAGATTTGAAGATGCTCAAGATCAGCAAGGCATGTTCAACCCCGGAGGAGATTCAATCCAACTCGGAGTCGAGTTGCCCCTGAGTTTTGATCAAGAGCAATCCGCACAAAAACGGATGCCCAGGTGGCATCCGAGATCTATTTTGGATGTTCTGAACCTTTTCAATGGTACTGATCTTATCTCCAAATTCGACAGGAGTCAACGGGAATCATTAAAACAAGATGACGTCCAAAAACAGCCCTGATGCTGTGACACCATCTTTTGATCCTTCATATTTTGATCACAACCAGATCTACCCTTCATAGATCCATCTCTCCATAATTATCCGCTGCTCAATCATCCACAAAAACTTCCATAAAATTCGCATCCAAATCTGTTTTCAGCCATTCAAAAACATCTGATTAGAAGATCCATCATTAAAATAGTCATAACTTTTGTTTCTGGAATTCAAATTGGACATATAAGTACATTTCGGGTATTACAGAAAATTTCCCATCCTCTGACGATCCTAGATTTCAACTTCAAAACACAAGTTTCTGTTATCGCTCTCCGAAGTTTCAACACAACTTTAACAGAAGTTCGAGATTTTTCTCAGGCCACATCTTTCATCATATTGATCTGAAATTTTATCGTGTACCATCTTTTGTGCTTCTGTTTAAGTGAAAAATATCAGAAAAATAAAACAATTTTTTTTAAGATCTAGAAGCCAGAAATTAACCTTTGCTGATTTTTCAAGTTCCGAAAAATTTGTTGATTTCTATAGCCTTATCATTTGTTTTGTTGATGCCCTTTGATATCTTTATTCATAGTCTTGTAACATCTGGATTTTTTATAAGATTGGGCCAGCAACTAGAACATAATACTCAAAACACTTATTCAATATTTTTATCTGTTATAAAATCGTGTTCCACTAATCATTATCTTAGCCCTCCAAGCTCCACAAATCCACCTCGGATCAGCACTGTATTTGACCCTGCAATTGTGGAATTATGACTCCCCGGTGTCTCCTGCCACTGGTTGTACCATCCTTTGCTTTGGTTTGGTAAGAACCTTGCAAGAGCTCGGTAAGGTGTTTCCATTTTTGGAATTTTCACCACCCATCCTACAGTAGCTGTAGGAATAATATTTTGTGCTATCTATATGCTATTTTTCTAACCATGAGAGGAAGAAAAGGAGGTGAATACAATGTGAGTCCTGCTTTGCAAAGAGTCCTTGATAATTTTGATGCAAATTGTAAAAAATTCATTGAGTTTTGGAACAATATGTCAGCAAGCCTTAAGAGATGTAATCCACCTCAAAGAAACGTTACACATACTCAAAAGACGCATGAGGTTCAGACCATTGCTACATCCTCTCCTTCCACGAGTAATTATATTCTTTCATCTCTTCCTTTATATAAAGGTTTAGATTATATTAAATATATAGCTCGGGAAAGAGATGGATAATCTATTTGAACAATGCTGTATGAGTGAAAGGAGAAAGCTTTTGAATGTTGATCGTGCATTAGTTGATCATGTTTTAATTTTGTGGCAACATTTATATATAACAAAAAAAAATCCTCGAACACGGAGTGATGCTAAAATTTTAATGAGAGAAATTTTTGTTGATGCATCTTTGGAATATATGTCTAGTTGTGATGAAAACTCTTTGGAGGAGGAGCTTTCTACTGTATCTCCTATTGCATCCAACATTTTTTCAAGAAATTGAGATCAAACAAGAATATGAAATTGATACATACATGAAGAAAGAAGAGATACACAATGTTCCATGCATAGCCCAAGATAAGACTGATGATAACACGCCAAAAGGTATTGCTGAAACTGAGAAGAAACTTATTGAACATCGATCTACAAAAAGTGATAATATTTTTGTTGCGCTGAAATTTCTTGTCTATCCTACTTTTGTAAAGCAACTGCTAGTATCACCTTTTATCCATTTATCTTTATCAATGTTCGATTTGCCCAC
>BCLF01000048.1:1784492-1811087 GCA_001602275.1 Zoysia japonica | reverse complement strand
AGGTTGTGTGTCGATATTTCTATTCTTCCTATGCAACAAAAAGTGAATGAATTCGATACTCCTAATTTTAATCCATTTACTAGTGCTGAAATTAAATATTTCACACCCATTAATGTGAAAATGATGAGCTAAAACTGTTGTCTTCTCCAAACATTATGGGTTATATCGAATATGATTCTTTTTGTGACCTTGCTACGATAGAGGATGATATTTTCGAAACCTGAATTGTCTTTGTTAACTAGAACCAATTTTTATGTTATAGGCAATTATGATTCTAGAGGTGTCTTTATGGTGCATAGATTTTATATTTGCTCAAATTTGAAATCCTCTTGGATGATGAAAATAAATGACAAACTAGATGATGAAAATACAAAATATCATGCCATGTTATGTTTATCTAGTTTTTTTTAAGACAACACACTTTATAGCTTCTCATAAGAATGATAATGATGCTGATCGTGCGGATTATTTCAAAAATATATTTTGGCAAAAAAGTTGATCTTGCTGGTTTTTATGATAAAAATACTTCATATGATCCTTTATTGTGCAAAGATGACTTGTTTGCATCTCGTGATTTTCTAGCTATTTGTGCGCTCCTGTTACTAACCATTTGCAGAAGTATTATGATACCCAAGGGAGCAAGCCGAGGACATCTTTCCATCAAGAAGAAGAGAATGATGAGATTATAAAAATCTTTGAGCCACCAAGTGATTGCGTTCAAATACCCCCGTGGCCTTCACCTTTTCATGCAGGTTGCAGGGCATGGTGGAGTCGAGTTCCCGACAATAAACTTGAGTCGAGGATGACTCCAAAACAAGAAGGGAAGGATGATGAGGACAGCTCTTCTTTAGATACACACAAGACTACTCAAAATAGTATTGATGAAACTCACGCACGACAGTTGAGATTAGAGGTGAGCTCGTTTCTAAACACATGTCTTCCTTCCTTTGAGAATAGATTGCTACCTAATGACTTTATCATGATTAAGAACATTGGAGAGGGTCAAGGGAAACATGAAGGACTTGGAGATGCTCAAGATCAGCATCGCACGTTCGACCCCGGAGGAGATTCAAACAACTCGGGTTCGTGTGTGACTCGGATTCCAGGAGCAGCCTGCACTAAAATACATGCACCGGTCTCATACGAGCTCCGTTTTGGATGTTCCAAATATGTATGAAAAGCTAAGGAGATAAGATTTCCAACAGATCTAATCACGTGCAAAAATACTTCATATATCTCTAGAAATCACCGAAACAAGATGACATCAAGAAACTGGATTTGTATCCTCTGCCTTTGCCTTTGTATGGCAAACTTTGTCATATTCAATCTTATCCATTCATTGTATAATCAACGTTTCATGATTTAAGATTATTTCCTACTTAAATTATACTAATCTATTTAAAATGCAAGACCATGAATCATGCAGTCATTACTCAACGTTGATTCTGTAATGAATGGTTAGGATCAAGTATGGCAAAGTTTCCCATATAATAAGAAAGGCAGAGGATATGAATCCCTAGAAACTGCCCTAGTGCTGCAACACTATCTTTTGATGTTTGGGATGTGTATCTTTTCTAGGCCCATTAGTATTAGGTTTTCCCCTAAGGACGTCTCAACCTCTATATAAACAGCAGCCGTTGTCATTGGAGATAGGTTTTGATTAGTTTTCCTCTGTTATGAAACAATTTCGCCGTTTAACTGTTTATTAGTTTTTCAACTTTGTGATTTAATTCAGATTTCACAATTGAGTTGCGTTTTTTCTTGTTCTTGCTTGTGTTTTTCGATTCGCAGGCTGGGATTAGCCTTGTTGGCGAGGTCAAATGTGTGTGCACGATTGATAACCAGAAGAGAAGTGGTGGTGTGATTACGAGGTTTGAATTGTGTTCATTTGAGGCTGGATCGATTGTTTGTTGCATCTCCACCAAATTGATAGTTATCACGACCTGACAGAAGATCGAGAAACATGTACACATCAGGCCGTCTATATTTTAGGCCCCTTAGTATTAGAGTTTGTCCCCTAAGGACGCCCTAAACTCTATATAAACAGTAGCCAGCCTTAAGTTTTGCTTAGTTTAATCTGTTATCGAATAGTTTTGCCGCTAGATGGTTTGTTGAATTTCAACTTCATGAATTTAATTCAAATTTCGCAACTGAGTTGCATTCTTTCTTGTTTTTGCTTGTTTTCTTTGATTCACAGACCAGGATGAGCCATCTTAGCGAGGTCAATCACGTGTTGCATTGTTGATAACCATAGAAGAAGTGGTGTTGCGATAGCAGGGTTCGTATCTTGTTGATTTGAAGCTGTATCGATTGTGTGTCATGACATGACGGAAGATTAGGAACCACATACATGTCAAGTGGTATCAGAGCTTTCGGTATACCGTCAGGTTCACATCTATCCTTGTTGATTTTGTATTCATCCTATCATCCACAGAAAAGCTGCTATAAAAAAATAGTAGATCGTAAGATGTTCTCCTGCCTAAGCTGTGTTTAGTATTTGCATAATTTTATTTTAGAATCTGTACTGTTTAATTGGTGTACTTAATTTGTGTTTTGGTTGCTAGATTTCGATATCTTTTTGCATCCAGATGTTTTCCTTTGTCATTCATCTGTGATCATGTTCATATCTGCTATCGTGCCACATCTGTTATTTGATCTTTTGCATCAAATTTTTATCCCACCCACCCATCCCATATTTTGACCATAAACATATCCACCTTTCCATAATTTTCTGATTGCATCCCAATTACATTTCACACCTTCAAAAAATGTGTCTCGGGTACCCTTCAGTAAAACGGGCATAACTTTCGCATATGAACTCGAAATCGGGTGATTTTTTTTCAAATTCTTAGAAAAAAAGACACATTTGGCTCTCCCCCACTTTGTTTGGGTTCAACAATATTTTGGAGATCAAATTCCCTCTGGAATTGGACTTTTTTGAATTTGCAAGTTTCAGCACATAATTTTGGACACATTCGTGATTTTTCACATAACATATCCTTTATTAGATCAACCTAAAACTTCTTGATGTTCCTATTTTTTTGCCTTTGGTCAAGATAAAAATATAGAAAATTCGAAAGAAAAATAAAAAATTGACAATATAGAGGGCAGCACTGTTTTGTGCTATAACAATGCTGATTGCTGATTTTGCTGGTCTTTTGAGCTATATCTGTTGCTAATCTTTCTGTGCACATCTGGATTCTTCTTAAAATTCGACCAGCAACTGAAATTACATACTTGGAACACTTATTCAGCATTACTATATGTTATAAAATTGTGTTCCACTAATTATTGTTTTCAGCCCTCCAAACTTTACGTATCCACCACTGATCGGCACAGTATTTGACCCTGCAATCGTGGAACTACGACTCCTTGGTTTTTTCTGTCACCGGTTGTACCATCTTTTGCTTTGCCCCCGAGTAAGATTAAGTGTATCGTACAACCCTTATTGTTTCATAACTGGATGTTATAATTACAGTGTTTACATGGAAATGTTCAATTGTTGTCAGTCGGTACCTAAGAATCATTTGCAACCCTGACATATTAAGACTGAAAAACATTTGGTCAGGTAAACAAAACATGTTTTCTTCTATCAGTATACTAAGGTCCTCCTCGGTGCTGATCAATACCAGAGGGGAAAAAATGAAGGGGTCACAAAGACATATGAGTACTTGTTCTAATATATGACAGCAAGAGGATTGATTAACTGGGACTCGTGAATAGAATAAAATAATTAAAATGCTGGCATACAGGCTAAATGAGGACACATGTATTATTGGTGTTGTGTGTGTACGATGCCGCATCAATGATCTGTGTGGTGAGAACACTATGTAAACAAAAAAAATTTTGCTTAAAACATATGTGTAAAAGCAACCACAGTCACATTTTTTACCAGGAATTCAATAAGAGTGTCTAATTAGTACTGTTTGTAGATGCCTTTTGTTTTTTATATACCTGAGCCTCCTGGTAGTAGAACACTAAAACAAAGGAAAAAAGGCAATCAGACTGTCATCAGGTTCAGCAATCTAAAAACAGGGCAAAAAACAGAAATAGTAGTAAGATAAGGAGATAAAATAACATTAGTGATTCCATTGCACCAAAACTTTTCTAAATCTGAAACACAATGATGAACAAACTGAGAAAAACAGGAGAGTGCAATAATACATTTGAATGTAATAACAGTGAATACACAGGAAATAAAAGAAGAGCATAGGCTATAAATCATATTTAATCAGAAGAGCATCGGTAATATAATTATATAAACATTGCATAATGGTAATTACAACTATGTCAAACAGGTGCACATGAACAATAAGTTAAATCATAGGCAAGAGAAACGCAAAAGGGAAGACGGACCGCAACAATCAGAATACGATTCATTAAAAATAGCCTGCTGATCTACACATAATGTGCTGGAACAACCACCAATAGAATTGAGCTCATAGAGAAGAAACATCACCAAGCGTAAACATAAGCCTACTGCCTATGGAAGGTATTCTGTTGTGCTGGCTGAAAACACTGAAAGCCACATAGTAGAAAAATATCGTCCACATAGGTTTGACAAATGAAAAGATCATTATCAACATGTCTAGTAAAGAGAGTGTTATTGATACTCCCTATTTTGAAGCCTTTGCCGGTGAGGAAGTCGCTTAGCCTCTCATACCACACCTTTGGAGCTTGCTTGAGTCCATACAAAGGTTTCTTCAACTTGAAGACGTGGTTGGGATGGTTTGGGATCCTTTAAGCTGGGTGGTTGCTCAATGGAAACCGGCTCATTAATATAACCATTTAGAAAGGCGCTCTTCACATCCATTTGATATAATTTCAAGTTAAAATATGAAGCATAAGCGAGCAAGGTTCGAATTGACTCAAGTTGAGCCACAGGGACGAAAGTCTCATCGAAGTCCACCCCTTCAACTTGAGAGTAACTCTTGGCCATGAGGCTTTCTTTGTTCCTCACGACATTCTCATTTTCATCTTGCTTGTTCTTGAAGACCCATTTGGCACCAATGATATTCTTATGCTTTGGCCACTTCACCAATTTTCAAATTTGATTCCTTTCGAGGTTATTGAGCTCCTCTTTCACAACCATCATCCATTTATGATCCTCTACCGCTTCATCAATGTTCTTGAGCTCTACCAAGGGCACAAAAGAGAAATTCTCACAAGCAAAATTAGCATCATCATCGTTAGTATAATTTGGCTTGTATTGATTCCTTCGAGTTTTTAACCTTTGAGAGGGACTCCCAATAATCAAATCAATTCCATGATCTTGAGAAATGGGGCTGTGTCTCTTTGGAGCTTCTTGAGGCAGTGGAGCTTGCGGTGGAGAGATATCTTGAGCATCTTCGATGGCTTGCTCCCTAGAGATGACGGTGTCTTGTTGTCGGAGCGAAAAGCTGCTATCTTCTTCAATTCTTGATGTCTTCGTTGGACATGGTGGTGTAACACTTGGTGTAGGTGTTCCCTGATATCTCGGGGTAGTAGGCTCTTCAGGTAGTGATGAGGACATCACTCCTTTAGATACACACAAGACTCTCCAAATTACTATTGATGAAACTCACGCGCACATTTGAGATTAGAGGTGAGCTCGTTCTTAAATACATGTCTTAATTTCTTTGAGAATAGATTACTATCTAATGACTTTGTCATGATTAAGAACATTGGAGAGGGTCAAGGGAAGCATGAAGAAGGACTTGGAGATGCTCAAGATCAGCGAGGAACATTCAAACCCGAAGGAGATCCAATCCAACTCAGGTTCGAGTTCTTGTCAGACTCCAGGAGCAGACTGCACTAAAACGGATGCTCCGTTCGCATATGAGCTCAGTTTTGGATGTCCTAGATATGGATGGAAAGCTAAGGAGATAAGATTTCCAATGGATCTAATCCCGTACGAAAAATACTTCCTAGATTTTTGGGAATCACCAAAATAGTATGACGTTCAATGTAACTACTGGGTTTTTCTTACCTTTCGATAAGTCTCGATCTTTCGTGACCTTGCCAATCCCAGGAGGTTGGCAAGCACGACATCACAAGCGATCAATCAAAAAACCATAACAGAAGCATTAAACAAGAAACGAGAATAGAAAATAGCAAGTCAATGCAAATTGATTAGAATGTAATCCTTTAAAGGGGTCCATCGGCACGCAGGCCGAAAATATCTCAGACTAGAACAATCAGTATCGAGAAATCCATAGAAAAGCAGCAACGGAAGCATCAACATGGCCGCGGCAGCGAACCTCCTGCACACAGGCACTTGAGCGCAGGAGCTGGCTTCACGGTCCGTCGGAGACGTAGTCAAAGTCGAAGCTGTGGGTATCCTCTGAAAACAACAAATTAGGAAGCCGGTCGGGAACCGCGACACGCGACAGGAGCAGGTGACGCAGATCGACGGTTGACGCGGACGGAGACGACTCCAGGCGGTGATGGGCCACGCGCGAAACGGGTCAGAGACACGCTAACTGGCACAGATCGACGGGCGACATGGCAGAACGATCGCAGCAGCGACGCTCGCCCGATCTCCTCTGTCGCTCGCTTGGAAAGGAGGAAAGGTAGAATGAGAATTGGTGGGAGGGGATAAGATTGAGGGATAAGAGATAAGGGAAGTGGGGGTACTTATATTAGAGGGGGGATCAACTTGAGGCTTAAAGAAAGAAGTTTCTACCCAACAGAAGCCCACGAACCGAATTAATCCGGTGGCAGAAAATTAAAAAGGAGAAATTCGAAATCGAACGGAACGAATTTGGGATAATCTCCACTTCGATTAATTTGAAAATTTCGGACTGTTACAGAATCCCCCCGTATACGATCTCGTCCTCGAGATCAAGAAGCAGACTCGAACAGGTAGGAAAACTCCTTCCTCAGACTCTCTTCCTTCTCCCAGGTAGTCTCTCGCTCAGTGTGGTTGCTCCATTGGACCTTGAGAAACTTGATCTTAGACCTCCTCATCTCCTTGAATACCTCATCAAGAATCTTCACAGGGTACTCCAGGTACTCAAGCGTGTTCTGAATATCCAAAGCATTAGGGACAACTTGCTCCTCCGGCACTCGAAGACACTTCTTCAAGTGAGAAACATGGAACACAGGATGCACACCAGCTCGGATGGCAACTCCAACCTGTAAGCAAGCTCACTGATCTTCCTCAGAATCTAGAAAGGACAAACAAATCTCAGAGCTAACTTCCCTCAGACATGAAAGCAACGCGTGCCATGGAGAGGTGACACTTTGAGATACACCCAATCATCAACCTCGAAAGAAAAGGGGCCTCCTTCTCTTATCCACGTAACTCTTCTAACAGCTCTGAGCAACCCGGAGATGCTCTTTGATCTTCTCAACCTTCTCTTCTGCAGCTTTGATGGAATCAGGACCAAAGAAAGGCCTCTCACTAACCTCTGACCACAAGAGCGGGGTATGACATCTCCTACCGTACAACGTCTCAAAAGGTGACATCCCCAAGCTGGTTTGAAAGCTGTTGTTGTAAGAGAACTCCGCAAAAGAAAGACTGTCTTCTCAGCTCTGCCCATAGGTGATCACACATGCCCACAACATATCCTCCAGAATCTGGTTCACACGCTTTGTCTGAGGATGATGAGCTGAACCGTACACCAGGTGTGTACTCATACCCCATGCAAGCTCCTCCAGAATCTTGTGGTAAACTGAGGCCCACGATCTGACAGAATGCTCCTCGGCGCACCATGCAACCTCACGATGTTGTCGATGTACACCTTCACCAATTTGTCCACCGAGAAGTTATCACGCACAGGGATGAGGTGTGTAGTCTTGGTCAGGTGGTTCACCACCACCAAGATAGAGTTATGGTGATGTGAACTTATCGGCAACCCAGTGATGAAATCTATACTGATGTCATCCCACTTCCAAGAAGGGATCGACAATGACTTCAGCAATCTAGCCAGTCTCCGGTGCTCAGCCTTAACTCGCCGGCAAACATCACACAAAGCAACATACTTAGCAATGTCTGCCTTCATGCCAACTCATGAGTCCTCATATCCTCAAACATCTTGGTGCAACTCTGGCACTCTCGAAACACAGATACGGTCCCCAAACCACAAAGCACCCTGCTGATCCACACGAAAACCAGATGCTTTACCTTTCTTCATCTTCTTGAAGATTAACTGAATCTCGCGATCACGCTTCTGAGCTGACTTGATCTCCTCAAACAACAACGGCTGCAACCTGAGCTCGTGCAAGAAACCTTGAGGAACAATATCAACTCCCAAACTGATCAGATCTGCAAGAATCTCTGACTGCCCAGACATCAAAGAAGAACAATAAGCCTTGCGACCCAAACCATCGGCTACCACATTGGCTTTACCCGCGTGATAGTTGATGCTAAGATCGTAATCCTTAATCAACTCAAGCCATCTCCTCTGCCTCATGTTCAGCTCTGCTTGGGTGAAGATATACTTGAGACTCTTGTGGTCAGTATAGATCTCACATATGTTGCTGATCAGATAGTGCCTCCAAATCTTTAAAGCATAGACAACAGCTGCCAACTCTAGATCATGCGTCGGATAGTTCAACTCATGCTTCTTCAACTACCTGGACGCAGAGCAAACCACCTTCTTGTTCTGCATCAGCACACAACCCAAACCTTGACGAGAAGCATCACAGAAGACCCGAAAATCATGGTGAATATCTAGCAAGGTCAAAACAGGTGCAGATGTCAATCTCGTCTTCAGCTCCTGAAAACTCCTCTCACAAGCATCTAACCAAACAAACGGCATCCCCAACTAAGTCAACTCGATCATAGGCTTAGCAATCCTGGAGAAGTTCTCAATGAATTGGTGATAGTAATCTACCAATCCAAGAAAACTCCTCACCTCAGAGACTGACTTCGGTGACTCCCACTCCACAACAGCCTTGACCTTCTTGAGATCAATGGCAACTCTCTCAGCTGTGACAACATGACCCAAAAAAGCAACTTTCTCCAGCTAAAACTTGCACTTGCTGAACTTGGCATACAGCTGGTGAGACTTCAACCTCTCAAGCACAACTCTCAGATGCTGCTCGTGCTCTTCCACTGACTTAGAGTAGACGAGGATATCATCAATTAAAACCACCACGAACTTATCCAACTCAACCATGCACACCTTGTTCATCATGTTCATGAAGTAGGCAGGGGCATTAGTAAGTCCAAAAGAAACGACCATGAATTCTTAAGACCCATACCTCATCACGAACGAAGTCTTCGGAATGTTGGGAGGACGAATGTTTATCTGGTGATACCCCGATCTCAAATCAATCGAGGAAAAGAACTTCGCACCCTTCAACTGATCAAACAAATCATTGATCCTCGACAAAGGGTACTTGTTCTTTATCGTCACCTCATTCAAAGAACGATAGTCAACGCACATGCGCATTGACCCATCCTACTTTCTCAAAAAAAGCACTGGGGCTCCCCATGGAGAAGCACTCGGCCGAATGAACCATTTACTCAAGAGCTCATCGATGTGCTCCTTAAGCAAAGCAAGCTCCTCGGAAGACATCCGGTACGACCGCTTGGCAATCAGCGCGGTACCAAAAAGCAGATCGATCACAAACTAAACATCCCGATCTAGGAGGTGTCCTAGCAACTCTTCTGGAAACACCTCCAAAAACTCACGAACAACTAAAAACTGCTCCAAAGACAACTCCTACAAGCTGCAAACTGAAGGTGGAACTCTGGACGCTCTAGGGGCGCACTCCACTCGAACCGTGGTGGTTAACCAACGACACAACCCTCTCAGCACAAGTGATAACTCTCTTGTGCCACGCCAGCCAATCCATCCTCAAGATGACATCAATGTCACGCGAGGGAAGGACGATGAGATCAGCTAGGGAGATCACACCTTCAATCAAGATCCGAACACCTCTACACTCAACACGACTCTTATAGACTCTAATAGGTGAAGTGGTAAGTGTAGGTATAGCTAAAAGTGAGGTAGGGAGACTATATGTAGTCGCAAACGCTGATGACACAAATGATTAAGTAGCCCTTGAATGGAACAAAACCGTCGCTAAGTGAGAGTGAACCAAGAACTCACCAACAACGACGTTGGGTGCCTCTTGAGCCTCCTCCACAGAGATATGGTTCAGACGACTGCGCATGACGCTCGGCTGAGCAGCACCACGGACCGCTGAACTCACTCCTCGACCTCCAAACTAGTGCGGTGGCCTAGCGGGAGTGGCAAACTGAGCATCACCTCCCCCAGGACTCTGCTGTTGACGCCTCGGGCACTGAAATGCCTTGTGACCCTCTTGGCCACACTCGAAACAGCGAACCGAGGGCTGACTTGCTGTCAGACAGAAAGCGAGCTGCTGCTGCTGGAAAGCACCTCCCGGACTCTGAGAACCCTGCCACTGAACTAGAACTAGAGCAGGAGCAGTGGATCAGGCGAAGGTGGGCTGTCTCGATCCTTGCTGGAACGATCCACTGAAGCGCTGACGCTGAGAAGCCTCACCACTGGTTCCCAGACCAGCTGCCCTGCTCTTCGCATCTCTGGACCAATCAAGCTTCTGAAGCAACACCTCCAAAGCCAAACATCGGTCAATGAGCTCACGAAGACTCCTCTGAACACCACGATCCAGGTACGTAAGCATGTCGAGACGCAAGCCCTTTCGAAACCAGTACATCTTGCGACGCTCGGTCGAAACCTCATTTGGTGCAAAGCGGCTGAGCTGGGTGAAACGGTTGGCGAACTCTGTGATAGACATACCTCCCTAACGAAGGTTACGGAACTCCTCCGCCTTCGCCTCTATAGCTCCCTCTGAGATGTGAAAACCACAAAAAGCGATGACGAAGTCGTCCCAAGTGAACTGCTCTGGATCATCAAGAGTGGCGTAAAGAGTGTCCCACCAAGCACCAGCTGCACCTATCAACTGGTGAGTCACCAAACGAACGGCTTCCTGATCGTCACACTGAATCAAATCAAGCTTCTTCTCGATATCCCTGAGCCAATCGTCAGCATCCAGAAGGTCAACTGCACGGTCGAAAGTGGGTGGACGCATGCTCAAAAACATAGCCATGCGAGAACGGGCTGGCTGGTGGTACTGTGCTGCATCAGGAGCATGAGCACGTCCACGAGGCTGCTGCTGTGACTGCTCAACAATCCGCTCAAGCAGAAGCGTCTGTCGGGCCATCACCTCCGCCAGGTTCGGAGCAGTTGGAAGCTCCTCACCAGGCGCGGCAACACCAGCAGGCTCAACTCCAGGGTCCATGGAGACTCCTCTGCCACGTCCTCCAACCTGAGGGACTGGTGCTCCAGCACGGCCACACCCTCGACCAACGCTGGGCGCGTCCGCCGCAGGTGACACCGGTACACGGCCTCTAGCACCGCGACCACGACCTCTAGGGGCGGCACCACGACCACGCCCAGCCAGTGGCGGCACCTCAAGGTCCTCCACAGCGGCCTCCTCGAAACGAGCCTGAAGGCATCTAGACCTCCACAGAGCCATCTGTTGCAGAAAAACATTTCTGATTAGAAAGATAACATCAGCAGAAATAGAAATTATTGAAAAAGACAGAAGATCAGCAGATCAGGACAAGAATAACTAGACAAGCACAATTCCATGCAAACAAGACTTTCATCAAGCAAACGACAAGATTTAAGAAAACAACTTTCACGAAGAAAGTTGATAGCAGATTCAGAAATCTAGAAATATACTTTAGTTACTTCCAGTTTTACGATTTCGCTCCTACGGTTAAGTATGGCTCTGATACCACCTATAACGACAGGGTTTTTCTTACCTTTCGATAAGTCTCAATCTCTCATGACCTTAATAATCTGAGGAGATTGGCAAGCACGACATCACAAGCGATCAATCAAGAAACCATAACAGAAGCATTAAACAAGAAACAAGAATAGAAAATAGCAAGTCAATTCAAATTTATTAGAATGTAATCCTCCAAAGAGATACTTAAGGAGGGATTAGGGGAGATAGAGATAATCAAGTTGTATTTCATTCTTATCTCTAACAAACTTTGTAACCACCTCTGCTCCCTTGTATCCTCTATGTCCCTTATTTGCTACCTCTCTCTTTCTCCCTGGATTTCATGGTGAATCAATAACAGAACCCTGATCACCATTGCTTGATGAGTGTTGGAATCTATTTCTTCATTGCTTGATCGGTGTTTGAATCTATTTCTTTGTGTTGATCATTACACTGGTATATACCAGATTGCCCAGTCTCGTTGTGTTCTCTGCACTCTCAAGTTTTGATCCGTGTCTTCCCTGGGAAGTTGGTGATTGCTCAGGCGATCGCCGTCATTCATTATCTGGGTGGATCGCACCGGAGGAGAGAGCACAATGGCATCCTACAAACCCGGGCCCCAGGCGCGCTACCTCGTGCAGAAGATGATGGACTCGGAGAACTTGGTGCTCGCGTCGCTGACACGATTGTCAGAGCAGATGGACTCGCTCACAAAGAAGGTGGACACCTATGGCGCTGATCTCGGGCAGGTTCAAACCAAGGTACATCTCGCCATGGACTCCGTCACGCTTCTTCAGCAAGAACAGGTGAAGGTCGCCCGCTCCCTTCGCCAGTCTTTATCTCATACCCAGCAGGGGGCCGTCGACGGTGGCATCATGGGATCCTCTCCAGGGATGCCCCCGTCCTCTTCCAGCATGCCCTCTGGGCAATCGACGCCACCACCACCACCTCCACCGCCGACGACGATATCGTCTCCTTCGATGTACGTCATACTCAGGTGCTGCGCTCTACGGACACCTCTGATGCTGGTTCCCACCGCCAATGGCTAGCTACAATGGATTTCCCTAAATTCGATGGTAGTGATGCTCGCATCTGGGTTGATAAGTGTGACACTTATTTTGCTATGTTTCACATTCCACCTGCATTTCGTGTCTCTGCTGCTTCTCCTCACATGTTGGGTGCGGTTGCTCGTTGGTTCTAGTCTTATAAATTCCACCATGATTTCACCGATTGGGCATCATTTGCTGCTGCAGTAGTGGCTGAGTTCTAAACTGATGTTCACCGGGCCAAAACCATGGAGCTGATCAGATTGAAGCAGACGGGTTCAGTGGATGAATATCGCCAGCGTTTTGAAGAGCTATTTTATCATTTTCGCCTATATGATGGTGCTCTCAGTGAGACTATGTTGGTGGCTCATTTTTTGGATGGATTGCTGGATAACATCCGTTCTTAGGTGGAATTGCATCTTCCTGATTCTGTTTCTAAGGCAGCTGCTCTGGCCTCGGTTCAGGAACTGTTGCTGGTGTGTCAGAAATGCAATTTCAGCAAGTCAAGGAAAGTGTCCACCTCTGCTGGGAAACCTGACACCAAGCCCTCATTCTCACCCACTGATGCTTGGAAGGCCCGACAGTTGATGGACTACAGGCGACAACATAATCTTTGTTTCAAAGGTGGGGATAAATATTCACTACAAGGAGAACATTCCTCCAACAACACATATATGCAAGAAGTCATAATAAGTGTTGCTAGGATATGTACCGACGGATATTATATCCGTTGCAGCAAGTGGCGTTGCAAGGGTCTACTAAGACATATGCATATGCGTTGGTAAGCGCTATGAATAAGTGTTGTAAGATAGCAATGCATATCACCAACACATAAACGTTGCTATATACTGTTTTTTGTGATTCAATATATATTCTCTATAATATATATTTTTTTCATATCAATCACACTAACCAGACACTTGCGAGTTGAAAGCATATTCGTCTTCACATTTGTCACCAAGAAGACATAGAAGGAACAAAGAGATAAAATTCTTAATATTTTCATTTATCAGTGTATATTCTACAAGACCTACGTACATATTCCATACACAAAGTGGGTAAACTCAACTAACAATGACTCCAGAATATTCAACCATCTATTTCAAGCTACTACTGATATCCAAATCCTTGATGCTTGTATATAATTGACCACTATAGAAAGTAGTCCTTGATGTTTGCTTATAGTTGTCCAGCTGTAGAAAGCATGCCAAAGCGTCGATATCAGGTAAATGCCCAGTTGGCAGGCCCAGCTTTGCTCTGACATATCCAACCAACAAATGCCACACTCAAATTATTGCCCAACATAGCGTACCTGCAAAATTAGGATTTCATACGTTATTTGGAAAGTGGCAGACATAAATTAGATCAACACTAATTTGTCATTTCAAAAAAAAAAACATATTCCAGTTCTTATGTGGATTACAGTTCAAATATCCTGATGATAATTAAAATAATTAGAAATGTAACATGGAATGGAAATTCACAATTGCCTTAGATTTATATGATTTAGAAAGTGAAAACTTGAAGGGAAAGAATGTGAATTCACAAAGTATATGAGTAGCATAATATGAGATAGTTGAATAATGTAAAAGCAAAGATGTGAAAAAAAAATATGCTACCTTGCAAGGGGTTAAAAATCGAAGGCCCAACTCCTTCAAGGAAGAAATTTTACATCTCTGTCTAGGAATCTGTTTGTAAGCTTCTAAATCTTCAGACGAGTGCAATTACTCAATAGAAGCCATGATTAATACAAAGAATCTTAGCACTGTACTCCCAATCAACAACTGCAGCTGCATTGTCACGGAATGCTCACTGTCAAGGAGCTTCAGAATTTAAGTGACACTTCAGTTGTCAAAGAAGGCTACAATGAGCTTGAATCGAGCCTGGGAGTGAGGACAAGCATTGATGCTTACCCTGTATAGAATAATACTCTTCCAGTTGGTGTCTTAGAAAATGCTAGCTGCAACTCCTTTTAAAAAACAAGTAGAACCTTTCACGATGGTCAATAAACAGAGAGCATTGTGCAATACTAAAATGGTCCCCCACAAAATACGTAGTCAGTCATTTTCAACATTTGTACTGGCTAAAAATGTTACTAACCCAGAAAGCATGAGAACACCAATCTTCTAGTCTCTGGAGTGCAGCCTGAGTAACTACTAATTAGAAATGACACTACATGCATGACCAAAAGGTTTAAAGTATTTTATGAGAAAAAAGTTCATTCGTAGAAAATATGAAAAATCCAAGCAGGAGTAATAGACCTGAAAGGTGAACAAAAGCATCATTGCTGGTATTCATTGATGTGTACGTGGTTCCTGATCTTCCGTCAGGTCGTGATAACTCTCGATTTGGTGGAGATGCAACACACAATCGATCCGGCCTCAAATCAACACGATTCAAAACCCGCAATCGCAGCACCACTTCTCCTCTGGTTATCAACCGTGCGCACACGATTGATCTCACCAAGAAGGCTAATCTCAAACCTGCGAATCGAAGAACACAAGCAAGTGTTAGCTTCATAACCATTGAAGCCCCTCAAAGGTATAAATGATTTTGGTGATTGAATGAGAACTATGAAATAACTCATTGGATGCAGGTTTATCAACACTATTCTACACTACTATGAGTTGGTTTGCTGCAAGGTTGTTCGTATCCCAGAGTGTTTCCAAGGAGGTTGCTGGTTCAAGGCTAAGGATGAATTAGAGCCACGTGTGGCTTAGCTTTTAGGCCTTGTGTCTATAGAAAACACAGTACTATTAAGAGGGGTCGGGTAACTCGTCTCAGATTTAAGGGAATTAGGGAGTGTAGATGCTCTAGGTTCTCTGATGCACTTGAGTGATCAACGGAAGCTTGAAGATGTCAAGTGTTGCAAACAGTAGCTTGAAGATCTTGAAGCAGTCAAAGTTCAGCAGCTGAAGAGGTCATCGGACAGTCCAGTGAGAGTCGCAGCCAGGAGTCCAGAAAAGATGTTTTCTGAAGGCAGCGAAGCTGGAGTCACCGGATAGTCCGGTGCATGCAGGAGCTTGAAATCTAGAGAGAGGTGCTCTCTAGAGCCATTAGAAAGAAGTCAATGGACAGTCTGTCGATCAGAGAATGAATAGTCCGTCGGTCAGAGAATGGACAGTCCGATGAGCCTCGGAAGAGGTGTCTCTGGAAATCCAAAAGAGAAGTTCACCGGACAGTCCGATGATGGTATGAACCGGACAGTCCGGTGTCACATTGAATTGATTTCAGAGAGGTTGTTTTCTGCAAGAGGAGACCAGAAGTCACCTGACAGTCCGGTGGTCCCATTCACCGGACAGCCTAGTGACTGCAAAAAGCAGACAGCTTTTTGACAACGGCTCTTAACGGTTGTTCAAGGCTTGGGGCCTATTTAAACCATTCGAGGAGCTGTTGTGGAGCTTGCTCGCGGTCGGAATAGTTGGAGATCATTTGTTGTGAGCCAAAGTTCATGAAGAGAGCACAAGAGAGCATCTAGTGAGATCTTGAGTGCTTGTGAAGAGTAGCAGAGAGCATCCACGCATTCCTAGAGCTTGTGAGGCTGAGAGGAGTGTCTTCGGCTTGTTACTCTTGGTCCATGGTAGCCTAGACCGGTTAGGCGTCGTTGTCTGAGCTTCCCAAGAGATTGTGAAAGTCGACATCAAGTTTGCACGCGGTTTCGGATCCTCTGCTTGAAAGGGACACCAAGAGTGAACGCCCGAGCCTTGAAGGCTTGGTCTAGCGCTTGGGTATTGTTTGCTACAGCCGGGGCGCCGGTGTCTTCACTCCGAGAGTGAAGCGTACCCTTGTGAGCATCGTTACGGGAATAACGGGAGGAACCAAGACTCCGACGGGAGTGGTTAAACGAGGATTAGGGGAAAGCACCATCCTTCTGAAACATCGAGAAAAATCGCTGAGCATCTCTATCCCTTCTCTTTACTTACCGCATTTACCTTCTTGTGAGTAGTGTGATAGGTTGTTTAGTTGCTTCTCTTGGTGGCTCTCATGCCGGATTGCTTACTAGCTTGATAGGTTATCTTTTAGCTTGTTTTACTCTTTTCTATACCTTTTTTGCTAGGAGTTGTTTGCTAGTTTTGCTAGAAACTAGGAAGAGAAAGAATTTGGCGTAGTAGTGTAAGTGCCCGATTCAACCCTCTTCTCGGTCACTTGATACTTTCAAGTGGCATCAGAGCCAAGTACTTAAATTAGGGCTTAACCGCCTTTGAGAAGTGATCAAGAGTAATGGAGACAAGCTATTCATCAGGGTCCGGTAGTGGCTTGCTAAGTTACCTGTATGCCACAAAACAGGAGAATTCGAGTGCTAACATGAACAACTCTTCAAACTCTTCATCTAGAAACTCTTTAGGTGTTATTATGAATGATAATCTTACTTATCTTGAGCTTATAGATGCCTACACTCATTTTGGAACTCTTGATGGTGAATCTATAGGTGCTACCATGCTGAGATTGCGAGATCTTGTTGAAAAGATTAACTCTTTTAAAGGAGCACTTAAGATCTCTCATGATGAATCCATCAAGAAGTTTCTCACATGCAAGATTTCTAGCTCTTGTGTCTCTCAAGAAGCTTCATCTAAGAAAGAGAATCTAAATGCTTCAACCTCAAGCAAGATCATTGGAGTGCATGCTCATCACACTCTTGAGCCCACGGTTTGCATAGACTCTACCTCTCTACTAGCTCTCATTCACTCCTTGTTGATAATGCTATTGCTAGTAGCTTGCTAGAGGATTCTTATGAAGTTCTATGTGATGAGTATAATAACATTATTGTCTTACCTAATGAAACTCCAAAAGATTTGTGCACTCGCATTGATAAGCTTGTAGGTTGGATCAACTCTTATGAGAGGCGGCATATCACTATTGATGAAGCAAGCAAGAAGAAAATTGACACATGGAAGGATCATCTCAAGTGCTCCGAGGAACAAAATTCACCTCAAGAAGTTGCTCTTATTGTTGAGGTTAGTCCTAATGAGTTCAGCAATGCTTTAGATACTAACACCTCATGTCTCATGGCTTCTAGCAAGGTGAATTACAAAAATGGTGGTAAGCATTGGGTTCTTGACACTGGGTGTACTCAACATATGACCGAAAATCACATGTTCTCCACCATGTGATGATGATAAAGACAAAGTGACTTTTGGAGACAATTCCAAAGGAAGAGTCAAGAGATTGGGCAAAGTCGCCATATCTAATGATTTGACAATCTCTAATGTCATGCTAGTGGAATCATTGAGTTTCAACCTTCCCTCGGTTGCGCAATTATGTGATCTTTGTTTCACTTGCTTCTTCAATGATAAAGGAGCTGAATTGATCAACAAATCATTGGGCCTCACTTTCAATAGCTTTCGGCACAACAATCTCTATATTGTGGATTTCTCTTCAAGTGAAGTTGCGCCTCAAACATGTCTCATTGCTAAGTCTTCCAAAGGATGGTTGTGGCATAGGAACCTTGCTCATATTGGAATGGGTCAACTGAAGAAGGTCACCAAGAAGGGCTTAATTCTTGAAATTCAAGATGTCATTTTTGAGAAGGACAAGTTGTGTAGTGCATGTCAAGCCGAAAAGCAAGTTGCTACTCTTCATCCATCCAAGACCGTTATGTCAACCTCAAGACCTCTAGAACTTCTCCATATTGACCTCTTTGGTCCAACTACCGACAAGAGTCTTGGTGCAATCTCTATTGTATGGTGATTGTTGAGATGATTTCTCCCGGTATACATGGACCATTTTTCTAGAAGACAAAGCTTAAGCCATCTCAAATTTCAAGAAGTTTGCTAAGAGAGCTCAAAATGAATTTGAAGCTAAAATCAAAAAGGTTAGAAGTGATAATGGGACGGAGTTCAAGAACTCTATCATTGAGTATTGTGATGATCTTGACATCAAGCATAATTTTTCAACTACCTACAACCCGGAGTAAAATGGTGTTGTTGAGAGGAAGAATAGACTCTCATCACTCTTGCTAGAGCTATGTTGGATGAATATGGGACTCCGGAGAGGTTTTGGGCTGAAGCTATCAACACGACATGCTATACTTCAAACCGTGTTTATCTACATCGCCTCTTGAAGAAGTCTCCTTATGAGCTATTGGTGGGATGGAAGCCAAATGTGGGCTATTTCTGGGTCTTTGGATTCAAATGCTATATCTTCAAGAAGAGGAAGAGGCTTGGTAAGTTTGAGAAGAGGACCGACATTGGATTTCTTGTCGGGTATTCCGGTAACTCTAAAGCTTATCGTGTTTTTAATACAACTACCGGATTTGTTGAGGAATTATGTGATGTGCAATTTGATGGAACTAATGGTTCTGAAGAGAATAAAGAATCTTATAGTTGTGATGTAGATGATGATGAACCCTTAGAGGAGGCAATGCGGAAGATGCCCGTAAGAGAAGTTCTACCAAGAGAAGATGACTCCTCTACTCCACCACCGAAAGACTCCTCTACGACTCTTCATGAGAACACTACATCAACAACTCAAGTGGAAGAATCATCAAGTGTTCATGCACCAAGAGAACCACCTCAAGTGCCTTCTACCCCAATCTATCAAGGATCGCCTACATCAAGTGATAAACCACCATGTCCAACAATGACATCAAGAATTGAAGAATATTGCAGCTCTCCGCTCAGTCTACAAGACACCGTCATCTTCGAGGAGCAAGCCATACAAGATGCACAAGATGTCTCTCAACCGCAAGCACCACGGCAAGAGGCTCCAAAGAGGCACAAACCCTTTCTTCGAGCTCACGGAAGTGACTTGATCATTGGGAGTCTCTCTTAAGGGTTAAAGACTAGAAGAAATCAATATAAGCCGAATTATACTAATGATACTAATGATGATGATGCGGCTAACATTGCTTATGAGAATTTCTCCTTTGTGTCTTTCATAGAGCCTAAGAACATCGATGAAGCGGTGGAAGATCACAAATGGATGTTGGCTATGCAAGAGGAACTTAACAACTTCGAGCGAAATCAAGTGTGGGAGTTGGTGAAGAGGCCAAAGGACAAGAATATCACTAATAAGTTTTGGCCCTTTAGCCACGTATCACAATGCAACGATGTTAATTTTTTTGCAATACATAGGTTATATTGCAACAGTTTATAAATTTCGTCGTAATAGTGGATAATATTGCCACCAACAGATTTGCGTTGTGATTTCAATGAAAATCATGGCAATAAATAGATAATATTGCCACCACGTACAGTTTGGTTGCAAGTGATTGTAAATATCACCATGATATAATATGGTTGTGATAATTTAAATTTTAGTTGCAATAAATTAGTGCTATTGCCACAAAAAAGAATTTTGTTGCAATACAATATATATATTACAACAGATACCTAATGTTGTGATAGTATTGAATTTATGTTGTAATGCGTTCATGCTATGGCCATGAAAAAGGGAGGAGTGGCAACATACCAAATTTGTTGCCACAAATATATAGTGTTGCAATAGTCTAGATTTTCCATTGCAAAAAATAAGGTTGTATTCACACAAAAAAGATATTCTAGTAGCATGTGTAATATTTTGCCACAGATATGGTAGCATTGTGGTGACCATAATTTTTTTTATGAAAAGAAGACGATATTTAAAAAATTTATTGTAGTAAAAATGTATTAAAAAATAAAATAATAGTTAAACAAAATTGGATTATAGCCTACTTAGGACACCAGACCCTTCTTTTTCTTCCCCTTTTCTTTTCCATTCCGTCTTTTCTTTTTCATTTGATTTTTTCCTTTTCAGCATGCACCACTCATTCAAGTCCACGCTGTCACCATGCCACGCTGCCACACTCCCAAGTCCATGTCATCACTGCCCACCATGAGCCTAGGCAAGTTCAACCCCATCTCCTGCATTCTCCAGGGTTCATGAAACTGCGAAAACCAGATCGGTTATCATGGTTTTCAACAAAAACTAAACCGTTTCACCAGACGACTGGTTTTCGGTTTAAAATTTAAAAAACTAAAAATTTGATTTTCTTTTTTGAAAATTCTAAAATCAGTCAACAAACCAGAAAAATTGAGTGGTAAACAAAAAAAACCTGTGGAAAACTGTAACAACCCATATTTCTCGAAGTCAAAGAAATTCAATTTGATGACTAAAATTCAAAAGATTTAAGAAATTGAAGTTAAGAATTCAAATTTGAACTGAACTTAAAAAAATTAGAGTGAGCATTCAAACATTTCAAATGAGAGTTGTAAAAATAAATAAATTCTTATTCTAAAGTGATCATACAGAGTAGAAGATATTAAAAAGAATTTTTGGAAAATTTAAATCTAAAGATTCGAAGTACCAAATTAATCTACTCCTTTAAACAACTACCTGTGTTCCGAAATTTTTAGAATAAAATCTGTTTCGAATTTGGAACTGAGCCCAAAAGGAAAGTTGTTCGTCACCCTGCAATTTTTCAAATTCATCTGAGCAAGGAAAGTTCGGTTTTCCCTGCAAAAACAGAAGCTGCCGCTAGAATTTTGGGAAAAATTCAGAAAATTGGAAACCCATGGGCCCCACCTGTCAGCTTCTCCTCTTTCCTCTCCAATTGGCTTCGACCAGCGCTGTGCGTGTGCGGCGGCCATGCAGGCCAGCCACGCCCCGAGCCGGGTTCATTCCTCATCTCCCTCACACTCTCTCTCTCGCTCTCGTTCCTTCACTCGCCTCATGCAGTCGAGCGGCGCGCCTCCGAATGCCACTGCCGACCATCTCTCGGCTCTCCTTCCTCCACGAGCCTGTGCGCCACTCCATCCCCGAGCTTCCTCCCCTCTCCTCCTCTCCTTCCCTGCATCGAGTTCGCCGGATTTGTAGTTTTCCCCAAAAACTCGAGATTCAGGGCTGCCGGCGCAATGCGTCGAAATCAGGCGCTCTCCGCTGAGCTCCCTCTGATTACTTTTGGTTTCGCCTCCCCAAGTCTCCGTTGCACCTCCAAAGCTCAAGTTCTGGACGAATCCTACACGGATTGGTGCAGGTTTTCAAGCCTCTTTCGTCACCTCCGTCGGGACCTCGAGACCTTGCCGGTGACAGCTGCCTTTGGCGCATTTTTGGGGCCATCTTTCCCCCACGCCGCTCTTCTCCTCATCGCAGTGAAGCTCTAGGAAGAAGTCATCTCGAGTTTCGTTCACCGCAGCGCCTTCCTGACCACGTCGAACCTCCGCCCGAAGCCACTCCCCGCCGTTGACCCAGCTCCGGTGAGGGTCTTTCCTCGGTGACCCCTCCCCCGTCCTCCCTAGGCCGAAGGGAAGTTTTGGAGCCTTCCCCAAGGTGCTCAACCTCCGGGAGGCCATCTCCGGCGAGCAACCATGGCTGGCCTCCCAAAGCTCACCTGGGATCCAGTGTGGCTACACCCGGATCTAGTGTGGCAGACCCTGTGGTCTACCATGTGTTTGTTCTTTCCTTTCTCCCAGATTTTTGCGTTGAAATTTAAAAATTCATAACAAATAGAATATTAATGATATAAACATGAAACCAACTTTGTTAGACTCCTACAATCATTAAATTTTTATTGCTCCTATGAAACGAAATTATTTAATTATTTAAATAATGATTAATCGCTGCTAATTCTATTTGCATTTTAATTCATAATAAATTTTGTATGTATATTTAATTAGCGATCCTTTGCATGCTTGTCACATATATGATTAAAGAGCAGGACAAAATTGTTTTATACCCATATCACTAATAATTATTTTATAACTGATTTATTCCTATTTGCTAGTAATTAATCTATAGTAATTAAAGTTGCTGTCGATAATTAATCATATTTTGTCATAAATTATCTTTACTGAACCTTGACCCATTAAAATTGATTAAGGTCCAGTAACATTGCTAAATATTATTAATTAGTTTTTTCATAAATTAAAGTAATTACTTTAGTAATTAACTAATAAATCTACATTAGATGTTCCTGAATTGCTTAAGGTAGTTATAGTTAATGTTTCAACTCTACTGTTGTTTAGACCTATTAAATTTAATTGAATTTAATTATTTATACAACTTTAAAGTAATTAACTAATTAAATTAAATAGCAATTCTAACTAATAAAAGGAGCTTATACATGAAGTGATCAATCAAATAATTCAGAACTACAAACCACTGTAATTCTTTCATACGTCATTCAATTAATATTTATAACTTAATTCACTGCATCTCTCTCATTGCATTGCATGGCATGCATTTTTATACTAGCATTTATTCCTTTGTTTAGTGATTGAACCGGAGAGATGTGGGTGATGGGAAAAAGGGGAGCTGATGTGTTTGATTGCTGTAGAACACCTACAAACTCAAGGCAAGCACCTTGCATCTTGAACCCTGTTTTGGATCAATTGTTAATATTGACTTGTTTCAGTTATGGTTATGTCTTACATTAGATCAGGTATTAGTGATATATGTGGGTTAAATCTTAATTGCTTCATTATCCATTTCTTGATTATTTGCTCTACCTCATCCTTAAATGTTCTTGTCTAGGGTGGGAGTTTCTCATTTTATAATGTGTCTTGCTTAGCCATGCTTAGAGCAGTAGAAGTAGAATCAGTGGAAGGCCACCACTGTTTCGCGAGTATAGGATCTTTATAGTACATGGTTACTCATATGGCTGGGCTAAACTTGAGAATGAATAAATTTGAGATCGGACGGAGGTGATATATAGGATGGATTGGGAAGACCGAACCTTCACGTTGTAGCCCCGTCTGTGTCGATTAAGGACCGACTGTTGTTAATGTTGACCTAGACACTTTTCGTTCATACCACATGTCGAATATAATGGTAAGACAAGCCGAATATCTCATTTGCATACTGGCGTTTGGGCGATGACAGCATGTCTTTACTAACACGCACGAGTGACCGCTGGGCTCCCACAAGACACTGGAGCGGTCCTCCCTGACATGTCGATTGTCCAACCGTTCGGGAATGAATGAGAGACAGGTTGATATGAGTGCCCTCTTATGCAACACTACGAGTTGCATAAGCTGAATGGTCCTCAAGTCGTATGGGTACAGTTGGACTCCCCTGCAAGGTGTATAATCGATTCGAATCGCCGCGCTCCTGATTAAGACCAAGCTTAGTGTCTATCATTGTTCATCGTAGTTAACAACTTCACCTAACTAATCACATGCGAGAAAAGTGGTGAGCAAGTATGGAGGAGAAGTATTGTGGATATGTCTCAATATTGTTGTTACTTGATATTTCTGGATACTTTGGGATATGGGTTGTGTAGGTGTCCTATACCCTAAGGTTGTTTTGCTTTATGCTTGTTTAATATATCACTTTACTTTAATCATCGCTTTGTGCAAAAAGTTTAAACCTATGGCCTTATCCTTGTTATGTAACCCTATGCATTATCCTTAGAGTCGGGATTAGCCCACGAGTAAGTCTTGCTGAGTACCTTCGTACTCACAGCTGCTTTGTTGAAGTTTTGCATGTGTTAATGATTGCCCCTTTCTAGCGTGATGGTGGTGTTCGTGGGTTGAGCATAATCATCCTTTTTGGTTTTGTTTAAAAACAAAATTTTCGCCGCGTGCATCGTTGTCTATCCTCGTTAGACCTAAACAAATTTTGGCCTTGTTGAACTATGGTTTTAGAAAGTTTGAAAGTTGAAAGCTATGACCCTGCTACTCCCATTCATGTAAGTTTGTTATATGCCTTTTTACTAATGACTTATAATAATTTATCTGATTATTTCAAGTATGTGTATCTCTTTGCAATGTGGTTACCGATATGCTCTTGTCCTGGGTGATGTTTAGGAATCATATCGGGGGACTACCAGGTTGATTTCTCGTTAGTCAAATTTTGAGCTTATATGTTGCTTATGGACTGCAAGCTAATTTGACTAATTGAAACTCAACTTGGACGGTTCCTCACAAAAACCGGTCAAACGGATTTGATTTCAAATTTAAAAAATTTCAAATAGGAAAATCCGATCGGTAAATCAAAAAAAACAAGCAGTTTTCGTTTCAAACCCAGTTTTTTTGCATTTGTACCGGTTTTACCAAATTTACTCTAGTGGTTTTCACGAAAACCGATCAAACTGGTGCCGTCCAGTTTGCATAGTTCAAATGAAAACAAAAACCCTGGCATTCTCCAGCCACGCCAGACCTCCATCACGTTGAATATCCCACCACGCGTCATTCTTTACTCCACTTGTCCCCAATCCTAATGGAACAAAGCAAATCCCCATTTCATCTCCCCACCTAAATGCTGCAGTGCTGCTAATCTCCCCAGCGAGACTACAGTGGTGGTTGTAGATCTTGCCTCCTACGGTGTGCTTGCAAGCAGCCCCTGTTGTCTGTTCAATCTCATCTTCTGCTCAGCTATGGTACTCATTGTTCAAGCTACGGATATACGTAGCCTTGTTTGTTGTTAAAACATGGAGCACAAGTGCTCAAACATGTTTTTTATCTGTTAAAACAGGGAGCATTAAGTGTTGAAACTTGCTTGTTTCTAATATCAATTTATTAAATACCAGAGTATTTGATGCACAATTTAAGCCTGTGGAAAGTGATATTTGTTTTCTGAAGATATAAACTAGTTCTTTTAATTTGTTTATCAAAGTTCTGATTGTGTCTCTGAAATTTTGACAGTATGTGGAGGTGAAAGCATGCTGCTGTGTCACTGGGACTTTGACAGTATGCATACACTGAATTTACTGAAATTTTGACAGTACGTAATCACTGAATTTTGATAGGCATCACATAGATCATGACTATAAGAGAGAAAAAAGATTACATAGCCGACTAATGCCATTGCATATAGATCAATGATTCTAGAAGGCTACAGTATTCAGATCACATTAGATACATCAGCTTCTGAATACTTTTTATATCACATACATTAATTCCTAAACAATCAAGCATCTCACACACCATGTGTAGTTACTGAAGCTAACTGGACATACAAATTGCTCTAGTATAACAGAGCTTTTTGCTGCATCTGGCACCCAAATTAACTCTTCATTATGCAGTTTTAGACTCTGAAAGTTCACCATTGCTGCTGATACATCAATATTGAAAACCTCAAATTCGCCCTCTTGCAAAAGAATAATTCTGAGGGAAATTGAGTTCGCATACATCAGTTCCTAAATAAGCCTACGGTACGAGCTGCTTCATTCAACATGGCATAATTTGTGTGCCGTTGGATCTTAATATTTTGAAAACGTTCAGACCTGAGGAACAGCATAGTTGAGAAAATATAGAAACCGCATGCATATTATAACCAATTCATTTGATCTGACATCAACAAAATGTTCTGGCATTGCATGAAAACATCAGAAAGTTCTCCCTAGTAATGAAGTTTGTATCCAGTTTAGAAAATATTTTGTTAATCTTAAACCAGTGCTGTAAATACATCGAGATGAATCAGTGGGATCACCAAGGGCTCAAATCATCAAAACTAAAAGGTGAATTTTATAACCAGTTCAGAAAATATTTGGTTAATCAGTGGGATCACAAAGGGCTTAGGTTCATGTACTCCTGAAATTCAGTCACTGGCACTAGCGAACTTCAGAAGTTTCTTCCATCTGGATCACAAATTTAAGTGATTGCACTCCGTGACCTTTCGTTCACGGATTTGGTTTCTTCCGGTTCAGAAGTTTCGATTGTCACTCGCATTGGCACAGATTTGGTTTGCAGGCCTGACATTCCAAGGTATGTCGCTCTTGTATGGATCTGCCCATTAAAATTCATAAACATTAATCTAAATAAATGCACCAAATTTCGTCATTCCTCATCTTGATTGAATCGACATAGAACATAATAGGAAATCATACCAGATCTGCGAGAATTCTGTTTACCCAACTTTTTTTCATCTCAGGAGCCTTCAATCCATCTACGAGCATTAGGCGGCGGGGGGGGGGGGGGGGGGG
>BCLF01000048.1:1769798-1784476 GCA_001602275.1 Zoysia japonica | reverse complement strand
GGGGGGGCAGCCTCTCCAGGTAATGAAGGGTCCGGTTCCACATTGCGAAGGAGATGTGGATCGACCCGTAGGCAAGGTTTACAAAACCGTTTGATGCGGAAAAACTGGTCGACGGCGATATTTTGATTTTCGAGAAAACCGGAAAAACCGATCCTAAAACGGTCAAAATTCAAATTTTGAAAAATCGTCTGCTAGCGGTATGCAAACCGGTAAACCGGCCGGTTTGGGCGGCTAGCCGGCCGGTTTCTGGCGAAACCGTTGCGGCGGTAAACCGGTCAGTTTGGCTGATAAACCAGCCGGTTTAGGCGAAAAACCGGGCGACAAAATGAGAAACCGGAAAAATATTGTAAAATAAGGAAAAAAAATATAGAAAATTTTGGCATGACTTTTCTTAAATTCTTGCAATACATTTACACAATATATACTTTATCAATGGATAATAAACACACAATTTGACAATATATCCATACCAATGCAATCCATATTTCATACATAAAGTTTGTACACAAAGTTCATACTCAAAGTTCACACTTTACATTGAAATTGTATTCCAATCAAAATAAGCCCTGTCGCACTCATCACTTGACATTATTTGAATTTCTCTAGTGGCGAGCAACTTCGCTTTGAATTCATTCCAAGTTTGACCCATCCAACCGGAAGTTGTCTCCCATTGTGAGCGCAACATGTGATAAAATTCGAGATTCTGCCATTGGTACACCCATGTGGTCGTTGGTTGTGAGCTATGATCACCCAAAGGATAATTGCAGTACTCAGGACTTGGGTTGTAAGAGGTATCACTGTTAGTAAGCACCATATTGATGATGTCTACCCTCCATTATGGTCCTCTATAACTGTAAAGCGCCATGGTCTTGATCTTGTGTAGTATGGTAAAGTCTGTCTCACCTGCAAAAGAAGTTAAGTGCAAGAGAAAAGAGTTAAAATTGCTCATATGATGCGAAGATATGGTTACCTGTGAAATGATACGTAGTTGATGGTGGCTGCGAGTTAGGAACCACGTCCGCACCGCCTGGTGCGTCTCTAGAATCTGTCTGGGAGCTGCTGTCATTAGACTCTGGTAAGGTGGGCTTCGTCTGGCGTCTCCAGAATCTGTGGAGTCATCGCTGGCTACTTCCTCTTTTCTTTTACCTTTACCTTTGCCTTTACCTTTATCTTTGCCTTTGCTCGTGCTCTTTTTCTTTTTAGTACCCGTCTTTTTTCTTTGACGCTGGTGCTTCCTCTTTCCTATGTGAGTGTCACCCATATTTTTTTATCTATTTAGACATCGTTGCAGCATGAGACAACCATAGTAACTGTCTGCTAGCTTTATCAGTGGTCACTAGACGGGATGGTAGAGGAGTGTTACTCTCTGTGTCCTCTTCGTCAAGAAGAGGATCAGCATTTGATCTTTCATGTTTCATCTAATCTCTTATTGGATTAGAATAATCATACAAAGATAGCTCCATAAGACGATCAAAGGGATCAGCTTCTGGTGATTTATATGTGAATCCAGCATTCCGCATCTGTATTCTAAGATTGTAGTTGACATACATCAACTTATGAAATTTGGCATGAGAGTATGTGCGCACCTTTGTGTGGACAAATGCGAATGTACTCTAATTATGCTCGCATCCGCTAGATGAAGCGCACTGCAACACTAGACGCAAAGCAAGCTTCTGAAGATTTGGTGTGTCACCACCAAACATGTGCCACCATTGAGCAGGTGAAGTTTTTGCATCCACTACCATCCTGCTGGTCAACTCAGTTGCGAATGCACCTTGTTTTCTTCTCTAAATTTTCGCCTCCTGCAGTGCCTGAACAGACATATCGGTGGGTGCTATACGCGAAAATGCATCTCGAAGATCATGCACATATTTGCACTGAACCCATATGAATAGTGCACCCTTGAGTTCAACGCTCCAGCTGCATGTATAGCAATAATTAGATACGTAATAATCTTTAATGAAATGCATTAGTGGTTATGTTGGCAAACATATTTTATCTGCATTCACAAATGTGTCATTACAAATATCATGAATCCGACGATTAATAACCTCCATGTACCTCTCGTACTCTCCATCATCATTGTGAAAGAGTTTGATACTCATTCTTCAACAGATGATATCTCATAAGAACTTCACTTAAGTTTAGAGTCTTATCTTGATAAAAAATCGAAGAAATGCATACAATAGTTGCACGACATCAACCACACACTTCAGTGTGTCCCACCATGACATGCTAGCTAGGCATGAGTGTACATATCTTCCCTCATCAGTGTTAGACCATCGACTTTCTAAGAAACTTTGAGAACCCATCCATGCTATAAACTTGTCCCTCCGACGATGCATACTCTCAAGAAACATATAGTTAGTGCCAAAACGAGTTGCATTTCATCTCATCAACTCACCACTAATAGCATTCGTTATCATGGAGTGCAACTGATTATGATTGTACAACCAACGAGAAACTCTGCGAGCAGATTGTATCACAGCTTTGTGTTCTGAAAAGTCACCAATGGTCTTTAGCATCAAGTTAGTTGTATGTGCACACACGGTTACCAGACAATATGATTGTACTTGTTTCTTAGGTACTTGCACGCTTTCTTGTAGTTCGAACCATTATCCATAATAATCTGGATAATATGCTCTGGACCAATATCAATGCACACTTTGTTTATTTCCTACAAATGAACATGACATCAATCAATATGACAGTGGTGCAAATATATTAAATGATCAATGGAGGTAACATATGAACGTACCTTGAATATGAACTCTGCTGACTGGCTGTTTCCTGTAACATCAGAAGACTTGTGGAAAAACATGACACCGTTACAGTAGATCATAAAATTTATCAAGCTCATCCCTGTAGGTCCACTCCAAGAGTCACACATGATAGTTACACGATGCGTCGGCCACTCTAGCTTGAATTTCTCGAATTTCTTCTAAATATCTTCTTCGTTTTGATCAAGGTATGTTCCATCTATTTCCCTGCCAGTTGGGCTAGAAACGTCCTCACCTGCAAACATAATGAATCGTGACCTAAATATGTGCAAACGTACTGTGAACATAATGAAGGAAATGAAAGTAGTGTACCCCATCTCTGTGTCTCTTTGATTGCGCTAATGAAGTACGGATTATCTGCCTTCTTACCAGTGATGGCTTCTGTGTGAAAGAATTTGAACCACGCCTTTCCAATTGCTGACTTTGCTTGCTTGCTCTTTGCCGTCTATGGACCAATATCTATCCTGGTTTGAACCCGTTCCCTGAAACTTGACTTCTGTGACATTGACCTTCTCATCATGCCAAACAATCCACCACCACCACCTTGAGAGGAAGCAACTGCCCCTTGAGAGGAACCACCTGCACTATAAGAGGAACCACCTGCACCCGAGAAACCACTTGCACCCGACGAACCACCAACACATTGCTCGAACTGACCACCATACATATGCTGTTGCTGCCGGAATTCCTCCTCATCTCTAGATAGCCGCATGGCAGCCTGCAGGTCCTCATTATCCTCCACATTCACATTGCCCTCACTTGCAACATCCTGCTGTCTCAGGGCCTGTCTAGCTCGGTCCTTCCTCCGCTCGGCGGTCCTATCAAGCTCCCGACGAAAATAGTCCCGCACCTCGCAAGGAACGTGAGCACAACCCACCACATTGCTGCCCCGATGTGTCAAATATTGCTTGAATCTAGTGACACCACCCCCTCTCTTCACGCTCTTGCAATACTTGCATCGAAACCTGGGGTACACGTTCTTGATCCGCCGTTCCTGCATAGATTGAACTATAAATGAACTAACTACGTTCTAAAACTACATCGAAAGGCAGAAAATGTCTTTCGGATAATGGAAAAAACAAATCACCTCGAATAGGACAGCTTACCGGCTTAGCCGTCCGGCTAGCCGCTATAACCGGCCGGTTAGCCGCTGGATCTGGCCGGTTAGCCGCGCGATCCGGCATCAGCGCGGCTTTCGTGCAGCCGGTTTGGTTAGCCGCGTAAATCAAGCGGTAAGCCGCCCAAACCGCTCGGCTAGCAGCTCAGAGGGAGGGGAAACCGGAGCGCTCGGCTAGCCACTGATGTTGGCCGGCAAGCCGTTGATTTCGGTCGGCTAGCCGCTCTTCTCGGCCGGTTTTGGACGGCGTGAGGCGAACGACGGCCAAGGTTCCCCAATCGCTAGAGGAGGTCGCGGACAGAGAAGGAGGAAGGCTCACGGTGTTCTGGTTCGCCGGGCTAGGGATAAGGTTCTTTTTTTATTTTCCATTCAAACTTCCGTGATTTTTTTGACACATAAATCAACTATTTTTCAAAAATGGATTCCACAGTAGTGTTCTATTTTTCATCTAGTTTTTTTTACATATTTTTTATTTTAAAATCCGTCAAATTTTTAAAATTCAAAAAAGTTTGAATTCAAAAACTGGTCAACAGGCCAAACCGGACCGGACCGGTTTGATCGGTTTTTGCGACAAAACCGGTCCGGTTTGGCTGGTTTTGTGAACCCTGCCCGTAGGTGAGGGCGAGCTGTCAGAGCTGCTACAGGCGAAGAAGGCCGCATCCTCGCATCATGGAAGTTCTTGCAGATCGGGGACGAAGGGAACTCATCATACCACCGCAATCGCCTAGCACCCCTGATTGAGCATAGAGATTGCATGGCCTTCCTGCACCTCGACGAAATGGCTGCGGTAGTTGTGACCACGCATGGCACTGGCCAACTTCACCGGGCCGCTGCTGCCGATGGAAAATTAACTGGACGGGTGCATTGACTGGGCGCGGAGGGGTGGGAGACATGAGGGAATATCACTTTTTTCTCAAAAAAAAAAAGAGGGAATATCGCTGTGACTCTCAAAGATTTTGAGAGGAGTGGAAAGTGCGGAAGGAAACGTATTCTCGGAAATTTTTTGAATTGGAAGGGGAAAGGTTTCCATTTGAAATTTAATTAGATGATTCAAATTCGGTTTGAGTAGGATGTTTAGGTTGTATTGGATTTTTATGTTGATCAATTCAACATTTTATTTTTTTAACTTAACAAAGAAAATGTATTTCGATGTTCTTCTGCACCTCAGCTACGTGACATGATCAGTGCACCACCACGTCTTGGAGACCAAGAAAATGTATTCGGATGTTTATACTGGACAATTCACCATTTTATTTTTTTAACTTAACAAAAAAATGTATTACATCGTTCTGCGCGGGAGCTACGTGACACACGTATGATTAGTGTACCATCACGTCCGGAAGACCAAGCGAGGCTTCAATTCTCAGAGCAGAACACGTAACTCTGAATTTTCAGACATGCCACTCCGAATTTTCAAACTCACGGCTCTGAATTTTTAAAAATACCACATACTTTTTGCACCAACATCTTTGGGCTTCAACCTTCAGAGCTCCACGACGAAATCTGGTCAGTTATCATTGTTTTCGTCATTGTCATTACTTAAAACAGAGAGTATTTGTTAGCTATCACGCGTACTAATGGTTACTCCCTCCGTCCCATTAAAACATTGTTTTTTGACTTTCAAAAATCACATTTGGCAATTTGTATTACTCAATTTTTCAAATATGAAAACAATTAAGTCATGCTTATAGTATTTTTAATAATAAAAAAATTTACAATAAAAAAATTATTTTTAACTTAAAAAAATCATGTTTGACCACTCATCTTATCACAAAAAATATGAAAAATATTATTTATTTTATTATAAAATAATTTATTAGTAGAAGTAATTTAAGCTTGATTTGTTTATTTTTATATTTTTATAATTTTTTAATAGAACAAATGGTTAAACATTAATTTTAAAAAAGTTAAAACGTCACTTATTTTAAGACGAAGTGAGTAATTAACTATGACGAGGAAGGCGTGTTGCCCTAACTAATTGACGAGTTTGTGGATCACGTTGGTCGGTTCACGTCAGCAGCCATTGCTGATCTGCGCAGCTGTGCTCTTTCCAATGGTTGAGCCTTGCTTTTTAGCGTTTTGTCATGAGCAAGGGGGCCGAGTCCAGGATGGCCTCCACTGAGCTCTGCCCCTGAATGGAACTGTCCAGCATGGGAAGCGAAGATAACAGGGTGAGTTGTTTCAGATGTGATTCGGCATAAGGAATCAATTACCATAACTAAAAAATTTCCAACCCAAAATTTCCCCAACACAAAATTTCCTTTCGAGAACTTTAGCCCTAAAATTTCCCGAAACCTGAAATTTTCACTCACCAAATACAACTCTCAGCAAGCCCATCGTGTCCCACTCAGAGTTTAATATTTTGTTTAAACCGCTAAAACTAGTCGAGACCGGTTTAACGAAAACCGCAAAAACCAAAAAATCGGTTAAAAACCGCTCTAAATCGAAAATTTAAAATTTGAACGGTCTGCTACAGTAAATCGGCCGGTTTCATCGGTTTGCTACAGCAACAGATTTTAAAATTTGAAACGCACCGGTTTTACCGGTTAGCCGACCGGTTTTACCGGTTTTTGGTATTCCGAATTTTTTTAATTTTTTTTAAAATTTTAAAATAAAAACCGACTGAGTTGTAAAACTGATTTAGACTGATTTCATCAAAAACCGTTAAAACCGACCGGTTTTGAGCGGTTTTGTGAACGCTGCAAGGCACCTGCGCCAACTGCCCTCCTGCCCATGGCCGTAATTCCCTCCCCTAAAATTTGATTCCTTTTTCTCACCCCGCACAATTTTCGCACAGCTCTTCTTTCTCCCAAACAACACGCCCCTGCCCAGTACGGTACTGCCTCCACTTCCATGCTGCCACAAACTGGCTGGGCGCATCCTCCAACCAGGACGCCATCCTGTCAATGGCGCCGCAATCTAGGGTGTAGCGTCCGTCTCAATCCAGAGCTTCGCCTCTGCCTGCATCAAAGGCAACACCTGGTCCTGAAGGCAACATCACCAGCGACGACGCCACCCACTTTGGCGCTGGTGAGTCGCGACGACGACGCCATCTTGGGCACCGGCAGCGACTCCACTCGCTTGGGCGCCAGTGGATATGTTGGACTCACCCTCAAACTCGAAGACGACCCATAGGTTCACTCATCCATACACAAAAAGGTAAGGGATGACACCATCTCCAACCTGGGTATAGGAAATTCTGTGTTTTTTTTTTTGTTTGTTTAGTTCATAGATCGAGCACCGGCTGGGGAGCAATTATAAGAATGTTGCAGTAGAAACAAACAAATCCTAGTTGTGTTGATAAATTATAGACAAATCGTATTTATAGGAATCTTAGTTCTGCAACCAAATAAATCTTAGTTGCTTTAATTGGGGTGATGACATGGAGCGTTGTTCACTTTGTTCTATAGTTTCAGCACGAACAATTTCACTTTGTTTTGAGTACTTTCTAGTATTATAATATCTGTAGTTTTTTTCAGACATTGTTTATTCTTAGCAGTATCAGGTCAATATTTCAGTAGTAGGTTCTGGTCCATACCTCTCCAGTACTATAGTACCTGCATATGAATCCATTGCAGTGCATCTTTGTAAGATCTATTCAATATGTCAGTTGCAAGAGACATGTTGAATTTTTTTTTTCACCCAGCTGGCATCGGAAGCAATGCTTTTGTTTGAGATTCTGAGTTTTGATCATTGCTAGATGGGCATGGTTGATTGCAGGTCAATGTATTATTCCCCTGCATTTAGCTATCCTGACACAATATGTATGGGCTTGGCAATTCAGTTTAATGCTCTAAATGATGAATGACAGAGAATTCATATGAACATGAAAGATAGAAAATTCAGTATAAGAAGCATATCATGTTTCTTGATAAATTTCTTTCATAATGGGGGAGCTATGGTTCTTAATAATATGAACATGTTTATTTACCAGCTTTACCTTGTATATGCAGTGCAAGTGGTAAAAGGATGGGTGAAAACTGGCTTCTATATGTTCATTGCAAGAGTGGACTTCTAAATACACCGTACAAAAGGTAAAATAATTGGAAATTTTTTCAGCTTTCATGGATTTATACACCATTTTTGTGCTGATCTTTAAACTATATTTGATGGGTAGATTAACCAAGAAACCCTCCATACACTGGATATTGCAGCAAGGCCAAGAGAGGGGAACAAAGAAAACATTACAGATGAACAAGACAATATATTACCACAGGTAACAATAGAAATGTTCAAATGGTCTCAATCATAGTTGATTTGTAAACACCTCATATAGCTAATATTGATCAGATTGCATTACTTATATAGATTCAACCGACAAGTATTATGACCATAGAAAAAGAAAATAGGCAACCTTCCCGCCGCACTAGATCATCTGCTCTTAGCAGAAAATCTTTTCATAACAACAGTGACAGTGCGCCAGCAACTTTTATTTCTTCACAACAACTGCTGACCACATGGACAAATAACAGTGTACGGGGAAGAATAGGGAACAACTGCTAGCCCTGTAATATTGGGCGTCCATTCCTTTGAAAAATAATATTCTGTTTCATCCTACCTTTTCTGTCAAGCATTCACATCCTTTTATGTTATGAATTTTAGTCCTTTCCACATATCATGGCAAACATAATTTCTTTTCCTAAAATTGATTTTATTTGTAGAAACCAAGTTATTTATCTTGCTGGTGTTTGCAATGCACATTCTTTAATTATGTCCATATTCTAGGTGCCATGTCTGCGTCATGCTCTTGATAGTTTGATTGGTTTTCCTTTTTTGTGTATGAGTTTGGGAGCAGGACCTGTTTACCTGACCATTTCAATTTGTTTCCTTTTGCTACATCAATTATGGCATAATCTTTTCATCCCTTGACTTTGCATTGGTTGCTTCTGTGTTTGAATCAGTCATATTAACTTGAGTGTCTGAACAAGGACTTGTAGTCTTGTACTGTCTAGGTGTATTGGTCATTTGCACTACTTATTGTTACTTGATGTCGAGGATAGATCATTATAGAAGTTATAAGGTGCTTTTCAGCCTCATGCAATGAGTACAGAGATGTCCATTCCGTTTCATATTCGCACTGTTTTATACTGGTGTGGACATTTAATTTTCCCAAGTCAAAACAAGACACTTAGTACATTAGTCTCTAGGAAAATGACCTGTAACATATGCCTGAAACTGTTTGGTGCTTCAAATCTTTGCGCAAACATCTCACTTTCTTGCTTGGTCATGTAGGTTCATAAACCACACTCTAGATGCAAATACAGAATATAATTGGTAATAGGTTGATGCATGTGCATCAATACAATGGAGGATCAATTTCATAATAGATGCCTTTGAGTTACATGGCTTGTGAAATTTGTTTTTTATTTTATTTTTTTGCTAAATTGGCATACATTTCTGTACCTTCCCTTTGGACCACTTTAGTGGTTTAAGTTGTTTGACTTTCTTACATTTCCAAATGATAATGATGTTTTAAAATTACTACATCAGATATGATATTGTTCCAATATACACATATAATTACAATTCTTCCTTAAGTCTTACATTTTTCCTATACGATTTGTCTGACTGTTGAGATATTGAAGCCATACATAAACATGTCAGTTTGGGTTTTAGAACAAAATAGAAGTTTTCCCCAATTCCATGTCACTTAAACTACCCTAGCTTATATTGAAAATTCAATTTCCCTTAGGTTAGAATTGTGGACTGAAAAATAAGCATGATGGACGTGAAGCCAGCTATTGAATATTAGATTTATGGTGCAGGAAGTAAAACACATAAATGAAATGTGGTATGGCTGTGCTGATAAGCAGCTCGCATTTTGTACTGCAGATGTTTTCATCTTTTTTGTTTGTAGGAGGCAACTAACATGTTTTATTGTATTATAGGGTGATTGGTGAAGTTAAATGGAGGTTACATACGGCAGAAGAAGTTCTGTTAAGGTCAAGCTATGCTCACAGATTTAGAGCTAATATTTTTACTTTTATTACAATGATAGTAATGAGTTTTTTAGAAGTTTAAGTGTTAGCGATCATAGCAATATTGATTTTTAGTTTCAGATTTCTATGTACAGGAATTGTTATGGCGATTAAATTATGGATTGATTTAATATAATTATTGCCCAAATTTGTATTATATTGCAAAATTTGTTTATTACCAAATTATATAATACAAAAAATATGTTGCCAAAAATTATTTCTTTGTTGTGATAAATCAATTATTACCATGATGATCATTTGTTGTGATATGTTATTACTATGATACTTATTTATTGCTATACAATACTTATTATCATGTACACATTGCCAAGAATATGTACGCATATTGAGGAAGCATCACTTTATAAGGGATCTTGTGGCCAAGAAAGATATCGAGCTTATTAGTGTAAGGATAAATGATTAATTGGTCGACATATTCACGAAGCCCCTTGATAAGAAGAATTTCAACGTGCTAAGAGGAGAGCTCAACATCCTTGATCTTTCGAACTTCACTTGAGTAACTTTCAAAGCTTAGCATTTCCTTTGTATATACTTGTTTGCTTGTGTTTGCTTTGTTTTTTGTTGTTCTTATTGTTTTTGTAGAACCGTCATCTAACCCTTACAAGATAGCAATGATCATGGTGAGCTTGGAAAGGATGTTCACAGAGTGCTCAAGGCTAGGAGATGAGGGTCATTGTGAGCAAGCTTGCGAGGGGATTCAAATGTGATGAGCGTATTTCTTTTCTAGTCCTTCATCATGAGCATGTAGCGAGAGGATTCAAATGTGATGAGCGTATTTCTTTTCTAAGTCTTTATTCATCATGAGCATGTATCTTTTACTCTTGTTTTTGCATTCATGTGCATTTTATGCATTGCATCTGGTGTCTTGACGTCAAGCAGGGATCTAGGGGAAGTTACTCATAAGCAATATAAGTTGATTAGTGCTAGACTCCTCCATAGCAATTGTGAGCTTCATACCATTGAATCACGATCTTTCGAGCTCTAAGGTTAAAACTACTTACACGGCTCAAAGACTATGATTTATACATTCTCATATGCATCACTAACCTCTCTTGTTGAGAGAAGAGGAAATTTCTTGGATAATCAATTTTATAACATGGATGCTAACTCAAGGGGAAGAAGGAGCATTGAACCAAGAAGACGAACAAGACACAAACAAGACACAAGGAGATGATAAGCAAAGAAAAGAATCGAGAAAGGGAACTATAGAGAACCGGTAATATTGTTTCATATCATGATTATTATTATTATTCTATTGTATTCTTTTTCTTTGTGGCTTTTCTTTTTGGTTGATAGATGACAAAGTGGGAGAGAAATAGAAGTGAAGATGATCGAGGATCAAAAAATTAAATGAAGATAATGAGAGACGTGAAGATGCTTGGGGAAAGAAGTGTGACTTGTTGAAGCTGTCAAGGACCAAAAGGGAGTAATCATTCCTATTCCTAAATCCTTTTATTACTACCCTTTGCTCTCTACTCGTCTTGTGGTTATTCTATATTTACAGGAGACGGGTAGAGGGAACTGAAGATTTGAAGATGAATGAAGTCACACTCAAGAAAGAAGTAAGCAATGCAATTATCGAGGGGGAGCTCTGAAGCCAAGGTATGAAACCTCGTGAAATTTGTGGACTTCTTGGTAAGAGATGGTAAGACAATTTGCGCCTATATTTTAAGGTTGTCTTATGCTTTCATTCCTATCTTTTGCATCATCTCGATTATTTGCATCATGGTTGTTATCAATCACCAAAAAGAGAGACATTGTTAGCTTCATGACCATTGAAGCCCCTCAAAGGTATGAATGATTTTGGTGATTGAATGAGAATTATAAACAAACTCGTTGGATGCAGGTTTATCAACACTATTTTACACTGCTACGAGTTAGTTTGCTGTAAGTTTGTTCGCATCCGTAAAGTGTTTCCAAGGAGGTTGCTGGTTTAAGGCTAAAGATGAATTAGAGCCACGTGTGGCTTAGCTTTTAGGCTTTGTGTCTATAGAAAACGCCGGTACTATTAAGAGGGGTCGGGTCACTCGTCTCAGTTTTACAGGAATTAGAGAGTGTGGATGCTCTAGGTTCTCTGAGGCACTTGAGTGATCAGCGAAAGCTTGAAGATGTCAAGTGTTGCAAACGGTAGCTTGAAGATCTTGAAGCAGTCAAAGTTCAGCAGCTGAAGAGGTCACTGAACAGTCCGTCGATATCACCAGACAGTTCGATGAGGGTTGCAGCCAGGAGTCCAGAGAAAATGTTTCTGGAGGCAGTGAGGCTGGAGTCACCGGACAGTCTGACTTGAGTCACCGAACAGTCTGGTGCGTGCAGGAGCTTGAAATCCAAAGAGAGGTGCTCTCTCGAGCCATCAGGAAGAAGTCAGCGGACAGTCTGTCGGTAAAAGACCAGACAGTTCGGTGAGCCCCGGAGGAGGTGTCCAGAAGAGGTGTCTCTGGAAGTCGAAAAGAGAAGTTCACCGGACAGTTCAATGATGATATGAACCGGACAGTCCGGTGTCACATGGAATAAATTCTAGAGGTTGTTTTCTGTCAGATAGAGACTAGGAGTCACCAGATAGTCCGGTGGTCCCATTCACCAGACAATTCGGTGACTGCAAAAAGCAGAGCTTTTCGGCAACAGCTCTTAACGGTTGTTTCAGGGCTTGGGGCCTATTTAAATCGTTCGAGTAGCTGTTGTGCAGCTTGCTCGCGTCAGAACAGTTTGAGATCATTTGTTGTGAGCCAAAGTTCATCAAAGGAGCACAATAGAGCATCTAGTGAGATCTTGAGTGCTTGTGAAGAGTAGCAAAGAGCATTTACGCATTCCTAGAGCTTGTGAGGCTGAGAGGAGTGTCTTCGACTTGTAACTCTTGGTCCATGGCAGCCTAGACCGGTTAAGTGTCGTTGTTCGAGCTACCGAGGAGATTATGGAAGTCGACATCAACTTTGTATGCGGTTTCACGTCCTCCGCTTGAAAGCGACACTAAGAGTGAGCGCTCGAGCCTTGGAGGCTTGCTCTAGCGCTTGGATATTGTTTGCTACAGCCGAGGCGCTGGTGTCTTTACTCCGAGAGTGAAGCGTACCCTTATGAGCATCATTTCGAGAACGACGGGAGGAACCAAGACTCTGATGGGAGTGGTTCAACGAGGATTAGGGGAAGGCACCATCCTTCCGAGACCTTGGGAAAAATCGCTGAGCATCTCTATCCTTTCTATTTTACTTACCGCATTCACCTTCTTATGAGTAGTATGATTGATTGTTTAGTTGCTTCTCTTGGTGGCTTTCCTGTCGGATTGTTTACTAGCTTGATAGGTTGTCTTCTAGATTGTTTTACTGTTTTCTAGACTTTTTTGCTAGGAGTTGTTTGCTAGTTTTGCCAGAAACTAGGAAGAGAAAGAATTTGACTTAGTAGTGTAAGTGCTCGATTCAACCCCCTTCTCGGTGACATGATCTTTTCAGCAAGAACAAGAAAGAACGTAACTCAATTGCAAAATTTGAATTAAATCATGAAGTTGGAAAACCAACAAACCGTCAAACGATAAAACTATTAAATAACAGATTAAACTAAGCAAAACCTATCTCTAATAATGGCGGCTACTGCTTATACAGAGGTTGGAAAGTTCTTAAGAGGAAACCCTAATATTAATAGGCCTAGAAAAGATACACGGCCTAAAGGTCAAAAGATAGTCTCACAGCACTTAGCCAGTTTCTGGAGGTCATTTTATTTTGGAGATTCCTCGAGATCTAAGAAGTATTTTCGCACGGGATTAGATCTGTGGGAAAGCTTATCTTTTTAGTTTTCCATACATATCTAGATGTTCAAAACGGAGCTCGTATGAGACCAAGGCATGCATTTTAGTGCAGGCTGCTCCTGAAGCACGAGTCAGACTCGAATTCGAGTTGTTTGGATCTCCTCCTCGAACGTGCGATGTTGATCTTGATCATCTCTAATTCCTTCTTATGCTTCCTTTGACCCTTCTAATGTTCCTAATTATGATAAAGTTATTAGATAGCAATCTATTCTCAAAGAAAGAAGTCATGTGTTTAGAAACAAGCTCACCTCTAATCTCAACTGTCGTGCGTGAGTTTCATCAATACTAATTTGAGGAGTTTTGTGTGTATCTAAAGAAGAGATGTCCTCATCATCCTTCCCTTGTTGTTTTGGAGTCGTTTTCGACTAAGTTCATTATCGAGCCCTCGACTCCACCGTGCCATGCAATCTACATAAAAAGGTGAAGGCCACGGAGGTATTTGAATGCAATTACTTGGTGGTTCAAATATCTTATAATTTTATCATTCTCCCTTTCTTGATGGAAAGTCGTCCTCGGCTTGCTCCTTTGAATATCATAATACTTCTGCAAGTGGTTAGTAACAGAAGCGCACAAATAGCTAGAAAGATCACGAGATGTAAGTAAGTCATCTTTGCACACTAAAAGTTCATATGGAGTATTTTTATCATAAAAATCAGCAAGATCAACTTTTTACCAAAATATATATTTTAAATAATCTGCACGATCAACATCATTATCATTCTTATGAGAAGCTATAAAGTATGTTGTCTTAGAAAAATTAGATAAATATAACATGGCATGATATTTTGTATTTCCATCATCTAGTTTATCATTTATTTTCATCATGCAAGAGGATTTCAAATTTGAGTAAATATAAACTCTATGCACTATAAAGACACTTCTATGATCAGAGTTGCCTGTAACATAAAAATAGGTTTTAGTTAACCAAAGCAATTCAGGTTTAGAAAATATCGTCCTCTCTACTGTAGCAAGGTAACAAAAAGAATCAT
>BCLF01000048.1:1755046-1768959 GCA_001602275.1 Zoysia japonica | reverse complement strand
TTGCTTTACAAAAATGGCATAGACAAGAAATTTCAGCGCAACAAAAATATTATCACTTTTTGTAGATCGATGTTCAATAAGTTTCTTCTTATTTTCAGCAATACCTTTTGACGTGTTATCATCTGTCTCATCTTTGTCTATGCGAAACATTGCGTATCTCTTTTTTCTCCATGTATGTATCACTTTCATTTTCTTGTTTGATCTCAAGCAAAATGTTAGATGTAATAGGAGGTACAGTTAAAAGCTATTCCTCAAAGAGTGTTCATCACAACAAGACATAGATTACAAAGATGTATCAACAAAAATTTCTCTTATTAAAAATTTAGTATCACTCCATGTTTGAGGTTATTTTTTTATATATAAATATTTTCACAAAGTTAAAGCACGATCAACTAATGCACGACTAACATTCAAAAGCTTTCTCTTTTCACTCATACGGCATTATTTAAATAGATTATCCGTCTCTCTTTTCCAAGCAATATATTTAATAGAATCTAAACCATCATATAAAAGAAGAGATGAAACAATATAATTACTCGTGGAAGGAGCGGATGTAGCAATGGCTGAATCTCATGCGTCTTTTGATTATGTGCAACATCTCTTTGAGGTGGATTACATCTCTTAAGGCTTATCGACATATTGTTTCAAAACTCAATGCGTTTTTTACAGTTTGCATCGAAATTATCAAGGAGTCTTTGCAAAGCAGGACTCACATTGTATTCACCTCTTTTTCTTATTATTCCTATAGCTAAAGTGGGATGAGGTGATGAAAATTGCAAGGTTCTTATCAAAGCAAAGCAAAGGATAGTGCAATCAGTGGCAGGAGATACCAGGGAGTTATAATTTCATAATTACAGGGTCAAATACAGTGCTGATCTGAGGTGGATATGTGGAGCCTAGAGGGCTGAAATAATGATTAGTAGAATATAATTCTATAACAGATAAAAATATTAAATAAGTGTTCTAAGTATTATATTCTAGTTGTTGGCCCAATCTTATAAAAAATTCAGATGTTACAAGAATATGAATGAAGATATCAAAGGGCAGCAATAACACAAACGATAAGGTTTCAGAAATCAGCAAACTATTTAGCACTTGAAAAATCAGTAAAGGTTAATTTTCGGCTTTTAGGTCTTCAAATTTTTTTTATTTTTAATTTATTTTTCTGATCAATATGATGAAAGATGTGGCCTGGAGAAAATATTGAATTTCTGTTAAATCTGTGCTGTAACTTCGAAGCATGAAAACAGAAACTTCTGTTTTGAATTTGTTGAATCTAGGATTTCAGAAGATGAGAAATTTTCTTTAGATATCTGAAAAGTACTTATATGTGAAATTTGGAGTCTAGAAACAAAAGTTATGACTATTTTAATGATAGATCTCTAAATCAGATTTTTTTGAAAGGCTGAAAACAGATTCGGATTTCAAATTAGATGCGAATTTTATAGACGTTTTTGTGAATGATTGAGCGGCAGATAAATATGAAGAGGTGGATCTATGAAGTTTGGATCTCGTTGTGATCAAATTATGGGGTGGGTGGGTGGGATAAAATTTCAAAGAAAAAAACAATTAGCAGATGTGACACGATAACATATCTAAACACGATGTGAATGAACGATGAAGAAAAACACCTGGATACAAAAAGGTCATGAAATCTAGCATCCAAAACATAAACTAAGGACACAAACTCACAAACTCAACACTATGGACTCTAAAATAAAATTAGGCAAAGGCTAAACACGGCTTGGACAGAGAACATCTAACGATCTACTAATTTTTTTTGTGTTGCGGCTTTTCTGTGGACGATAGCATGAATGCAAAATAAAAAAGGATAGATATCAACCTGATGGTATACCTAAAGCTCTGATTACCACTTGATGTGTACGTGGTTTCTGATCTTTCGTCAGGTCGTGATTCTCGATTTGCTGGTGATGCGACACACATTTGATCCGACCTCAAATCAACACGATTCGAACCTCGCAATCGTAGCATCACTTCTCCTATGGTTATCAACCGTGCGCACACGATTGGCCTCACAAAAAAGGTTAATCCCAGCCTACGAATTGAAGAACACAAGTAAGAACAAAGAAGAACGCAACTCAATTACAAAATCTGAATTAAATCACGAAGTTAGAAAACCAACGAACCGTCAAGCGACATAACTGTTTCATAATAGATTAAACTAAGCAAAACCTATCTTTAATGATAGCAGCTACTGTTTATATAGAAGTTGAGACATCCTTAGAGAAAAACCATAATACTAGTGGGTCTAAAAAAAATACACGAAACAAAGGCCAAAAGATAGTGTGATGCTGATCTTGAGCATAACCAAGTCCTTCTTCATACTTCTCTTGACCCTCTCCAATGTTTCTAATCATGATAAAGTTGAACGTGCGATGCTGATCTTGAGCATCTTCAAGTTCTTTTTTGTACTTTCGTTGACCCTCTCCAATGTTTTTAATCATGATAAAGTCATTAGGTAGCAATCTATTCTCAAAGGAAAAAAAACATATGTCATCTCTAATCTTAACTATCATGCGTGTCTTTCGTCAATACTAATTTGAGGAGTCTTGTGTGTATCTAAAAGAGAGAAATCCTCATCATTCATGAAATCTGCATGTACAAAACAAAGATAAAGTATTAGAAGAATTATTTATTACTTATAATATCTCAAAATCAAATGAGTCAATCCATAGTTGCTGGTATTCAGAAATTAGACATCTCCCTAAAGGCTATTTCTTTTTAAGTTCAGTACTATCGAGTGTCAGAGACAACATGTTCTTTAATTTCCACAAACATTTTATCAAACACTTGAGGCACAGAAACTCAGTCCGACAGCAAGATGTTTCAGTGGCTTACCACAGTGATCCATCAGATTACACACGACAAAAGTTGAAATAAATAATCAAAATTTGTCACAAAGAAAAGAAAAAACAGGGGAAATAACTCAAATCTGTTGTCAATGGGGATGGAATGGCTTGGTGGGAGAGGAGAGGGACGACCGGACCAAGGGAGATGGATTTTTTTTGAGTTCAGTTTAGTTTTATTCTTGGTGGGTGGGGGCCTAGAGGGGAGGATTGGAGTAACCGTGCGGCTCCCCTCCAACGGATACGTAGTTCGTTGTAACATAAGCGTTGTAACATAGGTGTTTCTCCTGTGGTTATTCACCTGCACACACTTGTTCCACTACTGCTTCTCCAGCTGCTGCTGAACTTTCTATGCTGGCACCAAATGGAGTTGATTGGGGTATATGGTTGTCTGATGACATGTTGGAGCTCCTTGAATCCTCACCTTCTTATGTGGCAGACAATACTGGTCATGTGTCTCTTAATGCTATTTCTGGAACTCATGGAACTAATGCTGTTCATCTCAGGGCTTTGGTGGGTGATCAGGTTCTATCTATCCTGGTGAATTCAGGTAGTTCACACACCTTTCTCAATGCTACCATGGTCGACAGAATACAGCATAAGGCGGTATCAGCTCCTCCTCTGAAAGTCAAGGTGGCCAATGGTTCTTGTGTTCAGTCTGATGCTTGTGTGCCTAATCTGGAATGGTGGATTCAAGGGCATACGTTCATGGTGAATGCTAGAGTTCTGCATGTGGCTGCTTATGATTTGATTCTTGGCATGGATTGGTTGGAGACATTCAGTCCTATGCATTGTGACTGGGCACAAAAATGGATTGAATTCCAACACAAAGGCCAGACAGTTAAACTACAAGGAGTTCAGTTGCCTTCTTCTCCTGCAGTTTAGGAACTCTCTGAGGAACAACTCATTAAGTGGCATAAGAGAAATGATTTGTGGGCAATGGTAGTGGTTACTCCAGTGTCCGAGGATGTTTCTATGCAGGAAAAATACTTAGAACAAGGCACTCCACAGATGGTTCAGGCTGTTATTCACAAGTTTCATCATCTGTTTCAGTCCCCTACTGAATTACCTCCTCAGATAGCCTTTGATCATTCTATTTCTTTAACACTTGGTGCTGTGCCTGTGAACTGTCGTCCTTACAGGTACTCCCCTCAGCAGAAGGATGAGATAGAATGTCAAGTTTCTACTATGCTTACCTCAGGTGTTATTGCTCCTAGCCTCAACCCTTATGCTTCACCAGTTCTTGTTAAAAAAATATGGATCCTGGAGATTTTGTGTCAATTATCATAAATTGAATGCTCTAACATCAAAAACAAATTTCCCATGCCAATCATTGATGAGTTTTTGGATGAAATTGCTGGAGCTAATTTCTTCACCAAGCTGGATTTGAATTCAGGATTTCATCAAATTTGAGTACATCCTGCAGATGAGCATAAAACGGCATTCAAGACACATCATGGTCACTTTTAATTTAAAGTGATGTCATTTGGACTTACTAATGCACCAGCTACATTCCAATGTTTGATGAATTCTATTTTTGGGCCATTTATGAGGAAGTTGGTGTTGGTTTTTATGAATGATATACTCATTTATAGTACCTTAGAGAAGCACACCAACCATGTGGAGCAGGTGTTTCACATTCTTCACGAACACAAATTGTTCATCAAGTTCAGCAAATGTGCCTTTGCTCAAAAATAGATGGAATATCTGGATCACATTATTTCTAATTCTGGCATCTCCACTGATCCCTCAAAGACTTCAGCTATGCTACAGTGGCCCATTCCCACTTCTTTTACTGAGTTAAGAGGCTTTCTTGGACTCACTAGGTACTATAGAAAATTTGTGCAGGGCTATGGGATCCTAGCAAAACCTCTTACTTCTTTGCTTCAACACAAAACCTTTGTCTAGACTGAGGCAGCACAGTTAGCTTTTGACAAACTCAAGCAAGCCATGGCCAACACGCCTGTGCTCTCTCTGCCAAATTTTGACATACCCATTGAAATTGAAACATATGCTTGTGAGACTGGAGCGGGTGCTGTCTTGTCTCAGCTTGGTCATCCAGTGGCATACTCTAGCAAAGCTCTCAGTAAAACCAATCAGCAACTCTCCATATATAAAAAAGAGTTTCTGGCTGTTCTGATGGCTGTTATAAGTGGCTGCAGATATCTGCAATGGCAACCTTTTGTGATTAAAACAGACCATAAGAGTTTATGTCACCTACAAGATCAAAACCTCTCTACTGATCTTCGACGCAAAGCCATGTCAAAACTTGCTGGATTGAACTTCAAGTTTCAGTACAAGAAGGGCTTGGATAACAAAGCAGCTGATGCTTTATCTCGAGTTGCACAATACATGGCCATGTCTGCAACTTTTATGGTTCTTCCCATATGGATTCAAGAGGTGTTGAATTCTTATGTGGTTGGTGACACTGCTCAGCAGCTCTTCACTGAATTAGCAGTCACCAATCCCACAGCCACTAGTTATTCTTTGCATGACGGCCTTGTCAGATACAAAAGGAAAGTTTTGGTAGGCAACTCAGCCTTGCACACTAAGATAATTGCTGCTTTTGATTCTACAGCAGTGGGTGGCCACTCTGGTATTCAAGCAACTTATCACCGAGTCAGCAGGTTGTTCTATTGGCCTGCACTCAAACTGGAAGTCGAATCCTTGGTCAAACAATGTGCCATTTGTCAGAAAGCTAAACATGAGCACTGTAAAACACCTGGCCTGTTAAGTCCTTACAAATTCCTGATACTGCTTGGAAAGACTTGTCCATGGACTTCATTGAGGGTCTTCCCCAATCAGAAGGGTTTTCAGTCATTATGGTGGTTGTTGACAGGTTCAAAAGTATGCCCACTTTGTTCCTATGAAGCATCCTTATTCTACTACTTCTGTGACAGTACTTTTTCTTAACAATGTTGTCAAGTTGCATGGGATTCCCACCACCATAGTTTCTGACCGAGATAAAGTGTTTACAAGCTCCTTTTGGAGAGAGTTATTCAAACTGTTGGATACTAAGCTACAGCTCAGCTCTGCTTACCACCCCCAGACAGATGGCCAAGCGGAGAGAGTAAATCAATGTTTGGAAATGTTTTTGAGGTGTTCCGCTGGTGCTACGCCTCGACAGTGGCTCAAGTGGCTTCCCCTAGCAGAGTTTTGGTATAACTCCTGTTTTCATTCAGCACTGCAACGCTCTCCATTCATAGCTCTGTATGGAACAGAACCATCTTTTGGACCTGTTCCTTCACTTGCTGCTTCTGACAATACTGAAGTCCAGGACCTCTTGAAAGAAAGAGAATTGTTTACTGCATTCCTCAAGGAGCATCTTGCTCGTGCTCAGAACAAGATGAAACTCAGTATTGATAAACACCGTTCAGCGAGAACATTCCAAGTGGGAGAGCAAGTTTTGTTGAAACTGCAACCTTATGTTAAGAATTCTGTGGTCCACCGAAGCTGTCCTAAGCTCTCTTTCAAGTACTTCGGCCCCTATCAGATCTTGGAAAGGATAGGACAGGCAGCATACAAGTTACAATTGCCGGCTGATAGTCTCATACACCCGGTGTTCCATGTTTCCCAGCTCAAACCTTTCAATCCTGATCACACACCGATTTAAACATCATTGCCCAATGTGCCTGCTCTGGATGTGTCTGATTTACAGCCTGAAGAAATCCATGATCGGCGCCTGACGAAAGAAGGGCAATCAAGCTACTACTCAGGTGCTTGTCCAATGGGGACCTCTGTCGGCAGAGATGGCAACGTGAGAAGACTACTATGTGCCGCAACAACGGTTTCCATCTGCAGCAGCTTGGGGACAAGCTACAACTCGAGGAGGGAGCAGTGTCACGAGCTCGGCAACAGCATGACACACAACAGGTGCCAGCTGGCCACCAGAGCACGGGAGTACTTAAGGAGAGATTAGGGGAGATAGAGATAATCAAGTTGTATTTCATTTTTATCTCGAACAAACTCTGTAACCACCTCTACTCCGTTGTATCCTCTATGTCCCTTCTCTACTACCTCTCTCTCTCCCTGGATTTCATGGTGAATCAATAACAGAACCCTGATCATCATTGCTTGATTAGTGTTGGAATCTATTTCTTCGTGTCGATCATTACAGCGTCTTGGTTGCTGGATTTTGAAATCTTTTTATATCCAGTTGTTTTCCTTCGTCGTTTATCGTTTGCATCGTTCAATCTGTTATCTATCTTCGTATCTTTTATCTTGCATCAAATTTTTCCCCACACACCCATCCCTTGTTTCAACCACTAATAGATCATAAGCATCTACATCAACCATCCATAAACTGCTGCCACAAAATCTCTACAAAATTCGCACCCAATTTGAAATCCGAATCTATTTTCAGCCTTTCAAAAAAAATCTGATAGGGAGATCTATTATTATAGTAGTCATAACTTTTGTTTCTGGACTCTAAATTAGAGATATAAGTACTTTCGGATATCTACCAAAAATTTTCCAACCTCTAACGGCTTTAGATTCAATTATTTCAGATCAATAGTTTCTGTTTTCGTGCTCTGAAGTTACAGAACAGATCTATCAAAAATTAGAGATTTTCTCTATGCCACATCATTCATCATATTGATCTAAAATTTGGTCGTGCACCATCTTTTGTGCTTCTGGTTCAGAGAAAAATATCAAAAAATAAAAAAAATTTGAACATCAAGAAGCTGGAAATTAACTTTTGCTGATTTTTCAAGTGCTGAACAATTTGCTAATTTCTGGAGCATTATTGTTTGTGTTGTTGTTGACCTTTGATATCTTCATTTATATTCTTATAACATATGGAATTTTTATAAGATTGGCCAGCAATTAGAACATAATACTTAGAACACTTATTCAATATTGCTATCTGTTATAAAATTATGTTCCACTAATAAATTTTCAGCTGTCCAAGCTCCACATATGCACCTCTATTAAGTATTGTATTCGATCTTGCAATTGCTACCGCACTGATTCCAGGTTTCTCCTGTCACCGGTTGCACCATCATTTGCTTTGCTTTGTTAAGAAACTTGCAAGAGCTCGGTAAGGCGTTTGCTTGTGCGGAATTTTCACCACCCATCCCACTGTAGTTATAGGAATAATATTTTGGGCTGTCTATATGCTATTTTTCTAACCATGACAGGAAGAAAACGAGATCAATACAATGTGAGTAGTACTTTGCAAAGAGTCCTTGATAATATCGATGCAACCTTAAGAAAACATAATGGGTATGTGGACAATATGTTGGCAAACCTTGAGAGATGTAATCTACCTGAGAGAGATGTCGCTCGTGATCAAAAGACGCATGAGGTTCGAGCCATTGCTACATTATCTCTTTCCATGAGTAATTATATTTTTCATCTCTTTCTTTATATGATGGGTTAGATTCTCTTAAATATATTGCTTGTGAGAGAGAGATGGATAATATATTTGAACAATGCTGTATATGTGAAAGGAGAAAGCTTTTGAATGTTGCTAGTGCATTAGTTGATAGTGCTGCAACTTGGTCGCAATATTTATATATGACTAAACAATTTTCTCGGACATGGAGTGATGCTAAAATTTTAAAGAGAGAAACTTTTGTTGATACATCTTCTAAACTTATGTCTAGTTGCGATGTACACTCTTTGGAAGAGGAGCTTTCTATTGTACCTCCTATTGCACCAAACATTTTGCAGGAAACTAAGATGAAACAACAAGTTGAACGTTATACAAATGTGATAAAAGAAGAGATACACAATGTTTCATGCATAACCCAAGATGATACGGATTATAACACACTAAAAGGTATTGCTGAAAATAAGAAAAAACATATTGCACATCTATCTACAAAAGGTGACAATATTTTAGTTGTGTTGAAATTTCTTGTCTATCTTACTTTTGTAAAGCAAATGCTAGTATCACTTTTTATCTATTTATCTTTGTAAATGTTTGATTTTCCCACAAGTTCTTGTGATAATAAAATGGTGTGTGCGGATATTTCTATTCGTCCTATACAACAAGAAATGAATGAATTTGATACTCATAATTTTTATCCATTCAGCTAAAATTGAACATTTAACTCCCATTACATGTGACAATGATGAGCTGAAATTGCTACCTTCTCAAAAAAACTTTGGGTTATATTGAGTATGATACTCTTTGTGATCTAAGTTATGTAGAGGGAGTGATACTTACCTAGACGGAACTGCCTCTATTCATTAGGAATAATTTTTATGTTACAGGCAATTATGATCATAGAGGTGTTTTTATGGTGCATAGAGTTTATATTTGCTCAAATTTGAGATCCTCTGGCATGGTGAAAATAAATAACAAATTGGATGGTGGAAATACAAAATATCATGACATGTTATGTTTATCTAGTTTTTCTAAGACAACGCACTTTATAGCTTCTCATAAGAATGATAATAATGCAGATCATACAGATTATTTCAAAAATATATTTTGACAAAAAGTTGATCTTGCTGATTTTTATGATAAAAATACTTCATGTGATGCTTTAGTGTGCAAAGATGACTTGTTTGCATGTCATGATCTTTCTAGCTATTTGTGCGCTCCTGTTACTAACCATCTGCAAAAGTATTATGATACCCAAGGGAGCAAACTGAAGACGGATTTCCAACAAAAAAGGGAGAATGATAATATTATAAGAATCTTTGAGCCACCAAGTGATTGCATTCAAATACCCCCGTGGCCTCTACCTTTTCATCCAGGTTGCAAGGCATGATGGAGTTGAGGTCCTGACAATGAACTTGAGTCGAAGACGACTCCAAAACAAGAAGGGGAAGATGATAAGGACATAACTCTTTTAGATACACAGAAGACTTCCCAAATTTGTATTGATTAAACTCATGCATGACAGTTGAGATTAGAGGTGAGCTCGTTGCTAAATACATGTTTTCCTTCCTTTAAGAATAAATTGCTACCTAATGACTTTATCATGATTAAGAACATTAGAGAGGGTCAAGGGAAGCATGAAGAAGGACTTAGAGATGCTCAAAATCAGCAAAAAACGTTCAACCCCGGAGGAGATCTAATCCAACTCATGTTCGAGTTCGAGTCGGACTCTAAGAGCAGCTTGTACTAAAATAGATGCTCCGGTTGCATACGAGCTCCGTTTTGGACATTCTAGATACAGATGGAAAGCTAAGAAGATAAGCTTTCCAATAGATCTAATCCCGTGTGAAAAATGCTTCCTAGATCTCCAGGAATTGTCAATACAATATGATGTCCAAAATCTGTCAGGGTGCTGTGATACCATTTTTTGGCTCTTGGGCCGTGTATCTTTTCTACGCCAATTAGTATTAGGGTTAGGTTTTTGTATAGTTTCATTTGTTATCAAAGAGTTTCACTGTTTAATGGTTTGTTGGATTTCAACTTCGTGAGTTTAATTCAAATTTTGTAATTGAGTTGCGTTCTTCCTTGTTCTTACTTGTGTTCTTCGATTCGCAGGCTGGGATTAGCCTTCTTGGTGAGGTCAATCGTATGTGCACGGTTGATAACGAGAGGAGAAGTGGTGTTGCGATTGCGGGGTTTGAATCGTTTTGATTTGAGGCCGAATCGATTGTGTGTCGCATCTCCATCAAATCGAGAGTTACCACGACCTGATGGAAGATTGGGAACCACGATCAGGTAGTTCTCTTGGTGCTTGTATACTTGATGATTCTTGAGCTTGATTTGTTCATGTAGTGATCTCTTGTTGTGTCGAGGAGGAAGCTTCCGGTAGAGGCGTAGATGGATCATCATCTTCTCTTGGTAGTACTTCTCCCACGTGCATTTTTCACGTTGCCTCCTCAAATGGTTCGTCATCTACATCACAACTATAAAATTTTTTGTTCTCTTGAGAACTATTAGTATCATCAAATTGCACATTATAAGATTCCTCTATAAATCCGGTAGTTGCATTGAAAACACGATAAGCTTTAGAGTTATCGGAATACCCGATGAGAAATCCAATGCCGGTCTTCTTCTAAAACTTTCCTGGCCTCTTTCTCTTCTTGAACTGGGCTAACCAAGAGCTTATAAGGAGTCTTCTTTAAAAGACGGTGTAGATAAAAACGGTTTGAGGTGAAGTGCGCCGTGTTGATTGCCTCAGTCCAAAATCTCTTCGGGGTGCCATATTTATCGAACATAGCTCTAGCAAGAGTGATGAGAGTTCGATTCTTTCTTTTTACAACACCATTTTGCTCTGAGGTGTATGTGGTCGATAACTCATGCTTGATACCAGGATCATCACAATAATCTTTAATGACAAAATTCTTGAACTCGGTTTCATTATCAACTCTAATCTTCTTCATCTTGACTTCAAATTCATTTTGAGCTCTTTTGGTGAATTTCTTGAAGTTTGAGATAGCTTGAGATTTGTCTTCTATGAATAGTCCAAGTGTATCGAGAGAAGTAATCAACAATCACCATGCAATAGAGATTCCCACAAAAACTCTTAGGTTGTTAGTCCAAAGAGATCAATATGAAGAAGCTATACTGGTCTTGATGTGGACATAATGGTCTTGCAAGGCTAAACAGTGGCCACTTGTTCTCTCGCTTGACAAGTACTTACACAATTTATCCTTCTCAAATATAACATCTTCTACTCTGAGAACCAATCTATAGCATCCCAGCCCAAAAGAAAAAGAGAGAAAAGACATGGTACTGTAGCAGCTACTGGAACTGATGGGAACTGTAGAACCACAGAGTACTGTAACAGCGTGGGTTCAGTCCTGTATCGGCTATCTGAGAAGAGGGAGATTAATTTAAAAATCCGGCTCTGGAATACAGTAATAACTCAGGTTAAACCTTTTACGCGAAGCGAGGACGAAAGTGTAAGCAGTTATTCTGCAAAGTGGGACCCGCACGATGCTCGAATGGGTCTAGAGCCGTATTTCCCAAAAGTCACCTTCTCTTTATCCTCATCTTCCTTTATGATAGTGAACATCTTGCAATTGCCGATCATGTGTTGAGTGCATCCACTATCAAGCACCCAATGTTTACCACCATTCTTGTAGTTCACCTTGTTAGAGGCCATGAGACAAGAGATGTTATAGCTAAGGCATTACAAAATTCACAAGTAATAATCTTAGCCCTCCTTGCTGACTTTAGTTCAAGGTAAGCTTTCCAAGCATCAATTTTCTTCTTGGCAACTTCATCATTTGCAATATGGCGCTTCCCATAAGAATTGATCCACTCTGGAAGCTTAATACGAGCATATAGATTACATTTGGTTTTATTAGGAAGCATAATGATATTGTAATACTCATCACATAGAACATCAAAAGAGCCCTCTAACATGCTACTAACAATGGCATTATCATCTAAGAGTAAAAAAGTACTAGTAGGAGTAGAGGTATTACAAACCGGTGGCTCAAAAGTGTGATGAGCATATGTTCCATCAATCGTACTTGATGTTGAGGCATTGAGATCATTCTTGATTGATGAAGCTTCACGTGAAGATAGAGCATGAAGGCGGCGGCGCGACGCTGCGGCAGAGACGGAGACATGCCGCTAGGCCGGTCGGGGAGGAGGGAGAGGAAGAAATGGAGGGGAGGTGACGCACCACTGGGCCAGACGAGGATGATGGAGAGGGAGGAAGGCGGCAGCTCGACGTCGAGGCGGACGGTGGAGGAAGGGGAGGCAGCGGTGAGTCGCTGGGAGAGAGAGAAAAGGAGACGGCGCTCGAAGGCACGGTAGAAGGCCAGCGTGGAAGGCAGGGGCAGCACCAGCGGAGATCGAACGGCTTCAAACTCTTGAACGGAGATCGAACGGCCTCGGACTGGCGATGGTAGATACTACAGGAAGCGTTACACGGTAGAATCTACAGTTTCAATCTACCAAAACATAGATATGGATAGATGTAACATCCCTCGTCTCTCGAATCACGAATTCAAATTTGAAACTAGAATTCAAATAACCGATGTCAATAAGAATTCAAATTTGAATTGAATTTAAAAATTTTCAAGCAAGCATTCAAAGGGAAGTTGTTAAAACAAATTCTTGTTTTAAAAGTGATTACAAGATTCAGAAAGTATAAAAAGAATTTTTGTAAAATTTAAAATCAAAGATTTAGCTCGCAAATAATTTTAGTCCTCTAAAGCAAGCAGCTGACTTTGGAATTTTGTAGAATTAAATCCACTGAGAATTTGAAGATGCTCCAAAAAGGAAAGTTCCTCATAAAAAGTTCTTCTACTCTGCAAATTTGCAAATTCTTCAGATTTCTGGAAGGCAAGCTTTTGAGGCAAAAACAGAGAGCTGCTGGGAAATTTCGGAAAATCAGAAAATGGAAGGTTCTGCGGGTCCCGCCTGTCAGCTGCTCCTTTCTTCCTCCTCCAGCAGTGTGCAGACAGTGCGGCACCGCACGCGGCGCGCATGCAAGGCGCCCACACTGCCAGGTCGCCACGTGTCCCTGCACAGCTGTCCGCCTCCACCTCCTTCTACTCCCTCTCCCACGGGCCTCTCTCGCGCTCTCCTCTCTCTTGCCTGAACGTGGACGAGCAGCAGGCCTCCAGGGAACGCCGCCGCCGGGCACACCCCGACCCTCCTACCTCCGTAGGAACGTGTGCCACCCCATCCCTGAGCTCTGTCCCCGCTCCTCCTCTCCTTCCTTGCACCGAGTTCGCCGGATTGTTAAGTTTCTCCAAAACTCGAGCTTTCGGTGCAGCCGGCCGTCCTCCTCGAAATCCATCGCCCTCCCAGGTTTGCTCTTCGATTCTGACAGGTACTAGCTTCCTCCGATCATGACGCATCCATGGGGCCACTTCTCACTCGAATCCGTGGCCGGATGTGCAGGATTTGAGGTCTTCTTCACCGGCGTTCATCGGAAACCGAACCCCTCACCGGTGGCGACCATTTTCCATCCTTCTTCCTCAACAACAACACTGCTGCGCTCTTCTCCTCACCTTGGTGAAGCTCCCTTCCCGAGCCGCTCGCCGCCGTCGACCCTTTTTCCGGTGAGGTTCGGCAGCAGCGACCTCTCCTTCGGTCTCCTCGGGCTGCGGTCAGCCTTTTAGGCCTTGTCCCAGGGCGCGCCGCCGCCGGCCGGCCCTTGCCGGCGAGCC
>BCLF01000048.1:1688473-1754578 GCA_001602275.1 Zoysia japonica | reverse complement strand
CGGCCGCCCGCTCCGACGAGCCCCCATGGTCGGCGCGCCATGGGCTGGGGGCACCCAGCTGCCGGGATCCGCTGTGGCCTGGGCGGATCCCATGCGCCCAAGCCCCGTGGGCTGCTGTGTGGTCTCGTCCGAGCAGCTGCCACGTGGCCTGTGGGCCCGGGCTTCTTTATCCATTTCGGTATTTCCTTTATTATTTGCGCAGAAAATTGATAAAACTTGCAAAAATCACAATAAATTCATACGAGCTCAGAAAATTATGAAACCAACTTTGTTACACTTCTAAATTCATAAAATATTTATTGAAACTAATAAACATTAGTAATTAATTATTTTAATAATGATTAATTACAGAAATTGGTTAATGCATGTTTAATTCTTAATTAATTATGTGTGCAATTTAAATTATTAAAAATTTGCTTAATTGTCCCTTAGGGTATTAAAGAATATTATATAAATGTTTTTGGCTAATTTATTCAGTAATTATTTTATAATTAATTTATCTCCATTTTCTATTAATTAATTCATAGTAATTAGAATATTTGCTGATAATTAACTAAATTTTGTTCTAAATTATATTTACTGAATCTTGACCTATTAAAATTGGTTAGAGTCCAGAAACATTACTGAGTAGTATTAAATTAGTTTGTCTAACCAAATTAAGTGAATTGCTTTAGTAATTAACTAAATTATTTATACTAAATTTGGTTATATTACTCAACGTAGTTAATTAAACGCTACTGATATTTTTACCTATTAGGTTTAGCCAAATTATTTACATTACTGTTTTAAAATGATTAACTACCTAAAATTTAGTATCCACTCCCTCTAGTAATAGAAAAGGTTATAAATAAAATAATCAGTTTAGTATTTTTGTAATTACCAACCCACTTAAGTCTCTCATATATTAACTCAACAAATAAAATTGTTTTGCCGTTTGCATTTGTCATGACATTTCATAACATGCATATTCATACTGTCGTTGTTTCATTGTTTAGTGAACAACGTACTCGAGAGTGACGTGGGTGCTCCAGAGGGTGAAGCACCTGTGGGTAGTTTTGCTGAGGAGACTTCAACATTGCAAGGCAAGCATCATGCATACTTATCTTTATTTTATATAAATTATGAAATGAATTAGTGTATTATTATTGCATTTGTCAGGCAATAGGATAAGTGTGGTTATGTTAGATCTGATTATTACCCACTCCTTGGAGTTTTAGGTTTATAGATTGGGTTCGTAGTTCCTAGTTACGGTGTGTTTTGCTTAGCTACACTTAGACCGGTAGAAGTTGAATCGGTGGAAGGTCACCACCTTTTCGCAGGTATAAGATCTCTAATTAACTTGTTACTCGTATGGTTGGTCTAAACTTCAAGATGATAAATTGGAGACTGGACAGGGAAGTATAGGTTGGCAACAGAAAAGGAGTCCTGTGTGCGGTAGCCCTGTCTATGTCGGTTAAGGACCAGCCATTGTTAATTGTTGGCCTAAGCACTTTCCGTTCGTACCACATGTCGAATATAATGCTCAGACAAGCCGAATATCTCATTTGCATACCAGCGTTTGGCCCATGACGACGTGTCTTGACTGGCACGCACGAGTGACCGCTGGGCTCTCATGAGACGCGGGACCGGTCCTCTCTGACATGTCGATTGTCCAACCGTTCAGGAATGGATGAGAGAAAGGTTGACATGAGTACTCTCTTATGCGACGTCGCGAGTTGCCTAAGCCGGATGGTCCTCAAGTCGTGTGGGTACAATTGAACTCCCCTGCAGGGTGTATAATCGGTTCAAATCGCTGCGGTCTCGGTTATGACTAAGCTTGGTGTCCATTGATTTTCATCGTAGTTAACAACTTCACTTCTTTAATCACCGATAGTAAAGTTGTGAGATATATTGGAGATGTACTGTTGACACATCTCTTGTTACGATCTTTGCATAATTATTTAATTGCTTGGGTTTCGCAATTAGTTGCCCATGATTCTTTACATTATGCTTATGCTTATAATTTATTAATATCTATTTCGCAAATAAGCCTTGTTGCATTATTATCCTTGCTAATGCCTCATTCATGATCCTTGGAGTCGGGATGTATATCCCACGAGTAAGTCTTGCTGAGTACCTTCGTACTCACGTTTGCAAATGTTGAAGTTTTGCAAGTGAGAATGAGATGGTTTTTGGCTATTTCTTCTCTGTCGATGCCGGCGAATGGAATGCGTAGTCCTTGTTCGTCCTTTGCGTGACGGTGGTGTTTGTGGGCTGAGCACACTGTCTTTCGGTTTGTTTTAAAAATGTTTTTCGCTGCGTTGTTCGCACCATCGTGTTTAGAACCTAAATAAGAACTTAGTACCTTGTTTAATTATGTTCTAGGAAGTTGTTTAATTATGTTCTAGGAAGTTTGAGAGTTAAAACTACAACCCTGCTGCTCTCATTCTTGTTTCAGTTATGAACTTTTATTTAAGGTTTGTAATAACTTATATATATGTATGTGAGATCCCTATGTGATGTGTGCAACGTTGAATACCGATATGCTATTGTCCTGGGCAGTGTTTAGGAAGCATATCGGGGGACTACAGGGGTTGATTTCTCATTAGTTGATTGGAGCTTGAGTTCGGTTTGAATATCAAGCTAATTCGATTAATTGAAACTCAACTTAGACGGTTCCTCACAATAGATTCCAAAAGATGCTTTTCGTACATTTATGGAGGAACGATTACTCCAAAATTTCTTTGTGAACTCCGGTATTTTAAACGGGGTCTTAGGGTTTAGTTTTTCCTTAAAGTATTTTGTTTTTTATATAGTTCACTATTCTGAATGCCCTGCTACGCTATGGGCAGGCAATGTGATGCAATTTTTTTGATGAAGGAAAGCAATGTGATGCATCTTGCTCTGTTATGAATAAAAATATATAACACAATTTCAACGATATAAGTATGACAACAACTTATATTAATACAAGCTGAGCTACAGAAAAACAAATTTACACAATACTTGCTTCAATTTAACTTTTGCACGGTACTTTTTGGATTTGAGGGAAACCAAAACTAATCCTATCTTAATAAAGAAAGGAGTCAGTCTGCATCACAGGGCCTAGCCGTCTGCTCGTGTCTAGGCAGATTCTGATGATGGACGGAGGTGGCAAGAAAGTAACAGGTAATATTTAAACAAGTTCACGAAGGAAAAAATATTGTACGAACATGTATCTCCTATTTTCTCTACATAATTAGGATTTTTGTTGAAGTGTGACGTCATAGAGATAGAATTATGTCAGCTGTTTGAGTCGCCGCTACGGGTGTTGGAGTCGTCGTTCAACATTATACGAATATTATGGGGCCTCGATAGGGACGGCGATGCGTCGAGCCGTGGGAGTTGGAGTCACCATGCAGCAATGTGCAAAGGTGCGGAGGTGGAGAGGGGTCTAATAGATAGTGAATACCAAAACGTACAGAGATGAATGGATTTAATATTCTTTCCACTAGAGATAGAATTTATGACACCAAAAATAGAGATAAAATTTATGAAAAAAGTGGGATAGACGACGTCTACAAACTTATTTATTAGGAGAGATAATTAGGATTATAGTTGAAGTGGGACACCGTAGAGATAGAGGAAGCAGTTTGAGTCTCCACTACAAGTGTTGAAGTCGCCGTTCAACGCTGCACAAAGGTTAGGAGTCCTTGACATTGACAGGGACGATGACGCGCCGAGCTGTGGGAGTTGGAGTCACCGCGCAGCGCTGTGTGAAGGTGCGGCGGTGGGGAGAGGTCTAACAGAAAGTCAGTTCCAAAATGAATGGAGGCGGACAGGTTCAGTGTTCTTTACAAATAGAATTTGTGACAAAAAAAGCGGGATAGATGACGTCTACAAGCTTTTATATTAGGAGATAGAATTTGTGGCACTAAAATTATAGATAGAATTTGTGACACAAAAAATGTGAAATAGATGACGTCTACAAGCTTTTCTATTAGGAGATAAGAAATTTTTTTATGAGGACATCACTTCTTTAGATACACACACCACTCCTCGAATTAGTATTGACAGAACCCATGCACGACAGTGAGATTAGAGGTAAGCTAGTTCCTAAACATGTTTTACTTCTTTTGAGAATAAATTGCTACCTACTAATTTTATCATATCTTGATTATGAAAATTAGAGAGGGTAAAGAGAAGCATGAAGAAGGACTTTGAGATGATCAAGACCAGCAAGGCACATTGAACCTCTGAGCAGATTCGATCCAACTCGAAGTCGAGTTGCCCCCGAGTTCCAAGAGCACTCCGCATTAAAACAGACGCCCAGGTCACATACAAGATCCGGTTTTGGACATTCTAAATATGGTTGAAAAGCTAAAAAAAAATTCTTTCCAACGGCACCGGTCTCATCTCCAAATTCGACCAGAGTCAATGGAAATCGTTAAAACAATACAATGTCCAAAAATTGCCCTGGTGCTGTGACACTCTCTTTAAACCTTTGGGCCATGTACCTTTTCTTGGCCTATTAGTATTAAGATTTGCCCCTATGGACACCCAAAACACTATGTAATCAGTAGCAGCCATCATTAGGTTTGGGTTTTTGCTTAGTTTCATCTGTTATCAAACAGTTTTGCCGTTTGACAGTTTGTTGGTTCCAACTTCATGAGTTTAATTCAGATTTTGCAATTGAGTTGCGTTTGTTAGCTTCATGACCCTTGAAGTCCCCTAAAAAGTATGAATTGATTTTGGTGATTGAATGAACACCATAGGTAATGATTGTGAATGTAGGTTCCATGCCACTAATTCTACATCTACATGGTGGGCTTCCTCGGTGGATAACAAGGATGATCCCTAGAAGGAGTTTCTGAGCGTGGAGGACCAAGTCTAATGACTAACTAGAGAGTTATATGATCGTCGGTACTATTGAGAGGGGTAAGATCATTTGTCTCCTGTCATACAAGTGTTAGAGGGTGTGAATGCTCTTTGATCCTCAGAAAGTACTGGAGATGGCAGAGGAAGCGAAGTCGAAGACCGATGCTGAAGATCAGTCGAAGAAGCAGTCATCGAACTGTCCGATGAGCTAGGATTTCAAAGTCTAGAAATAGGTGCTCTCTGGAGTTGCTACAAAGAAGACACCGAACAGTCTGGTGTGGTAGTCATCGGAGAGTTCGGTGAGGTTGAAGCCAAAGTTCAGAGAAGATGTCTTTGGGAGTCCAAAAGTGAAAGTCACCGGACAGTCCGGTGAAGGTATGCACCGAAAAGTCTCATGTCCTATGGAGTAGATCCAGAGAGGGTGTTTCCCTGGCCCAGAGGAGGAAAGGGTCACCGAACAGTCCGGTGGTCCAGTCACTGGACAGTCCCGTACCACCAGACTATCCGGTGATTGCATAAAGCAGTCAGCTTTATGACATCTTGTTTCAATGGTTGTTTTTGGGCTTGGAGCCTATTTAAACCGTGGAGAGGGACATTTTGCCAAGTGCTTGAGGTTTGATCAGCTAGAGGAAACTTGTAAGAGGCCAAGAAACACCACCAAAAGAGTACATCGCAAGATTGGAGATCTTTGGTGCTAGTAGGAGAGTGATAGGGAGCATTCATACACTTCTACAGCTTGTGAGGCTTGAGAGGAGTGATCTTTGCCTATTACTCTTGGTGTGGGTAGCCTAAACCGATAAGGAGTCGCTGATCGAGCTTCTGAGGAGATTGTGAAAGTCGTCGCCAAGTTTGTACGCGGTTCCTGGTCTCTCGCTCGAAAGGGACACCAAGAGAGAGTGTCTAAGCCTTGGAGGTTTGCTCTAGCGCTTGTGTATTCTGTGCGACAGTCGGGCCGTCGGTGACTTCACTCCGGGAGTGAAGTGTGCCCTTGTGAGCATCATTTTGAGAACGATGACGGGAGCCAAGACTCCGACGGGAGTGGTTTAACGAGGATTAGAGGAAGGCGCCTACTTTCCAAGACTCAGAAAAAATCACTGAGTATTCTCTGTGTCACTCTCTTTACTTACCACAATTACTTACCGTTTGAGTAGTGTGATGGATTGTTTCTTTGATTCTTCTAGGTGGCTATCGTGCTAGTGCTTACTTGTTGTTTTTATCTTATTACTAGCATTGTTAGGGGTCTTGGTCTACTAGAATTGTATAGGTATGCTTCTGTTGCGATCGAGTCTTAAAATTTTTAGTTCGTAGCAAAATTTGTCCTATAAATCCACCAATTCAACTTCCCTTCTCGGTGTCTTTGCTCCTTACAAGTGGTATCAGAGCCAAATGCTCATTTTTAGGCTTCACTGCATTGAGTAAGAATGCCGAACAGGATGGAGACTCCGCCCGAATTCGATGGGGACGATTACGCTTATTGGAAGGCTCGCATGCAAGTCTACCTTGAGTCAATCGACGAGAAAACGTGGCATGTGACTAAGAATTCTACCAAGGAGAATGAGAGACTTGATCCTATTTTCATTAAATTCAAAGCAAAGGCCAAGAATGCCATGTTTGGATACACTTCGCAAAATGTTTTTTTCTAGAATCAATGCATCATCTATCGCGCATGATATTTGGGTGCAATTGCAAAACAATAATGAGGGCTCTTTCGAGGCCAAAGAAGAGTGTTATTATGTTCTTAAGAACATGTATGATTTCATCATCCTGCTACCTCATGAAAAAGCTAATGTTGTCTATTCTCGCTTGCATGTAGTGGTGGAGAAGATCAACACCTTGGGCCTCAGAAACAAAATTGATGACGTTGAGATCGTGAGGAAGCTCTTGAGGATGTTGCCGCCAAGCTACAACTCCATCATCACGTGTCTCTTTCAAGCAACTTGGCTACTCTCTCCGTTGACATTATGCTCGGCAAGCTCACTGCCTATGAGGGATACACGCTGGGCACCTCCACTGACGCTCAATTACCCAAGAATCTTGCCCTTCAAGTTGAAGAATCTCTCAATGGCAAGAACAAAAAGAAGAAGAAGGTGACGGAAGATGAGGATGATGAGAGTGACAATGAGGACTTTGGGCTCTTGATGAATAAGCTATTTCGCAAGGGAAGACCCTCATCTTCTAAGGAACTCCGCGTGCTTCAATTGTGGCAAGAAAGGTCATTTTGCGAAGGAGTATCCCAAGCCCAAGAAGGAGAGCAAGAAGAAAGCATCTAGTGAGAGTGAAGATGAAGAACGCAAGCCCAAGTGGAAGTTCAAGAAGAAGTTCTTTGTCAAGAAAAAGAGCAAGAGCAAGAAGAAGAAGTCCCCGTACAAAGCTAACATTGTTGGTGAGTGGCTCATCAATGATGATGATGATTCGGACTCTTCATCTTTTAGTGAAGAAGAGCTCGCGGGTATTGTTATGACAAGCTCCACCAATGAGCTACCACCACCACCTCTTTGCTTGATGGCCCGAAGTTGTGAGGGTTATGTGGATGAAGACGATGATCTTGACGAAGAAGAGGACTATGAGAATGAAGATGATGGACTTAGCTATAATGATCTAGTTCTCTTCCTTGAGAAGGCCAACAAGACCATCATCAAGAAGACCAAGAAGATTGAGGTGGTGGCAAATGAGCATGAAGTAGTGGTATTCTGAGTTCGGGAGCTTGAGGGAGAGCTCAATGCTCTTAAGCACTCTCATGGTGTTCTATGTCTCTTATGAGTCTCCTAAACAGAAGCACGTAGAGCTAAGTGAGAAGCATGAGGCTCTTGAGCCATCTATTTTGAAGGAATACACGAAGCTCAAGGAGGAGAGAGAGGCCGTGATGGATGCATTTGCGCAGCTTACTAGAGGAAGGCAAATTCAAAAGGAAATTCTAAGCAAGAACCTCATTAACAACCACAATCACTAGGGCTTAAGATCATATCCTTCCTCTATGAACATCATTGGCAACAAACAGAAGATCCCCGAATGGATAGTCCCGCTCATGACGGGTGACTACTATTGTGAGAAGTGTTGCCTTGATGGTCACCGCTCTAAGAATTGTTCCAAGGTGACCATGCCTAAGATTATGTCTAACGCTAACCTTTTTTATAAGGATGTGCACTACAAACTTTTCAGTAATAAAGATGGAAAGGTGAAAGCCAAGCCGCTCGGACCGCCAAATGACAAGAGAACAATCAAGAAGATACGGGTCCTCAAGGCGATCGTGGACAAAGAGAGGAAGCCTAAACTCTTTTGGGTTCCAAGAAGAAGTGAAGGGACCTAGGTGGTGATCGAGCTACAATGTCAATCTACACTTCAAAGAGGTTTATTCTTGTACATAGTAGAGTAGGTTTCTTTTTCTGTCTTGCATGGTAGTTAGGACTCCTCCGTGAACTAGATGTTTGCACTATCATGCATCATGTGTAAAAAGATTAAAAAGGGAACAAAAAAATTGGATCGGTGCTTAACCACCAAGAGATATCCATATGCATGGGGAAAAAGCTTTAGAAGGTGGTTTGGCTATCTCAAGGCAAAGCGACGGCCATATGGTGAATAAGCTTGAGATAGGTCAAGGATAGGTTTCTTTATGCAATGTCTTTAATTTGCTTGCATCTACATGGCATGCTTTAAATTTCTTGCATTAGATAGCTTGTTTGCATGCATTGCATATAGGAACCCTGGAGGAAGTGTTTTACTCTATGAACAAAATGACTACAATGTCCATCTGGATTCATATACTCCACAAAGAGTAACCAAAGCAATTGTGAGCTTCATGCCCATTGAACCCTATGCTTAACGGTCTCTATAATCCATTTACGTGGATCGTGAACAAGAGTTCATACATCTCCTTTTTGGAGCCTCCTTCTCACTTTGGTTTTTATCGCTCGATTTTAATTGCAATTTGCAAAAGTCCTAAACTTTTTGAGAGTTATCTATTTGTAAAAGAGTGTTTGAGAGTTCCATTTCTAGACAAGTGTGGTGTTTATTTGGTTCTTTGGTGAGGACACTTAAAATCTAGAAAGAATTCCTTGGTTCTGCAATTCCTTGAGGTCACCGGATAGTCCGACGCCTTCACCGGACAGTCTGGTTGTTGTATCTTTGAACTGAGTGACCTGCAGAATTGGACAGTTACGGGACATTCTATCCGGTTCACCGAACAGTCAGGTGATTAGAAGATGAAGTGGTTACTTCTCTGGAAATTGAAATTCTCCGTACACCGGACAGCCCGTACTTTTATAGTCACTGAACAATCTTCAGAGACCGTACAGTCCCGTGATTGGCGTTTTTGATGAGATCTCGGCCGTTAGTTTCCTTGTGTTCAATTCTGGCTATCGATCTGTTTTTATCTAAACCGCACGTGGGTTTCAGGTCATCAATTTTCCACCTGTGCAAGTCTCCACCCCCGATCACCTTCATCGTCACCGCCACGCGCCTCTGCTTATCGCGCTGCTGCCCGCCTGTGTGCCATTGTTCGTGTGCCGCCTCTCTGCACTCACCGCCGCCTGAGCACCACCGCGCCCGCTCGTCATCACCGCGTTCGCGTCTGCCCTAGCCCAAAACCTAGCACCCCCGCCGCATAAGCCAGCGTCGCCGTGCTACCGCGTCGCAGCTTTCTGCCTCGCTACCAAGCTCCACTCAACAGTGAGCGCCACAAGCTTGCAATCCACGCCAGCATACTCCTTGATTGTCCTTGCCTCTTGCGCCTTTGCAAAACCCTCGTAGGGTTTTTAAGTTTGAGGTGTTTGGACATCTTTTTGGCGTGACCTTCAACTGATTCCAGCACTTCTCCACTGGGGTATTGCATTCTATCGTTTCTATTCATCGAAAATGCCCCGCATGCCTTGTTTGTTAATCAATTGCGAAAATTGGTATAATTGCATAAAGGTCTCACCTTTTATTGCCAATTGATGTGATTAGTTGACAAATTTCTGTACTTAGTGCCATATTGAGGTCATCTCTTGCATATTTTATATGGCATTGAGTCTCCTGTCGCTAGTGTCACAATGCATTGCTATTATTTGAATTGTGGCATTAGTCTATCGATATCACTGTTGATCTTATTTGCTTTATTAGGTCGGTGATATGTCCTTCTTCTACTGCTAGGATTTTATTTCGAGTCGCTCACCTTTTGTGCTTACAACCTACATTATTCCTATGTGCTGCAGTGACAGTTGGTCAGTGAATCAGGACAGAGGTCAGCGGCAGTATTCAAAGGTGTCTGTGGCAGTCCAAATTCTCTTGGACGGGTTAAGAACCAAGCTCTTAATTCTATCGTGTTGAGACAGCTGGTCAGTAGAGCTTTCAGTTGATCTTTTAGAAAGACAGTTGACAGTATGGGCTGACAGAGATCCTTTGCAGATGAGAAGGGGAAAGGCAAGGCCGTAGAGCCAGAGAAGAAGAAGAAATAGAAGCAGACAGAAGACCCCGAGTGGGACAGAGCCCTAACAGCTGCAGATGTGGATGTACCTCCACATAGGAGGTCTGGAGCTCTCAGGATAGGAGGAGCTGAGTCTCAGGGGGAGTTGAGGAGGTCGACCCATCAGAGGGTGGCGGCCACCCCTTTGGTGGCAGAGGTACAACCGCAGAGAGCTCTTGCTTGTAGGCAGTCAAGAACCACGGAGAGAGAGGCAGCCCAGAGGAGTTCACAGTTGAGGTCATAGAGATGCCCTCATCAAAAGTCTGGGATCTGCGATGTTTGCAAAGCCAGAGTCGAGAGAGCTAGCAGGCCCATGGCCAGAGTTGCTGAGGTTGAGGCTGACATGTTGAAGCTAGAGAGCCCGGGCATTAAGGCCAAGAGGAAAGTGGACTTCACGGCGTGGGTCCCTGCTGGTAGACACGCTGATGCTGGACAGTTTTGGACAGTTCTACAGTAGAGGATTTTTAGGCCTATAGGAGGCAGTTTGCTGCTAAGGGCGAGAGCTCAGTGTTTGCAGCGCACTGCCACTGTTCTATAGAGGCACTGAGCTGAGGAGCTGGAGTTGACATGGAGGGTCACATTGACTATATTTCAGGCTTGACAGATTTGGTCACCCAGCCATTGAGGTATAGTGAGGACGTTGTTCACAAGTTTTACGCCTCACTGTGGATCTCCCATGACCGTTCTTACTTTTGGTTCATGTATCGTGGGGAGCCACATAGATTTGAGATGACCAATGTCTTGTCTGTACTTGAGTTTGTATCATCAGAGACTCAGATCCAAGCACTGGCCCATCTAGATTTCTCACCGCCGTTCAGACCTTTTGGAGTGATGGAGCGACGACAGGTAGAGTGTTGCTTTTCTGTCACCTCATGGGGAGCACTACTTGAGGCACCCTCTACGGTTGACACACGAGGCTCGTGTATTGATAGGGTTGCTAAAGAGGTCGATAGCGCCTCAAGCTGGCTACAGAGAGCGGGTTATCATATTGCACTAGTGGCTGCTATGTTTTCTGCTGAGACATGAGGAGTTTGATTTGACAGATCTTTTGCTTACTCAGATGGAGGATGTCATCTATGATGGGATAGGAGCACGTCAGTTAAACTTTGCCCCCTATATTTGTCTATTGCTGATGAGAGTAGGTGTTATGACTGGAGTTTGCAGCATTGCCAGAGATTATTACTTCCTTCAGTCCAGCTGAGCCATCCGACTCTAGGGTACTTAGAGTGTCAGCTTCCCAGAGCACCCCTAGATGAAAGGAGAGCACAGCCCCTGAGGAGATTGAGACTGAGGCTTCGGAGGGAGCGGAGCCGAGGCTGGGAGCACTAAGGCTTCAGGTCAAGCCAAGACTCTGACCTCTTAAAGGATCAAGTGACCGAGAAGGGAGGGTTGAATTGGGCACTTACACTACTAGGCCAATTTCTTTCTCTTCCTAGTTTCTAGCAAAACTACCAAACAACTCCTACAAAGTATAGTTTAGAGAAAAGTAAAACAAGTTAGAAGACAATCTATATAGCTAGTAAGCAATCCGGCACGAGAGCCACCGAGAGAAACAACAAGACAACCTATCACACTACTCACAAGAAAGTAAATGCGGTAAGTAAAGAGAAAGGTGATAGAGATGCTCAGCGATTTTTCTGAGGCCTCGAAAGGATGACGCCTTCCTTTAATCCTCATTGGACCACTCCCATCGAAGTCTTGGTTCCTCCCGTCGTTCCCGAAACGATGCTTATAAGGGTATGCTTCACTCTCGGTGTGAAACACCGGCGCCCTGACTGTAGCAAACAATACCCAAGCGCTAGAGCAAGCCTCTAAGGTTCGAGCGCTCCCTCTTGATGTTCCTTTCAAGCGGATGACCTAGAACCGCGTACAAACTTGATGTCGACTTTTACAATCTCCTCGAAAGCTCGAACAACGACGCCTAACCGGTCTAGGCTGCTATAGACTAAGAGTAACAAGCCGAAGACACTCCTCTCAGCCTCAGAAGCTCTAGGAATGTGGATGCTCTTTGCTACTCTTCACAAGCACTTAAGATCTTGCTAGATGCTCTCTTGTGCTCCTTTGATGAACTTTGGCTCTCAACAAATGATCTCCAACTGTTCTAACCGCGAGCAAGCACCATAACAGCTCCCCAACGGTTTAAATAGGCCCCAAGCCTTGAAACAACTGTTAAGATCCATTGTCAAAAAGTTGTTTGCTTTTTACAGTCACTGGACTGTCCGGTGACTGGGACCACCGGAATATCCGATGACTCCTGGTCTCTCCAACTGGCAGAAAACATCCTCTTTGGAATCCATTCCATGTGACACTGGACTGTCTGGTTCATATCATCACTGGACTGTCCGGTGAACTTCTCTTTTGGACTACCAGAGACACCTCTTCTGGACACCTCCTCCGGTGCTCACCAGACTATCTGGTCTCTGACCGACAGACTATCTGGTGACTTCTTCCTGATAACTTCAGAGAGCACCTCTCTCTAGGCTTCGAGCTCCTGCACTCACCGGACTGTCCGGTGACTCTCGCTATCCGGTGACTCTAGCTTCACTGCCTCTAGAGAACATCTTCTCTGGACTCCTGGCTGCGACCCTCACCGAACTCCGGTGACACCGACGGACTATCCGGTGACCTTTTCAAATGCTAGAACTTGAGTTCTTCAAGATCTTCAAGCTTTCGGGTGCAACAATGATCAACTTCAAGCTTTCACTAATCACTCAAGTGCCTCAGATAACCTAGAGCATCCACACAGCTTAATTCTTGTAAAATCGAGACGAGTGACCCGACCCCTCTTAATAGACCCGTGATTCCTATTCACACAAGGCCTAAAGCTAAGCCACACATGGCTCTAAAATGTCCTTAGCCTTGAACCAGCTCCCTCCTTGGAAACACTCTGGGGATACAAACATCCTTGCAGCAACCAACTCGTAGAGGTGTAGAATACTGTTGATAAACCTACATCCAACGAGTTAGTTCATGGTCCTTATTCAATCACCAAAATTATTCATACCTTTAAGGGGTTTCAATGGTCATGAAGCTGACAATCTCCCCCTTTTTGGTGATTGATGACAACCATGATGCAAATGATCGAGATGATACAAAAGATAGGAATGGAAGCACGAGACAACCTTAAAATAAAAGTAATAGGCACAAGTTGTCTTACCATCCCTTGCCAAGAGGTCCATAAACATGCACGAGGTTTCATACCTTAGCTTCAGAGCTGCCCCTTGATAAGTGCATTGCTTACTTTCTTCATATTCCTTGATTTGATTGGTTTTCTTGAATGTGACTTCATTCATCTTCAAATCTTCGATTCCCTCCACCCGTCACCTATAAATATAGAAAAACCACAAGACGAGTAGAGGGCAAAGGGTAGTAATCAACAAATTTGACTGCTACTTCTTATCACAAATCTCTTCCTTGAACATCATCTTTTCATCATCTTCATTTCTTCTCCATTTTTCTTTCTAATCTTCATTTCCTTCGTTGATCATCATCTTCTCCTTTGGGCATCCTCAATCATCTTCATTTCTCTCATCATCTTCATTTGATCATCTCCATTTCTCTCCCTCTTTGTCATCTATCAACCAAAAAGAAAAACTACAAAGAAGGAGAATATGATAGAATAATAATCATGATGAGATACGAGACAATATTATCGGATCTTTTCTTCTTCGATTCTTTTCTTGCTCATCAACTCCTTGTGTCTTGATCGTCTTTTTGATTCAAAGCTCCTTCTCCCCCTCGAGTTAGTATATTTCCTACAAAATGGTCATCAAAGAAACTCTCTTCTCTCAACAAGAGGGTGTTAGTGATGCATATGGAAATGTATGAATCATAGTATTTGAGCCAAGTAAGTAGATTTAACCTTAGAGCTCGAAAGATCATGATTCAAGGGTATGAAGCTCACAATTTCTATGAAAGAGTCTAGGAGCAGTCAACTTATATTGTTTATGAGTAACTCTCTAAACTCATGCTTGACGTCATGACACTAGATGCATTGCATAAAATGCACATGATGAAGAAGGACTAGAAAAGAAATACCCTCATCACATTTGGATCTCCTCGCAAGCTTACTCACAATGACTCTCATCTCCTAGCCTTGGGCACCCTATGAACATTCTTCTCAAGCTCTACATGATCATTGTTATCTTGAAAAAGTTGGATGACGGTCCTACAAAACAAGAAGAACAACAAAAAACAAAAAAACAAAGCAAACACAAGCAAACAGATGTATACAAAGAGAATGCTAAGCTTTGGAGGTTACTCAAGTGAAGTCCGAAAGATCAACAATGTTGAGCTCTCCTCTTAGCCTGTTGAAGTTCTTCTCATCAAAGGGCTTCGTGAATATGTCGGCCAATTGATCATTTGTCCTCACACTTATAAGCTCAATATCTTTTTTGCCAACATGATCCCTTATGAAGTGATGCTTGACCTCAATATGTTTAGCATGCCCATGATCACCCTTATGAAGTGTCATATTGATTGCACTCGCACTATCACAATATAAAGGAATTTGATTGTATATCAATCCCTTGTCCATGAGTTTGCTTCATATAAAGATGTTGAGCACAACAATCATTGGCTGCCAGATATTCCGCTTCGACCATTGAGAGAGCCTCGGCATTTTGCTTCTTAGATCTCCAAGCAACCAATGATCTCCTAAGAAATTGACATCCACCGGAGATGCTCTTTCTACTCACTTTGCAACCGGCGAAGTCCGAATCGGAGTAGCCAACAGGATCAAATCCTCCATCTTTTGGATACCAAAGAACTATAGTTGGTGTATACTTGAGATACCTAAGAATCATTTTGACAGCCTTGAGATGGGTTAGCTTGATAACGAGCACATAAGCATACACTAAATATAATATCCGGGCGAGAAGCGGTAAGATATAATAGAGAACTAACCATAGATCGATAAAGCTTTTTATCAACCGATTTACCACTCTCATCCGGGCCAAGAATACCTTTTGTGGCCATTGAAGTCTTGATTGGCTTTGAATCCTCCATTCCAAAGCGCTTGAGGAGATCTCTTATGTACTTCTCTTGATAGATGAATGTTTTATTTTTTATTTGCTTGACTTGAAATCTAAGAAAAAAAATGAAGTTCACCTATCACAGACATCTCAAATTTTTTGGCCATTAGATTACGAAATTCGGCATTATAAGCTTCATTAGTAAAACCGATGATAATATTATCCGCATATATTTGGCAAATAAAGAGATCATCATCAACATGTTTAGTAAAGAGAGTGTTATCAATACTCCTATTTTGAAGCCCTTGTCGGTGAGGAAATCTCTTAGCCGCTCATACCATGCCCTTGGTGCTTGCTTGAGTCCATAAAATGCCTTCTTCAACTTGAAGACGTGATCGAGATGCTTGGGATCGTCGAAGCCAGGTGGTTGCTCAATATAAACCTGCTCATTTATATAGCCATTAAAAAATGCACTCTTCACATCCATTTGATATAATTTGAAGTTGAAATGTGAAGCATAAGCGAGCAAGGTTCGAATAGACTCAAGTCGAGCCACGGGAGCAAATGTCTCGTTGAAGTCCACCCCCTCAACTTGAGAATAACCCTTGGCGATGAATCTTGCTTTGTTTCTCACGACATTCCCGTTCTCATCTTGTTTGTTCTTGAAGACCTATTTGGCACCAATGATATTCTTGTGCTTTGGTCTCCTCACCAATTCCCACACTTGATTCCTCTCAAAGTTGTTGAGCTTCTCTTGTATAGCCAACATCCATTTGTGATCTTCCACCGCCTCATCAATGTTTTTAGGCTCTATCAAAGACACAAAGGAGAAATTCTCACAAGCAATGTTAGCCACATCATCATCATTAGTATCATTAGTATAGTTTGGCTTATATTGATTTCTCCTAGTCTTTAACCCTTGAGAGGGACTTCCAATAATCAAGTCAATTTCGTAAGCTCGAAGAATGGGTTTGTGCCTCTTTGGAGCCTCTTGATGTGATGCTTGCGGTGGAGAGACATCTTGTGCATCTTATAAGGCTTGCTCCTTGGAGATGATGGTGCTTGTAGTCGGAGCGGAGAGCTCCAATCTTCTTCAATTTTTGATGTCATTGTTGGTCATGGTGGTGTACCACTTGATGTAGGCGATCTTTGATATCTTAGGGTAGAAAGCACTTGAGGTGGCTCTCTTGATGCTCGAACACTTGATGATTCTTCCACATGAGTTGTTGATGTAGTGTTCTCACGTAGAGTCATGAAGGAGTCTTTTGGAGGCGGAGTAGAAGAGTTATCTTCTCTTGGTACCTACAGGCATCTTTTGCATTGCCTCCTCTAAGGGTTTATCATCATCTACATCACAACTATTAGATTCTTTGTTCTCTTGAGAATAGTTTCATCAAATTGCACATCACATAATTCCTCAACAAATCTGGTAGTTGCATTAAAAACACTATAAGCTTTAGAGTTACCGGAATACCTGACGAGAAATTCAATGTTGGTCCTCTTCTTAAACTTACCAAGCCTCTTCCTCTTTTTGAAGATATAGCATTTACATCCAAAGACCTAAAAATTGCCCACATTTGACTTTCTTCCCACCAATAACTTATAAGAGGCCTTCTTCAAAAGGCGATGTAGATAAACACAGTTTGAAGTATAGCAAGCCATGTTGATGGCTTCAGCCCAAAACCTCTCTGGAGTCCCATATTAATCCAACATAGCCCTAGCAAGCATGATGAGAGTCCGATTCTTCCTCTCTACTACACCATTTTGCTTCGGGGTGCAGATAGCCGAGAACTCATGCTTGATGCCAAGATCATTACAATACTCCTCAATGATAGAGTTCTTGAACTCCGTCCTATTATCACTTCTAACTTTCTTGATCTTAGCTTCAAATTCATTTTGAGCTTTCTTAGCAAACTTCTTAAAATTGGTGATGGCTTGAGCTTTGTCTTCTAGAAAGATGGTTCATGTATACCGAGAGAAGTCATCAACAATCACCATACAATAGAGATTACCCCCAAGACTCTTATAAGTCGTTGGACTAAAAAGATTAATATGGAGAAGCTATAGAGGTCTTGAAGTAGACATTATGGTCTTGCAAGGATGAAGAGTTGCAACTTGCTTTCTCGCTTGACATGCACTATGCAATTTGTTCTTCTCAAAAGTGACATCTTGAATTCCAAGAATTAAGCCCTTCTTGTTGACCTTCTTCAATTGACCCATTTCAATATGAGCAAGCCTCCTATGCCATAACCATCCTTTAGAGGACATAGCAATGAGACTAGTTTGCGGCGCAACTTCACTTGATGAGAAATTCACAATATAGAGACTGTTGTGCTGAAAACTATTGAAGGTGAGGCCCAAAGACTTGTTGATCAATTCAGCACCTTTGTCATTGAAAAAGCATGTGAAACCAAGATCACACAATTGAGCAACCGAGAGAAGGTTGAAGCTCAATGTTTCCACTAGCATGACATTAGAAATGGTCAAGTTATTAGATATAGCGACTTTGCCCAACCCCTTGATTCTTCCTTTGAAAGTATCTCTAAAAGTCACTTTATCTTTATCCTCATCTTCCTTGATAGTGGTGAACATCTTATGATTGCCGATCATATATTGAGTGCAACCACTATTAAGAATCAAATGTTTGTTAGCATTCTTACAGTTCACCTTGCTAGAAGCCATAAGACAAGAGGTGTTAGTATCCAAAGTTTCGCTAGATTCACTTGTACTAACCTCAACAATAAGAGTGACTTCTTGATATGAATTTTGTTCCTTAGAACGCTTGAGATGATCCTTCCATGTGTCAACTTTCTTCTTGTTTGCTTCATCAATAGTGATATGGCGCTTCTCATAAGAATTGATCCAAACTACAAGCTTATCAATGCGAGTGCACAAATCTTTTGGAGCTTCATTAGGTAAGACAATAATATTATCATACTCATCACATAGAACAACATAAGAGTCCTCTAGTAAACTACTAGAAATAGCATTATCATCAAGACGTAAATGAAGAGCTAGTAGAAGTAGAGTCTACGCAAACCGTGGGCTCAAGAGTGTGATGAACATGTACTCCAATGATCTTGCTTGAGGTGAAGGCATTTAGATTCTCTTTCTTAGATGAAGCTTCATGAGAGACACAAGAGCTAGAAATCTTGTTAGAGAGAAACTTCTTGATGGATTCATCATGAGAGATCTTAAGTGTTCCTTCAAAGGAATTGATCTTTTCAACAAGATCACGCAACCGTAGCATGGTAGAACCTATAGATTTACCATCAAGAGTTCCAAAGTGAGTGTAGCCATCTATGAGCTCAAGATAAATAAAATTTTCATTCATGATAGCACTTAAAAAGTTGCTAGATGAAGAGTTGTTCATGTTAGCACCCGAATTCTCCGGTTTTGTGGCATATAGGTGGCTTAGCATGCGATTCTTCTATGAGTCACTACCCGATGAAGAACGTGTCTCTACCACTCCCGATCACTTCTCAAAGCAGTTAAGCCTAAAAATGAGAACTTAGCTCTGATACCACTTAAAAGGATCTAGTGACCGAGAGGGGGGTTGAATCGGGCACTTAAATACTAGGCCAAATTCTTTCTCTTCCTAGTTTCTAGCAAAACTAGCAAACAACTTCTACCAAATATAGTCTAGAGAAGAGTAAAACAAGCTAGAAGACAACCTATCAAGCTAGTAAGCAATCCGGTACGAGAGCCACCAAGAGAAGCAACAAGACAAGCTATCACACTGCTCACAAGAAAGTAAATGCGGTAAGTAAAGAAAAGGGTGATAGAGATGCTCAGCGATTTTTTTAGGCCTCGAAAGGATGGCGCCTTCCTCTAATCCTCATTGAACCACTCCCATCGGAGTCTTGGTTCCTCCCGTCGTTCTCGAAACGATGCTCATAAGGGTATGCTTCACTCTCGGAGTGAAGACACCGCCGCCCTAGCTGTAGCAAACAATATCCAAGCGCTAGAGCAAGCCTTCAAGACTCGGACGCTCACTCTTGGTGTCTCTTTCAAGCGAAGGACCCGAAACCGCGTACAAACTTGATGTCAATTTACAAAATCTCCTCGAAAGCTCGGACAACGACGCCTAACCGGTCTAGACTGCCATAGACTAAGAGTAACAAGCCAAAGACACTCCTCACAGCCTCACAAGCTCTAGGAATGTATGGATGCTATTTGATACCCTTCACAAGCACTCAAGATCTCACTAGATGCTCTCTTGTGCTCCCTTGTTGAACTTTGGCTCTCAACAAATAATATTCAACTGTTCTGACCGCAAGCAAGCGCGACAACAGCTCCTCCAACGGTTTAAATAGGCCTCAAGCCCTGAAACAACCATTAAGAGCCATTGCTAAAAAGTAGTCTGTTTTTTGCAGTCACTGGTCTGTCTAGTGACTGGGACCACCGACTGTCTGGTGACTCCTGGTCTCCAACTGGCAGAAAACATTCTCTCTGGAATCCATTCCATGTGACATCGGACTGTCCAGTTCATACCAGCACCGGACTATCCGGTGAACTTCTCTTTTGGACTCCCAGAGACACCTCTTCTGAACACCTCCTCCGGGGCTCACCAACTATTCAGTCTCTGACCGACGGACTGTCCGATGACTTCTTCCTGATGACTCCAGAGAGCACCTCTCTCTGGGCTTCGAGCTCCTGCACTCACCGAACTGTCCACTGACTCCCGTTGTTCGGTGACTCTAGCTTCACTGCCTCTAGAGAACATCTTCTCTGGACTCCTGGCTGCGACCCTCGCTGGGCTATCTGACGACACAGACGGACCGTCTAGTGACCTTTTCAACTGCTGAAATTTGACTTCTTCAAGATCTTCAATCTTCTGGGTGCAACAATGATCAACTTCAACCTTTCAATGATCACTTAAGTGCCTCAGTGAATCTAGAGCATCCACACACCCTAATTCTTATAAAACCGAGACGAGTGACTCGACCCCCCATAATAGTACCGGTGATTCTTATTGACAAAAGCCTAAAGCTAAGCGACACATGGATCTAAAACATCCTTGCAGCAAACAACTCGTAGAGGTGTAGAATAGTGTTGATAAACCTGCATCCAACAAGTTAGTTCATGGTTCTCATTCAATCACAAAAATCATTCATACTTTTGAGGGGCTTCAATGTACATGAAGCTAACACCTCTCGTGCCACACTTGACCCTACATTGGCCACTAGATTGGATGTTATTCAGGCAGAGCAGGCTGAGCAGAGGAGGTACACAAAGGAGCAGGATGAGCGGATACGCCGAGAGAGGGCCGTGTTCGAGGAGAGGATCCGACTCGAGCGCCTCCAGATTGAGAAGAGGCTACAGATGAAGAGAGAACTTGCTGAGGAGAGGAGACGGCAGAACAGAGAGTTCCATATGATGTCGCAGCCCACTCAGTTGGAGAAGGCAGCGGCCATATCTTGCATTTCTGCCGAATTTGGGGCTATAGCATTATATCTCCAGGGGATCGGTATGCCACTTTGCCAGCATTCCCGACGACCACTCTATCGGGTCCCCTGCCTTCACAGTTCCAGCCTACAGCACCTCAGCCGCAGTATTCTTCTGTGTCGGCATTCACCTCAGAGCTACAGAGTCAGTAACAGCAGCCCACTTTTACTGCGCTGCTCTAAGCCCCGTTTTCACTGTTCGATCCATTTGGGGCTGCCAGCACTTCAACGACTACAGAGTATCCATACCTACATTGGAGTCAGGGACAACAGTAAGTGGTTCTCCGCTTGCTCCGAGAGTGCTTTCCTTTCAAGATACCACTGCTGAGTCTGTTTTGACAGAGCCACCATCAGAGGCTTCAGAGACAGAGCCCGCAGCCACCACAGCCGAGCAGCCCAGTGTGTCAGATGCAGCTATCCTAGTCGAGGCCGAATATTCAGCAGAGGAGGCAGCTCAGTCTCTTGCCAGTGCAGTTTAGCCAGCTTTAGTTGATGGCAAAGAGCCTTCCCCGACATCTTCCTTCGGACTGAGTGCTTTCGATGATACTGAGCAGCCAGGAGGGGATGAGTCAGCAGCAGCAGCCTAGCCAGCAGAGGAGCAGCCACCGACTGTCACTGCACCCAGCTCTTCAGCCGCGCAAGATTAGACTTTCTCTAGGAGTTTGGGTGTGAGTCATGAAGTGTATCATTTTGAGGGCTAGCTCTCTAGGGAGAGGTCGTGAATGGGTAGTTAGGGTTCTGGATTTTATTTGGTGGATTTCATTGGCTCTTTGTGTTATTTTGATGAGCTTGTGTTTCTTTGATTCTTTTAGCTCATTGGAATACACTTGGTTTTTAGACTAACCCATGCTCCCTGCATTGTGATTGTATTGTAGGCTCCTTCGTGCATGGTGCTCCTGATCATTATCTATTGTGCACTAACCTTTGTCTATCTAGCGTTCTCCCTCTCTGTATGCTTCTTCGATGCCTTTTTTTTGGATGATTAGATGACAAAGGGGAGAGAGAGCTAACAAACAGAGGAAGTACAGCGGAGAGCGACTCCAACCCATGACAAAGGAAGGGAACTCTTGCAAAAAAATTTTGAGGGGTCATCAATGTAAGGGGTAAGTATTGTTTCAAGATGCATTTTATTCTCTATCTTTCATCTCGTCCGAGCCTGTTTGTGAATACTATGGTTGTCATCAATCACCAAAAATGGGAAGATTGTTAGCTTCATTTCCTTTGAAATCCTTTAAAAGGTATGAATTAATTTTGATGATTAAATGAACAACATAGGAAATGGTTGTGATTGTAGGTTCCACCGCACTAATTCTATATTAACATGGTAGGCTTCCTGGGTGGATGACAAGGATGATCCCTAAAAGAGGAGTTTTCGGAAGTCGGAGGACTAAGGCTAAAGACTAGCTAGAGAGTTCATAAAATCACCGGTACTATTAAGAGGGGTAAGGTCATTTGTCTTCAATCATACAAGTGTTAGAGAGTGTGAATACTTCTTAGATCCTCAGAAAGTACTAGAGATGGCAGAGGAAGCAAAGTCAATTACCGAAGTTGAAGATTAGTCGAGTCCGGTGAGCCAGGATTTCAGACTCCAGAGAGAGATGCTCTCTGGAGTTGCTGCAGAGAAGATACTGGACAGTCCGGTGTGGCAGTCACCGGATAGTCCGGTGAGATTGAAGCTGAAGTCCAGAGAAGATGTCTCAAGGAGTCCAAAAGTGAAAGTCTGTGACAGAACGCCCCACAGAAGAGACGATCTATCGACCATAGGATCTTATCAAGTGTCACACGGTGAAGCGAGGACTAACAGTACAACTCAAGCACAATAAAATACATTACAAACTATTGATTAAATTAATAAAACAGAGGTTTTAAAAGCGCGGAAGCGGTAATCTTATTTACACTAGGGTCTCCTAGAGACTATACATAAGATGACATCGAGCCCATACAATGCATCTTCTAGCAGCACACAACAGCAGCGCGGCGAGCAGGGCTCCCAACGGACATAGCCACCCTCGAGGGTCGCTTCTGCCAGTTGGTCCAGAGGAGGAAAGAGAAACCACCTGCACATAAACCACAGAGAGCCAAGCCCTGAGCATTTAAATACTCAGCAAGTCTTACCCGTCAACGTGGCCAACTACAACTGACTCCAAGGATATGATGAGGCTGACTCACATGGGATGGCCATTTGCAAAACCAACGCTAATATAGTGAGTCCTTATATTCAAGTTTCAGCGGTAATTTCAGTTTATGAAATGAAAATTTATTTTGCGCTATAAAACTATATCAAACATGGATGCCAAGCAATTGCTATAGACTAAACAAACAATTATTATTATTATTATTATTGTTATTATTATTATTATTATTTTACTACGATGTCACTTAGTGAACAAGGGGTACTCATTACTGTGAGAGGCAGTGATTATAATCGATTTACACCAGCTGGGAAAACCCGAAATACACGACACGTACGCGCTTCTCGGACGTCGCACGTGGCAACCTTTCACAACAATACCATAGAGCCGGTCCGAGACTTACTTCTCCTGAGAACATGGTCCTCCATGCGACCACCACGCAGAACATGTCTATGGTTAGATCCAAGACTCTCCTCCGCCTCCGCCTAAAGAGGAGTAGAGGTACGTCCAATCACTACGGATATTGAGCTACATCAATTTCTTGAGCCCATAATTTCAGTATGTATTTGGTACGTTCAAACTTTTTCAACAGGGCCACACTCGAATCGGTTCTTAACAACACAGATGGGGCTACCACCGTGAAGGCCCAGCCTTCTCAAACCGTCATATACGTTGTCCCCGCCCGGTCTCAGGTTATTCTCGCGAGTGACTTTCCATTCACTCGACTTCTATAGCTTGCGAGTGACTATCCATTCACTCAACTTCTATAGCTCGTGAGTGACTGTCCATTCACTTGACTTCAATAGCTCGCGAGTGACTCTCTATTCACTCGACTTCTATAGCTCGCGAGTGACTTTCCATTCACTCGACTTCTACCGCGAACTAAAACTTAGTCTAGCTCTACATCGAGTTCTCCGTACCAACAACACTCAATATGGGTAATAAGGTACCTAGCATGCAATTTTAGGTTTCCAAACAACTCCTACTACCTAATGCACAATGCATTAACCAAATCATACACAGTGATAAAAATAAAAACTTAAAATGGGTTAATGCACCAGGACTTGCATGGGCTTTGCTCACAATTATCTTCCTTTGCCAAAGGAACACCTTCAAGCTCTCCTGATATGATATACAAGGAATTTGAGTTACCAAATTTTTAATCTTCAAATGACATCATATGCAATGATAGCTTTTTTATTTTCAAAAGAACACAATTTTAGTCATAAGACTTCTTTAAAATGGTTTTCAAAAATATAAAATATAAATTGAGTTATGCATAAAATCAGAAAGGTTATAAATTGATTTTTGAGAAATTTCCAGGATTTATTGAAATCAAATAGATTTATAATGATTTAAATACCATTTAAAACTAATAAAACATTTATAGAAATCATTTAATTGAAATAACATATAAAACTTTTCTAAAATAGAAGGCTTGACAAAATAAACATAAAATTAAAATTTTTAAGATATTATTATGCCAAGAAATAATGATAATGCATTAATGAGTTATTTAGTGATCTGAACTAATTAAATTAATTTTGTGAATAAAATAAAAACTTGTTATCTTCAAAATATAGTTCTAGTTGAGAGGATTCTAACAAAATTTATTTCACATTTTTACGAGTTAGGATGAATTTTCTACGCATTTTAGAAAATCGGAAACATTTTTGGACTAATAAATAAATCAATTCGTAAAACAAGGAAAATCCAGCATTCTGGACGTGGCCACACAATGGTCTGCAGAGATGCCGCAAAGGATCCGGTGTTGTCACACGGGGTCCGGCCCATTCTAAACCAAGCCACACGCTGGGCCAGCCACATGAGATCGGCCAGCCACAAAAAATCCTGGGGAGCTCAGCTCAACGGCGGGCAACGGCCATGGCGGCCAGGGCCAGCTGCGGCGAAGGCTCACCGGCGCTCAACGCCTAGTGGCCAACACTCCCATCGTCCCACAAGACAACTTGGTACACAGGCAGGACAGGAGAGGGGTCCACGGGCCGGGGTTCTCACCAGAATAGGGCCAGTGGCGGAGAGGCGGTCGGAGCAGGGTTCGGCAAGGCGTCGGCAGCGCTGGGGTTCAAGAAACACGACGGCGCCTTCTCGTGGGGCTTCACAACGACACGGAGAAGACCAGCACGAGTGACGTCGACGTGGAGGAGAGCCATAAGTTGGCGCTCAACAGCGGGGTCGACTGGTTCCGCGGCCGACGAAGTGGTGAAGGCGGTCCGGTACCCAAGAGTCAAAGCCTCCTGCACCTTAAGCCTCACCAGAGTAGGGAGATGCCCGGCACGAGTGCTGCTGGTTCTGGAAGTGGCCGAAGATGACCGTTCATCGATGGGGTGGCGCGGTTCAGTTGTCGACGGTGAGCAAACGTCCAAAGAATGGTGGAAACAGCCGATTAGCATCACCAAAAGCTGCGCTAGGGTGTGGTCTGCAGGGACTGAAGAAACACTCGATGAAACCCGCCCAGAATGCGCCGGATTTGAAGGAGAACAGCCGATGGGTTGCAGAACTCGGGGTTGGGGAAAAAGTCGAAATCGGTTGTACTCGCTGCGGGGATTGAAGCTTCAACGGCAGTGGAGGGTCGAGCTGCCTGGGGCGCAGCTGCTCACAAGCACAAATGGCCGGAGAAGGCTTGGTTGGGGCTCCTCATGGTGGCGCACAGGGAGAGAGAGAGAGAGAGAGAGAGAGAGTCGGTTGAACGGGAGGGGGAGAAAGAGTGAGGGACTCGGCCGGAGGATCTGCTTCGCATGAAATGACTCGGGGACACGTCCTTGGCTTTGTAGCGAGCATGCAGCTAGGAGGGCACGGCCGGATGGCACTCGGAGGCGTGCGCTGGCAGTGAGCAACTGGAGGAGGAAGAAAGATGTTCAGTCAAGCTGAACGCCGGTCCCACATGGAAGGGCAGGGTTTAGTCAAGCTGAACGCTTAGGTGTTCTGGAATTAATCAAAAATTTCGCAAAATAGGTCGGATTGGCGCAAAACTTGATAGCATTGATCTTCAACATGTTCTTTACCAAATAACTAACATGCACAGGTCGACTCAGAGGGAGTGGAACATATTGAATTTAGAAGACAGTTAACCGATAATAAGACTTGGAAAATTGCTGAAAGCAGACCAGTTAACCGAATTCTAAGTCCGAAAGAAATGCTTCCACCACTCTGAAAATCTTGAAACTTTGCAAGAAGAGAGAGTATCTCAAAAGGAACAAATTTGTCTCTGGAGTCAAGATGAAATTTGAATTTGATTTAATCCGGCAACAGTCACAATATAGGTGCCTGTTAAGAATCTGACACAAAATGGTCTGCCAAGCTTGATGCTTAAGCAATTTGGGAACAAAAAAAAATAGCAAACAAGCCCGAAATTACTCGAAACATTGTAGAAAGTTTCTTAAACATGTGATGTATAACATAAACCACGTGCAAGGCCCTTGCGAAGGAGGATGAAACATATGTAACTTTGAAATTGGCTAACTGATAAGGACACTTGGGAAATCTGCTGAAGGCAGATTATTTAGCCATCGTTTGAGGTCTTAAAATAGTACCTTTAGAGCTCTGAAATTTCTGAAACTTGGCAAGATGATAGAGAGATTTGGGATGAACAACTTTTGTGTTGGGAGCAAGTAGAATTTCGAACTGGATTTGAATTTACAGGATTTAGAATAAGGCTACTCATTAAGGAAACAAGATTTGGATTAGAACCTTTTTATTTTGAAAGCAACCTAAGTATCTTCATATAATCTGCCACATTAGGGAAATCTAGTCCAAAACTTGAGCTTGCAAAAATTCACAGCCCTTGTTTTAAATGTTTTGAACTTTCACTTTTTGGAAGATTTAAATTTGAATTTAAACAACGTTGCTTCTTAATTTAGAAACACGAAGTGTTACAAAAGTCACCACACAGTCTGATGAAGATATGCACCGGACAGTCCAGTGTTCTATGGAATGGATTCTAGAGAGGGTGTTTCTCTGGCTCAGAGGAGAAAAGGGTCACCGGACAGTATGGTGTTTTAGTCATCGGACAGTTCAATGATTGCGTAAAGCAGTCAGCTTTATGACATCACATTCCAACGGTTATTTTTGGGCTTATAGCCTATTTAAACCATGGAGAGAGACGTTTTGCCAAGTGCCTAAGATCTGATCAGGTAGAGAAAACTTGTGAGAGGTCAAAGGACACCACCAAGATAGTATATAGAAGGATTGAAGATCTTTGGTGCTAGTAGGAGAGTGATAGGGAGCATTCATACACTTCTAGAGATTGTAGGGCTTGAGAGGAGTCATCTTTGACTATTACTCTTGGTGTGGGTAGCCTAGACCGGCTAAGACTCGGTGATCGAGCTTTCGAGGAGATTATGAAAGTCGTTGCCAAGTTTGTATGCGGTTTCTGGTTCCTCGCTTGAAAAGGACACTAAGAGAGAGCACCCGAGCTTTGGAGGCTTGCTCTAGCGCTTAGATATTATGTGCGACAGCCGAGGCACCGGTGACTTCACTCTGAAAGTGAAGCGTACCTTGTGAGCATCGCTCTGGGAATGAAGAGAGGAACCAAGACTCTGATACGAGTGGTTCAACGAGGATTAGGGGAAGGCGCGTACCTTTCGAGACCTAAAAAATCACTGAGCATTCTTTATCTTACTCTCTTTACTTACCGCAATTATTTACCATTTGAGTAGTGTGATAGGTTGTTCTTTGATTTCTCTTGGTGGTTATTATGCTTTGTGCTTGCTTGTTATTTTTATCTTATTACTAGCATTGTTAGGAGTCTTGACCTACTAGAATTGCATAGGTTTGCTTCCGTTGCGATCTGAGTCTTATTGTTTTTAGTTTGTAGCGAAATTAGTCCTACCTTTTTCGGTGTCTTTGATCCTTACCGTGTTTTTCTTTGTTTTTGATTTCTTTGTTTTTGATTGTATTCTTCGATTCGTATGCTCTAACCAGAGATAAAGTGGTACTGCGATTGCGAAGTTCGAATCGATTGTATGTCGGATCACGATCATATCGAGAGTTATTACGAGCTAACGGAAAATCAGAAACCACGTATATATTATTATCATACTGTTTGGGAAACTTTGATTTGCATACTAATCTTGACTAGGTATTTTTTAATTTGTAGGTAAGGATTAATGTATTCGACGAGATTAACATATGTTTGATACTATATGGGACATTGTTATGATTAAAATATTCAAATTGTTGGATTAAAGATCGGATCCCATGTGTCGCATCTAAAGTTTACAAGACCATGAAAATGGACCTGTTTTCGTTTTAAAATTTTAAAAAATTCAAAAATGTTAACTTTCAAAAACTGGTCAAACCGTTCATAAACCAGAAAAACTAAATGGTAAATCGAAAAATCCAGTGAAAAACATATTTTCAGATTTCTAAATTTTTTTAAATTTTAATTTTTTTAATTTATTAAACTGAAAAAAGATGAATCTACCAAATAAAAAAACCGACCCGATTTGGATGGTTTTATAAACTTTGCTCCAGCCATGAGACCCATGATCTGAGATAATATCGAGAATCATTCACACATCACACGAGTCCATCAACAGTAGTAGCGGTGCGATGCGAACCATCCACCGGTCTATGACCGCGATGATTTATTCGCCTTTTATTCGCAGCCGTGCCGACGCCGGCCGCCCCACAGACCTCGATCCGCCCACACAAAAGCGCCCCTAGCGCCGCCGCCCGAATTCATTCATTGATTGCTCAATAAAGCGCGCCCCCCCTCTTCCTCCACTCCGCCACCGCCACGCCATGGACTCCGCCACCGCCGCGTCTCTCTTCCCCCGCGCTGCCGCCACAGCCGCCAAGCGTTGCTGTGGAGTCTTCACTGTCGCCCCTCCATCGCCTGCTCCCCACGCGCTCCGCGGCTCGTTCCTCGCCGTCCGCTGCTCCCGCTCCCGCGCCCCGCCCCCGCCCACCCCGCGTGCCGACGATGGTGCATCGGAGGCTGCCGCCGCCGCGTTCCCGCGGCTCCGTCTCTTCCGCCTCGTCGAGGAATTCCGCGCTCTAATGACCGACGCCGACCGCACGCGCCGGCTCCTATCCCTTGCCGCCGCGCTCCCGCGTCTCCCAGAGCACGATCGCTCCACGGGCAACCGCGTCATGGGCTGCGTCGCGCAGGTGTGGCTGGCGTCCCGCTGCGACGCCACCGGCCGGATGCGGTTCGCGGCCGACTCGGACTCGGAGCTCTCGCGCGGGTACTGCGCCTGCCTCGTTGCCGCTATGGATGGCGCGGAGCCCGAGGAGGTGCTTACGGTTGACCTGGCTGACCTCGTGCCGCTCAGCACCACGTCGCGGTCGCGCACCAGCACGTGGCACAACGTGCTCGTTGCCATGCAGAAGCGGGCACGGGCGGCCATGGCGGCGCGGGAGGGCCGGCATACCGGGGACCCTTTCCCGTCTCTCGTCATTGACCGCGACGGTACCGTCCGTGCGAAGGGAAGCTACGCCGAGGCGCAGGTGAGCTGGTGTTCCCATTAAATCATGCCCGATCCGTTTCTGTTTGGTTATTTTGTTACTCTCATTCATGCTCATGTCTTTGATCTGCTTGAAAAGACATGACTTGTCTCGACAAATCCAGAATTAGCATTACTCCGATGTGACTCTTTGTTAGAATATGTCTGGAAATTATGCCCTCCTGCTTTGATATATGTAGTTGACGTGTAGAATCTGCCAAAGATGGGAGTCTTTCCATTTTGCTGAAATTGTGGAATAAACTTTTTAAAGATAGCTTTTTTTATTGGCTCTTGCTTTTTTCTTTTTGGTGCATGAGAAAAGAGACGACTCGTGGTCAGCTTTGTGTATTCAAGGGACCCAGGGAATGGATCAGTCAGCTAGTGACCTAGTGTCAAACATCACCCCCTGCGTTTTCCACTTTTCTGGTGATTCGCCTCTTTCTTGGGAATATTTATTGGGGAATTTTACTCTACTACCTTTTTAAGAGAAATTTTCCATTGTTTACAGTTGCCCAGGGAATACTAGAAAGCTTTTATGGTGCTTGTGAAAATTCTACTCCCTCTGACAAATGTCATTTTAGGATTTGTCAAGTCAACAGAAGTTAAGTTGGATCGAATTTATAAATAAGGTTATTAATATCTGCAATGTAAAATAAGTATATTATGCAGATAGATTTTGAGATGAATCTAATGATATCAATTTGATCTCCTAAAAATTAGTATATTTCTCTCTAAGTTTTGTCAAACTTTAGACAGTTTGACTTTTATCAAATCGGAAGTGACACTTATTCTTGCACAGAGGAATAGAAGCTTCTTGCCATTAAGAGGCTCTATAGATTTGAAGTCCAGTCAAATTAACATGGTGGCTTGACATTGAATGTTAAAAATGGTTAATTTTGAGAGCAGCAAAACGACAGTGGTGTAAGGCATGATGGACAGTATCACGTGTTATCAACTTTTGAATATGATTAATCTTCTTGATCTGTTTTGAGTCATGGCCATCAATAATCAGGATTTCTCATGGAGTCCATACGTGCAATGCTATATTTTGGACCTATGAAGGATAATAACAAACTTTATGTTACAAATTATTGCAAAGCTATATTTTAGACCTTCGAAGTATTCAGTAACAGATCCGAATACCTGTGCACAGTCGTGCATATTGAAGTTCAAGTTTTTCTACCCATTATTTGAAGTCTGGAAAACAGAAAATGGTGCTATAAAATCTGCTCTACATGAGCGACAACGGTTGTGAGATGGCTTTGGATAACTCTTCACATAAATGTTACAAGGTCTAGGATGATGTTAGTGACAAAATGTTCCTAGATTTCCTGGTTCGTCCCAACACTGTAGCAGCAACCACCACCAGAAGGGTGGTCGGATAAGGGTACGTCATCAATGTTTTCATCTTTCTAGTTTAGGATGTTCGAGTCCTAGTTGATTTGATTTAAGGGCTATTTGCATTCATACCATCAAGCCAGTAAATAACATATGGGACCAGACTTCACTTCTCAATGACACAATGTGATGGTATATATGGAAAGTACATCTTAAGTGATGATATAGATGAATTATTCCTTGATTTAATAAATTAGGAATAGGAATTATTTCTTGATTTAATAAATTAGGAAGACTTGGGGTCCTGGAAAGTGCAGGTTCTTTCTTTGGTTAGTGGCACATGACTGGTGTTGGACAGCGGACCGTCTAGCAAGACATAGCCTACCACATCCAGAGCACTGTCCTCTTTGTGATCAAGAGCAGGAAACCATTAATCACCTTCTGGTCGCTTGTCCGTTTTCAAGACAATTTTGGTATTGCATACTGCATCAAGCCGGACAGCAGGAGCTTGCTCTTCAACCTGCTGATTCACAATTTTTTGATTGGTGGGAACAAGCTAGAACAAGGGCCCAGAATCATCACCAAAAGGGACTCAATTCCCTGATTATTCTAGGGGCTTGAGTGCTATGGAATCATAGTAATGCTTGTGTGTTTTAAGGAATAGCACCTAGTATGGCAATAGCCCTCATTTTTGCCAATGATGAGTGTCATTTATGGGAGATGGCAGGTGCGTGCAGCCTATCTTCCTTGGAAGCCCTGGCAGTGACATGATGGGAGTTCGAGGTAGGGCAGGCTTAGGTCGACCTTGTTCCAAAAGGGTTAAGGCGTGTTTGTAATTTTTGTAACTTGTTGTGGCTTCAGATTAGTGCCTTGTAACTTTGTTTCATGGGATTCTTTTCCCACTGCTTAATATAATGATACGCAGCTCTCCTGCGTGTTCGAGAAAAAAAAAAGGGATCTTGATAAGTTAAGAAAGGTGATATTATTGGATTAGGAGCCGATTAGGACTTTGTTTAGGAGTCATTGTGTCTCCTCTATATAAAGAGGGGATTGTAAGCACACGCTCTCTCTCCTACTCCCTGCACCCGAATGCTATGCCTCCCTCTCGTAGTTGCTACCACCGCCGTAGCCACTGCCCCGCCCAGCCTTAGTCACCAAGGAAAAATCAAACATAACATCTGGTATACATAGACCAGCTTTGATCTTTCCTAACATGTTATGGAGCTGACTAGGGGCCTAGGGTTGCTGCCCTAGCCAGCTACGAAGGAGGGAGAGGGTGGCAGCAGTGGTCATAGTGCAGGGAGAAACTCTTTTGCGGCCGCACTTCTGGCAGCACAGCAATGGCTGGGGGAAGGTCTTGCCCTACAGGCTGCCCTGCTGGGTTGGGCTGTGCCGGAAACGCTAGGGCCATTTGACATATAATAGATGCTTTGTTTGGTTCTAAATCTGATAAATATCTTAAATTTCAGACTGTTTCTATGTGCATCTTTATTCTTTGCATGAAGTAACTTTTTATGCTTTACCGTTCAATTGCAGGCGATGTTTTTATCTCCTGATGAATCCAAGATTTCAGAGCTTGTGAGTGCCCTGACAGAGAAAAAAATTGGGGTTGTTGCACACTTTTATATGGATCCTGAGGTGCAAGGCATACTAACTGCTGCAAAAAAACTGTGGCCCCACATTCACATATCCGACTCTTTGGTAATGGCAGATAGTGCTGTTAAAATGGCTGAAGCAGGATGTAACTATATTACAGTTCTAGGTGTCGACTTCATGTCAGAAAATGTTCGCGCAATACTTGATCAGGCAGGATTTAACAAGGTATTTTGTTTGCAACTCACACATATAATTCAGTTGGTGACACTTGACTTCTATATGCATTATATTATCACATTGTGACTGGTACGGATTGCTCTTGTTTTATGTTTGCCTGGGCTTGATGATGTTTTTATTTATACTGGATACTCATATTACCTTTTTTATACACTGCAATATTTACGATGAGGGTCAAAAAATGTAGAATAAACTTTGTCTAATTCAATTAACGTTGTTGCATTAGCATATACTCCCTCCGTTCTTAAATTGTTATCTTTGTTGACTTTTTGAGTTTCATTTGACCATTCAACTTATTCAAAATATTAGTTCAAATATACAAAAATTTGAGTCATACTAAAATTACATTTAGTGATAAATTAAATCATAATAAAATATATTATAATTTTATATTTTTTAATAAGATGAATGGTCAAATATGACGTTAAAAGTCAACAGCGTTAAGAAGTTAAGAAAGGAGGGAGTGTATGGTTTTATTAAGGAAGTAAGTTTTTCTGTGAGCATATTCTGCAATATTTGTTAGATTTATTTAATGTGATTTATTTGATACAATGAGTAAATTATTAAGAGAATATATTAATTCAACCATACTCCTGGAGTAGAGCGCAAGAACCTACTGCTATGCTTGAATAAGTCATAGGTACTCCGTCGGTCCCCAAATATAAGCATTTCTGGGTTTGGTCAAAGTCAAATTCCATTAATTTTGAATATTGAGAAATTTAAATAATTTCTAATATAAAGAGTAACATATTATAAAAATCTGTTTCATAAAAAATCTAGGAACATGATCTATATATGATAAAACATCATTAATTTTGTATAATTAAAGATCAAAGTCAAAGGAGTTTGACTCTGACTAAACCTAGAAATGCTTATATTTAGGGACATAGTTAGTAATAAGTATATTCTTTTGACTTTTTTTAAATATTGATCTGGCTTTCTAATTGTCGCGACATACTAATAAACATCAGCATGTTGAGAATATCTAGTTTTTTTCATGTATGGCTATGTACCATCCGCACCTGGTGTACTAATTCATATGGATTCAAGCAGGTTGGTGTTTATAGAATGTCCAGTGAACAAATTGGCTGTTCCTTAGCAGATGCTGCCTCAAGTTCTGAATATACTCATTTTTTGGGAGAAGCATCCAAATCCCATCCATCTCTACATGTTATTTACATCAATACTTCTTTGGAGACAAAAGCTCGTGCTCATGAACTTGTTCCCACAATAACATGTACCTCATCCAATGTTGTTCCAACTATATTACAGGTAAATGACTTTTTCATTATAATACTTGTTTCTTTTGCCCTAGATTTAATTTGTACTTTCTAGGAAGTGAGGTCCTCGTTTTTACTTTATCTGTGCTTGTAATTAGGCTTACTTGACCATCTTTCTTTCAGGCATTTGCCCAAATACCAGATATTAATGTCTGGTACGGTCCTGATTCATATATGGGTGCAAACATAGCAGACCTGTTCCAAAGGATGGCTACAATGTCAGATGAAGAAATCGCAGAAATACATCCGGATCATAACAGGAAATCTATTGGTTCATTATTACCACGTTTGCACTATTACCAGGTTTGGTGCCTTTTCCTTCTATTTGTTTCTGGCAGTTTATAGCCACTTAATTAATTTATACTAATTGTACCCAGCTATGTTGTCTAATGTGATTTTAACTGTGTTATCAAAATTCGAACCTATATACAAAAATTAAAACATTCCCTCATCTTTCAAGAATTTATTTGTTCAACATTATTAATTTATTTGTTCCAAAAAATATTTTGAATCATATAACTGACTATAAATCTGTTTTTTCTATTTCTTCATGAGTTTTAGATACTCTTGTTTATACTATATGATCAATTCATATCGAATTTCTTGTTATGTAATATAAGTAAAGCTGTTGCCTTGTGACCAAGAGGTCATGCGCTCGAGTCCTAGAAACAGTCTCTTATAGCAATGCGTAGAAAGGCTGCATATAAAATACGCAAAGTGGTTGGACCACTGGATCCGGCGGAGGCGGAAGCAATATGCACCGGGCAGCTCTTCTCAAGGGGAACCCGGGCACAATGATAAAGCTTTTGCCTTGTGATCATGAAATCGTGGTTTTGAGTCTTGAACAGTCTCTTGTAGAAAAGCAGAGAAAGGCTGCATGCAAATGACCCAAATTGGTCAGACCCTTTCCTAGACCATGTATAAGTGGGAGTTACATGCACCTGGCTACCCTTTTAATAAAGTGTAGCAAAGTATTTTATTTTTAATATGTATAAAATGGTGTGTGAAGACTGTATTTAGATATTTGCATACTACCCGCTAGTTTTTGGACTGGTAAGAAGATATGGTTGATGGTTCCATTACAAAAATAATTGATGTACGAAAAAAGTGACAGATTCATACAGCGAGCATGCATATCAATTGAATATGATAGGATCATTGATCCTCCGACGGCTACGTAGGTTGTAGGGATGAGAGGTGGGCGCGGGCTAGGCTGGCGGTGGCAGCAAGTTAGCTGAGGCATCATGCTGTTGCCGGCGCCTCCCTCGTGGCGTGCAGCCAGGGGAGAGGGATAAATTCCTCAATCTCTGACTTACTTTATTAATAACCAGGTTTAGTCTTTTATGGCTAATTCCTAACAAACACTGGATAACAAACACTAGAACTAATCCAAACAAATCCTAGAACTAATCCGATAATCTAGGAAATCTGCTAATCCAACTAATCGATCCTATAGTAAAGGAAATCTCGTGGCGGCCAGTCGGCCAACCATGCCAACCAGCCATGGCGGCGCTAGTGCCTGGCCCGCCATAACATCTCTCGCCCCGCCCTCGGCAAACAGCTCGTCCTCGAGCTGAAATTCGGTAGGAGGGCGTCATCAATTTGGAGCTATGGATAGTGGTAGGGGCAGATGACCACTGGCGCGGATGACGTCCTTGGTAGTAGCCGTAGCCGCGGATCCCCCATCCTCCTCGAAGTCGGCCACCTCCAGATAGAACAGGCGTTGGCACTTGTGCCCAAGGACATATGGCTCTTCGCAATTGTAGCTAAGCTCTTGGCGGCGACGCTCAGCCATCTCGGTGGGTGATAGGCGAGGATGAGCCTGAGGAGGCGCCGGTACTGCAGGGGTCGGCTGTGGTGCCGGAAGAGCCGGCACAACGTCGGGTATGGTCTGGACACTTGTAGGCCGCCTCGGGGGTGTTGGAGGGGCTGAGGACTGCCGCTGGAATGCTCGGGCGCCGTGCTGAACGTCCATCAGAAAGATGGCCTCGGCGCGACGTTCATATGCTCAAGCGAGGTGCATCGCTAACTGAAGGTCCCGTGGCTCCCGAAGTTCAATGTCGATGCGAATGTGTTCTGGAAGACCGCCCACGAACAGCTCTGCCTTTTGTATTGGCGATAGGTTGCGCACATGGCAGAGTAGCGCATTGAAACGCTCGAAGTACTCCTGTACAGTGGACAAGAACGGAAGTCGAGTGAGTTCTGCGAGCCTGTTGATATGGATTGCCGGACCGAAGTGCAGGTGACAGCTGGGTATGCCTTCATCCTGCTCCAGTGCGTAGCACCAGAGGCGAGCTAGACCCGATCCGAGATGCTGGCGCGTTGGGCTTGGAAAAACTGCTCACACCTGTTGAGCCAGTTCAGGGGATCCTCGGAGGCGTCGTAGGTGGGGAATTCCAGCTTGTAGAGGCGGGTTGCACCCATGCTTGGTCTTGAATCATGTGCTGGGACTTCAGGTGCGCTGAAGAAGGGTGATCCAACGTAGAACGGAGCGCCCACCATACGCAAAAGTGTTGCGCCAGGCGGATAGACTGCACCTGACGCGCTGGCGCCATGCCAGAAGGGGGCGCTGTTGGGAAAGGGCGCGCTGCTGCTGTGGTTCAATGCGAACGCCGTACATGAACTCGGTGCCATGGTGCTTGCAGCTGTGGCCACACCTGTTGAAGGCATCGCCATGGATAGGATTGGTGATGGGGAGTGAGGAAACTGGATTTGATGAATGGGGAGGAGTGGTTGTGGGGCAGTTGGCGGTGCGCCCGGTGGCGGCAAACCCATCGTGCCGTAGCTCTGCATCTCATAGGGAAGCACCGGTGGAAGGGTGACATCGGGCGATGGTGGCGGCAACCTCTGATTTTCCAAGTTGGAGAGGCGAACGTAGATGTCGGCTACGGCGCAAGCCAAGTCGGTGACCGCCTTAGCCAATGCGTTAGGCGCAGCGGTCGTGGGCGCGGCCAGCACCGAGATGGGAGTCGGTGCTACCGTGGTGGAGGATGGCGGCAGGGCGGTGGTAGGAGGCGAGCCTGATATCGTTGATACTAGATTGGTTGGATCGTTAATCATCCAATAGCTGCGTAGGCTATAAGAATGAGAGAGGAGGGCGTGGGCTAGGCTGGCGGTGGCGGCGAGTTGGCTGAGGCGCCATGCTGTTGCCGGCGCCTCCCTCGTGGTGTTCTTCTAGGGGTGAGGGAGAAATTCCCCAATCTCCGACTTACATTATTAATAACTAGGTCTAGGCTTTTATAGCCAATTCATAACAAACACTAGAACTAATTTAAACAAACCCTAGAACTAATCCGATAATCTAAGAAATCTGCTAATCCAACTAATAGATCATATAATTAAGGAAATCTGGTGGCGGCCAGCCATGCCAACCAGCCACGGCGGCGCTGGTGCCTGGCCCGCCATAATATCAAAATAGTTGTAATTAAACCTTATGAAAGGACTACAAAATCCTAAATAGATGGAGTATTATGGCTTTGCTTCTTTGGTTTTCATTTATCTTACCATCTACAGTTCTAGTGTTAATAAATTGTATATTGATGCAGGATGGTAATTGTGTTGTTCATGACATGTTCGGCCATGAAGTTGTGGAGAAAATAAAGGAGCAATATTGTGACTCATATCTAACAGCGCACTTTGAGGTCCCTGGAGAAATGTTCGCTTTGGCAATTGAAGCAAGAAACAGGGGAATGGGAGTTGTTGGATCCACTCAAAATATCTTGGATTTCATTAAGAATCATCTGAAGGGAGCTTTGGACAGAAATGTTGACGAGCATCTTCAGTTTGTGTTAGGAACAGAGTCAGGGATGATAACTTCAATTGTTGCTGCTGTCCGTGAATTGTTTGATTCGTATAGTGCATCTCAAGAGAGAGCAAACATCGAAGTGGAAATTGTGTTCCCAGTTTCATCGGATGCAGTTTCTAAGGCATCAATCAAAGGTTCTCATCATTTTGGTTCATCAACAGCCAGTGATCTGGAAAATCTTACTGTTGTACCTGGTTTGACTTCTGTTGAAGGTTGTTCTATCCATGGGGGATGTGCCTCGTGCCCCTACATGAAGGTTTGTCCCTTCCTATTTCTGAATAATCTGATTCAGTATAATACCTAAATCTTATCTATCATTTATACTGTTGTCACTTGTTTCATGCATTAACGCGGAAATAATGACTATTAATATTGTCCAAAATAATGATTTATTCACATGAATTGAACTTTTTATAATGTAATAATGAAGATACATTAATGCTTTTTCCTTAGGAATTAAGATTAACTATTCTCGAGCATATATTTAATTAGTCGTGCTATTCTGTTTAAACCACTTTAATCATTGCAGGAGTACAGTTTTGATTTTTATTTTCTTTAGTCTTATAATTATTTCTATGATGTGTATAGTGTTCCTTTCTCAATATTGTTGTGTCATTTGTATATTGTATTTCCTGATTAATACTGCTAATTATCTGCAGATGAATTCTTTGGCATCATTACTTAATGTTTGCCATCAGCTTCCTGATAAAGACAACAGATTATCTGTATATCTGGCTAGTCGGTTTAATTTCAAGACTCCTTTTGGAAAATCAGTTGCGGAAGTTGGGTGTGAGCCTATTTTGCATATGAGGCATTTCCAGGTCTGCTGTCATATTGCTCTTTATCTTTTGTTCTTAACGTTTAATTACCACTATTCCTTTCTAGTTTTGCAGTGTGGTATCACTGGTTTACATTTAACAACTGTTATCTACTGCAGTTTCATCATACTCTCCCTTTCCCATATTTCAAATTAACTTTACTGAATGTTAAAACTGAAAGAGAAATGTGGATTATATTTGTGAAGTATGAACAATGTTTTGTGGTTGTGTTGCTAACAAAATAGTCAAAAGTATAGCATTCCAAGTGGGTCTATCAAAAAGAAAGAACTTGAGCTACACAAGCTACTAGAGATTATTTTAGATAGTATTCATTGGAGTTTGAGCCTGCTCTGAAGCTTGTGACGTTTCATTGGATATAAGCTTGGGCCGAACTCAAGTGACACATTTGGGACAAGCTTCATGGAGCCAAGCTTCAATTTTTGGTGCCAATCATTTGCTCTAAATGCATCTTACCGAGCTCACTCAAACCATGATTATGTTGCTGGTTTATTTGAGCCCTAGTTCAAACTTTTAAAAGCAGACCTAAAAAAAACTTGTGCTTTAACCAGGCCAAGCTCCAAGCTTAAGATCTAATTCAGTCTTGGAAAAGCACACATGCTTTATATTTGGCTTGGCTAATTGATAGCCGTAGCAATTTGTTTATATGGGCCCAGACTAACAAAACTTGTGTTAGAATGCAGCCTTTGGGCCTTAAATCGAATGCAGAATTTGTTACGTTGTGTAGAGGTTTGTTCATTCATGCTGGTGTAATTGGATTTTGAACCTTATACTCCCTGACATGCAGTTGCATGTTTCTTTTAGCCTGTGTTATTTGAACAAATAATTGCCATAAGAGACTTCTAAACTGAATATTTTGCTCTTTTGTTGGTACAAGTATCTGTAAAGTTGATTATTTCCTTTAAACTATGAAGTTGATTGTTTCGTTAAACTGTAAAGTTGGTTCTTTCTTTTCTACTCTTTTATCGCACCTCACCTTTCTTTCTAGCTATGCTTGCTAAATAAATTGCGTCTGAGTTGGTTTTGCTTTTTTGTTCATGTGCCTTCGTGCATGTTTCAGGCGGCAAAGAGGTTGTCCGATAAGCTTGTTCACCAGGTTATCCATGGTAATGAAGAGGAACATACGTGATGGCCTTCAATAGTTTAATACATCTATAAACTTTGCCTAGGTGCTACCGAACCTTGCATGTCTCGTGCACTCAACTGAGTACTATCTTGAGTTAGCACGTATCTCCTGCACCTGGAGAGTTCAGTACCCAATTTTGTAGCCTATGGATTCCATGTTGTATTTGCTGGGAGGGGGGGGGGGGGGGGGGGGGGGGGGGGGGGGGNGGGGTTGGGCGGGAATAAACCGAGTGGTTTCTGAGAAATGTTGTACCTGTATGGTTGATATCTTGATGTTGTCGTTGACTTTTAATATTAATTTTGATTATTTATTTTATTTAAAAAATGATAAATATCATATATTTTATTATTATTTATTTATCATTGAGTTATTTGAATCACAACTTAAAGTTTTACACATTTAAACTAATTTTTTTAATAAGACGAACGATTAAAATTAATTAGAAGTCAATGACGACGTCAATTTAAGGAGGAGTAGGTATCAGATCTAGATAATGGAAAAAATCAGCCTTTTGCATGGGTGCACACGGCCAAATTCCGGACTTAAAGAGCAAGGATATAGCACAATTGTGATGGGCCCTGCGAAGGTGCGTCACCAATAAGAGAAAGATAACACGCTCCCCAGAAGGCACATCACCTGCTAGCAGAATCGGACCAAACTTTATCTATATTCTGTTCAGTTAGTGTCGGTAAGCACTCAGCCCAATCCACACTTCTAAGTTTGTGTTAGAGTATTTTGAATGCTCTAGGAGTTTCTAATTGCATTAAGGAGATAAAAGATGCGTTGAAGAAGCAAGTAGAAAAAGTTAGAAACGAGGAAAATTTGATGTAAGGATAAGAAAAATTGATGTAAGAATAAGGACACGGAGGAGGAGGGTTTGAATTGGTGGATTATAATAAAAAATACTTCTATAAATCTACATTGAAATTTAGGTGGAGGGCTGTAACACCCCGTAACTCCTTGGACTCAAATCAAATTTCGTGAATTAAATTCAAAAGCAATGAAAGTCGAACTCCAAGAAGAAATAAAACAATTCAAGTTAAAATTTAAATTTTTGAATTGAATTAGAAGTTAAAAGTAAAGATTGAAAACAATTCAAAATAAAGATGTACAGCAAATTCTTATTTGAAAGTGATAACGAGGGTTAGCAGGTATTAGAAAGAGTTTTTGTAAAAAAAAATCCAAAGATTCAAAAGCCCCAAATCAATTTACTCCTTTAAACAACTACCTGTCTTCCAAATTTTATAGAATTACATCCTTCTCGAATTTGAAGATGATACCAAAAGGAAAGTTGTTCCATAAAAAGTTCTTCGACTCTGCAAATTTTCAAATTCATCCAAGCTCAGGAAGATGAGTTTGTGAGGGAAAAACAGAAGCTGCAGCAGAATTCCGAAAATCAGAAATTCGAAAAGGAGCTGCTTGCCCCACCCGTCAGCCGCAGGGACGCCCTTCTTCCTCCCACGAGCAGCCAGCGCACCATCTTCCCCTCTCTCCCGCTGCCAGCAAGCCCACTTCGTGGAAGGCATGCAAAGCACCATGTTTCCAGCCGGATCGACACGATACCCCTCGCATTCACGCCTCTCATCACTCTCCCTCGCCTCCTCTATCTCTCACTCTCCCAGACACACTGACCACCATTGTTGCGGCCCCATCGCCGAGCTCGAGCTCCCCCAACCCAGCCACCCCAGCCCTCCTTCCTCAGTGAGACGGCGCCCCTTCTCGCCCCCGAGCTTCCACCACTCTTATCCCTTCCATTCCTGTGACGAGCCGCTTGGATTTCAAATTTTTTTCCCAAATTTCGAGCTTTAGGACAGCCGGCGGCTCTTCGTGAAATCCGACGTGCTCCAGCTGATTTCCTCTCGATTCCTCTCGGATCCTTCTTCCTTAGGACTTGGCGCACCTTCTATGTCGATGATTCAACCAATTTCGTGGCTTTCTGTGGGAAATTTGAAGCTCCTTCGCCGCAGTTCATCAGAGCCGAAGGACCTCGCCGGTGACGAGGTAGCTACGGCTATTTCCGGCGCCATCTTCACCCACGCCGCTCTCCTTCTCGCCACCATGAAGCTCGAGGACTGCTTCGTTTGAAGTTTCGTCGACCGGAGCCCCTCCAAGCTGTCGCCGAACATTGATACACGCCGCTCGTCACCGTCGACCCTGTTCCGGTGAGGCCCGGCGCTTGGCGATCCCTCCGCCATGTTCTCCTCGATGCGGTGACCATTTTGGTGACCCTCCCGTGGCGCACCGCCGCTTGGGACGGCTGGCCTGGCCGGATCGGCTGTGGCCGAGCCGATCCGGTGCGCCTGAGGCTTGTGGCCAGTTTTGTGGCCCGACTGCGCGCCTGCCACGTGGCCTGTTGGCCCGAACTTCTTTATCCATTTTAGAATTTTTTTATTAATTACGCTAAAATTCGATAAAAATTATAAAATTTTGAGAAAATTCATACTGGCTCAGAAAAATATGAACCCAACTTTGTTAGACCCCGAAAATCATAAAATTTTTATTGAAACTAATAAACACCAGTAATTAATTTTTTTATAATGATTAATTACAAAAAATGGTTTAAGTTCGTTTAATTCCTAATTAATTTTGTGTGTGTTTTTAATTAGTAATCGTCTGCATGCTTATCATATAAATGATTATATAACAGTATAAAAATGTTTTAGGCTCATTTCCTCAGTAATTATTTTATAATTCATTTATCTCTGTTTTCTAGTAACTAATTCATAGTAATTAGAATATATGCTGATAATTAGCCAAATTTTGTCCTAAATTATGTTTGCTGACCCATTAAAATTGCTTAGATTCCAGTAATATTGCTAGATATTATTAAATTAGTTCTTTCATTCAATTTAAGAAAAGTGCTTTAGTAATTAACTAAAACATCCATACTAGATTTAGTTAAATTGCTTAAGATAGATGTAATTAACATTTAAAAACTCTAGTGGTATTTAGATCCTTTAAGTTAATTAAACTTATTTACCTTGCTGCTTTAGAATGATTAACTACTTAACTAAGTATCCACTCCATCTATTGATAGAAAAGAATATACATGTATCAATCAATTAAGTAGCTTTAATTTGTCAACCCAATTAAACCTTTTATATGTTAATTCAATAAATAAATTATTGTTTTAACCATCTGCATTGCTCTCATTGCATTGCATGGCATGCATTTTTTATACTAGCGTTTATTCCTTTGTTTAGTGATTGAACCAGAGAGATGTGGGTGATGGAAAAAAGGGGAGCTCATGTGTTTGATTGCTGTGGAACACCTGCAAACTCGAGGCAAGCACCTTGCATCTTGAACCCTATTTTGAATCAGTTGTTAATATTGACTTGTTTTAGTTTAAATTATGTCGTGCATTAGGTCGGGTATTAGTAGTATATGTGGGTTGAATCCTAATTGCTGCATTATCCATTCCTTGATTCCTTGTTCCTCCTTGTCCTTGAATGTTCTTGACCAGGATGGGAGTTTCCTATTTTACGGCGTGTCTTGTTTAGCCATGCTTAGACCGGTAGAAGTCGAATCAGTGGAAGGTCACCACTGTTTCGTGAGTATAGGATCTTTATTTATGTAGCTGCTTATATGGTTGGGCTAAACTTGAGAATGATGAATTGGAGACCGGACGAAGATGATGTATAGGATGGTTTGAGAGGGCCTTCACGGTGGTACCTCCATCTATGTTGATTAAGGACCGTCCGATGTTAATTGTTGGCTTAAGCACTTTCTGTTCATACTACATGTCGAATATAATGGTAAGACAAGCCGAATATCTCGTTTGTATATCAGCGTTTGGCCCAAGACGATATGTCTTGACTGACACACAAGAGTGACCGCTGGGCTCCCATGAGACACGAGACCAGTCCTTTCTGACTTGTCCATTGTCCAACCTCTTGAGAATGGGTGAGAGAAAGGTTGACATGAGTGCTCTCTAGTGTAACTTTAGCGGGTTACATGTCAATTCGAATCGCCGTGGTCTCGGTTATGACAAAGCTTAGTGTCCATTGATTTTTATCGTAGCTAACAACTTCACCTAATTAATCACATGTGAGAATGGCTGTGATCCTAGTATGGAGTTGATGGACATATCTCGGTATTATTGTTTACTTGTTACCCGAGATACTCAGGGGCATGAGTTGTGTAGGTGTCTTATACCCTAAGGTTATTTTGCTTTATGCTTGCTTAATATGTCACTTTACCTTAATCATCGCTTTAGGCAAAAAGTTTTAACTTATGGCCTTATCTTTGCTATTTAACCCTATGCATTATCCTTGGAGTCGGGATTAGGCCATGGGTAAGTCTTGCTGAGTACCTTCGTACTTACGTTTGCCTCGTTGGAGTTTTGCAGGCACTGTTAATGATTGCCCTTTTCTAGCGTGGTGGTGGTGTTTATGGGCTGAGCACAACTATTTTTTTTGTTTGTTTTGAAAACAAAATTTTCCGCTGTGTGCATCGTTGACTATCCTCGTTAGAACCTAAATTAATTTGTCCTTTGTTGCACTATGGTTTTAGAAGGTTTGGAAGTTGAAAGCTACGACCCTACTACTCCCATTCATGTAAGTTTTGTTATATCTTTCTTTACTTATAATTTGTAATAATTTCTTCAATTATTTTTTTATGTGTATCCCTTTGCGAGGTATACAATGTTGGTTACCGATATACTCTTGTCCTGGGCGATGTTTAAGAAGCATATTAGGGGGACTACCAGGGTTGGTTTCTCGTTAATCGAATTTTGAGCTTGTGTGTCGCTTATGGACTGCAAGCTAATTTGACTAATTGGAACTCAACTTAAACGGTTCCTAACAAGAACAACAATACTATGCTGTTCTAGTTGGTCAATCAATTTAGCATACTAGTGAAGATAATGGATAACTAAACATCACTAACACGATAGCCACTAAGAGCTACAAAAGAAAGCATATCACTCACTACTACAAAAATCATCTTTAGACCATTAGTGAGCTTCTATAAATGGTATTTGTACGAATCACCGGAATAATGACTTTTTGTGCAGGTGAATTTTCTAAAAAAAATCCACCTGCTCAAAAGATCTTTGTATAGACGGATATTCTAACGAGATCGCCTGCACAAAGAGCTACCGTTTAGCAGGACAGTCGTTTCCACAAAGAGGGTTTTTGCTAGCGGTGCGTTGAGACGTGCGCTTGCCTATATCTTTCAGTGTGTAAGTGGTGTACAGTGTCCACCACCTAAGAGCATCTCCAATGGTTTCCCACATTAACTCCCTAAATTAAAATTTTGGACTTCATTAGAAAAAAAAAAGTTCCAACGGTTACCTATATCAGGTTGCTAAACTTTGGAACTTCTCATACCGTGAAATTCGCTTCCCACCTTTGGGGAGTTGATCGAACTCCCAATACACGAAATTCTTTGTCTCCGACGTGGATTTTGCTGCTTCCGCCTCTGATTCGAGCCAGAATTTGGTCACTAGCGCCGTCGAACTCGCGGAAGTTGAACTGCCATACGCAGCGGCGGCGGCCGGTGCCGATGGCTTGCAGCTCGCCGCCCAGGCCGGAGAAGGTGAGAACAGATGATCGATTCGTCTGTATTGTGCAAGTTTCTGCCATATTTTGCAAATCCGGCCAGGCCACCACCATTTCGCGACATGCTCCGTGCTGGCGCATCCGAACAGGAACAGGCGGCTGCATCGAATATTTCTATTTTCCTTTCTAAACGTAAGCCATGTCATCTGTCATCTGAAGCTCTGAAGTCTTGTTTGGAGCCTGTAGATACACCCTTGATCAGTTCGTCAGCTGCTCTGCTTGAAGATGGTCACCAATATCCATGCTCCAATATCCATGCTTGCATTCATGAGTCAGCAGTCTTGAATAACATTTTGATGCAGCAAAGGGAAGCAGGTGCAAGGCGGAGCTGCGGAGGTCGGCTGTAGTTTCTATTGTCAACTAAATATTTTCTATTATGACAATGATGTGGGTGGTTCAAAAATCCCTTTGGGAATGACTGTTGGGAGTTGTTGGAGGAAGAGAATTATTTTACTCCTAATAGCTTTTAAGAAGTTTCTAAAACCATCATTTAGGATGTTGTATTTTAAGAAACTGTTGGAGATGCTCTAAAGAAATGTATTAAAACAAGCTAGATTTTTTTTAAGTTTTATACAAGACATACAATCAGATTGTGAAATAGACATTGGATATAATATTTAGTGAAATAATATATAACAGATAATTCAAACTCTAAACAAACAAGTATATTTACAAGTTGCATTACATATTATCCAACAAAATCAAATTACATCTAGAATGGCTCAAACCTGTCATACAAAGACAAATGAGGATATAAAACCAATTCATTGTTTTTTTTAAGAAAATACACTATCCCAATGACAAATCTCTCTACGGAGAAAATAGCACAGATCACTTTTAACTCATCAACTCCAGTGAGCTCCATGCCTCTTACCCAATGCCATTCCCTACTGACATTGGTGTACTATAAATGACAATGTTATAGACAATTTGCATAACAATGATAATATAAATCTAAATATACATAAAAAGTTGATATCTATATATAAAGATAGCTTACATCCTCCCAGTTCACTTTACAATATCCATTGATCCTAAGGTACTCACAAACATAATGACTATAAAGGATAGTGTCGAGAGATTGCTTACGACACTTCAAACAAAAAAGAACTAAATTAATTGAAAATTTATAGCAAGTACTGTTACATATGAAAATGAGATATTTTTGTTACCTGAAATTCACAGAGTAGAGTTAGCTTTTTTTCTATCAGAATGGATCCCATCAAGTTTAATATAAAATAAATAAGCACTATATAAATGAAAAAAAATTGATTATGAAATAGAAATAAATTACATTATAATAACTATCCACCTATATACATGATGAGATTATAAGGATTTTTGAGCCACCAAGTGATTGCATTAAAATACCCCGGCCTCCACCTTTTCATGCATGTTGCAGGGCATGGTGGAGTTGAGGTCAGAATGATGAGGACATCACTCCTTTACATACACACAACACGCCTCAAATTAGTATTGATGAAACTCGAGCACGTCAGTTGAGATTAAAGGTGAGCTTGTTCCTATACACATGTTTTTTTTTCTCTGAGAATATGTTGCTATCTAATGACTTTATCATGATTAGAAACATTAGAGAGAAGCCAGGAAAGCTAAAGAATAATTTAGAGATGCACAAGACAAAGAAGGGCGTTCAATTCCAAAAAAAAAGTTTAAATCCAACTCGTGTTCGAATCCGAGATGAACTCCAGAAGCAGCCTGCATTAAAACGGAATCTCATACGAACTCTGTTTTGGACGTTCTAGATATGAATAGAAAGCTAAGTAGATAAGCTTTTCAATGGATCTAATCTTGTGTCAAAATACTTTCTAGATCTCTAGAAATCAACGAAACAATATGGCATCCAAAATCTGTCAGGGTGTTGTGACACCATCTTTTGGCCATTGGATCGTGTACATTTACCAGGCCCATTAGTATTAGAGTTTTCCCCCTAAGCACGCCTTAACTTCTATATAAACAGTATCCGCCATCATTAGAGATAGATTTTTGCTTAGTTTCATGTCGAGGTCAATCGTGTATGCACAGTTGATAACCAGAAGAGAAGTGGTGCTGCGATTGTAGGGTTCGAATCGTGTTGATAAACAGTTGCACATACGATTGATCTCAAATCAACACGATTCGAACTCCGCATTCGCAGCACCACTTCTCCTCTGGTTATCAACCGTGCACACACGATTGACCTCACCAAGAAAATTAGTCTCAACCTGCGAATCGAAGAACACAAGTATGAACAAGGAAGAACGCAACTCAATTGCGAAATCTGAATTAAATCACAAAGTTGAAAAACCAACAAATCATCAAGCGACGAAACTGTTTGAAAACAGATGAAAACTAATCAAAATCTAACTCTAATGACGACGACTATTGATTATATAGAGTTTAGAACAACCTTAGAGGCAAACCCTAATACTAATGGGCCTAGAAAAGATACACGATCCAAAGGCCAAAAGATAGTGTCGTAACATCCTAACAGATTCTGAATGTCATATTGTTTTGGCGATTTTCGGAGATCTAGGAAGTATTTTTGCATGGGATTAGATCTGTTGGAATCCTTAGCTTTCCATTCATATCTAGAACGTCCAACATAGAGCTCGTATGAGACCAGAGCATCCGTTTTAGCGCAGACTGCTCCTAGAGTCCGAGTCAGACTCGAACCCGATTTGTTTGGATCTCCACCAAGGTCGAATGTGCGATGCTGATCATGAGCATCTCTAAGTCTTTCTTCTTGCTTCCTTTGACCCTCTCCAATGTTCGTAATCATGATAAAGTCATTAGGTAGCAATATATTCTCAAAGGAAAGAAGACCGGCGTTTAGAAACGAACTCACCTCTAATCTCAACTGTCGTGCATAATCGAGTTTCATCAATACTAATTTGATGAGTCTTGTGTGTATCTAACGTAGAGATGTCCTCGACTCAAGTTCATTATCGAGACCTTGACTCCATCATGCCCTGCAACCTGCATGAAAAGGTGGAGGTCACAGAGGTATTTGAATGCAATCACTTGGTGGCTCAAAGATCATTATAATCTCATCATTCTTATCTTTTTGATGGAAAGCCGTCCTCAGCTTGCTCTCTTGGGCATCATAATACTTCTGTAAATGGTTAGTAACAAGAGCGCACAAATAGTTAGAAAGATCACGAGATGCAAGCAAGGCATCGTTGCACAAAAGCATCATATGGAGTATTTTTATCATAAAAATCAGCAAGATCAACTTTTGCCAAAAATATATTTTTGAAATAATCCACATGATCAGCATCATTAACATTCTTATTAGAAGGTATAAATATGACATTGCATGATATTTTGTATTTCTATCATCTAGTTTGTCATTTATTTTCATCATGCAAAAGGATTTCAAATTTGAGCAAATATAAACTTTATGCACCATAAAGACACCTCTAGAATCATAATTGCCTATAATATAAAAATTAGTTCTAATTAACAAAGGCAATTTAGGTTCAGAAAATATCATTCTCTCTACAGTATCAAGGTGACAAAAAGAATCATATTCAATAACCCACTTTGTTTGGAGAAGATAGCAATTTTAGCTCATCATTTTCACAGGTAATAGGTGTGAAATGTTTAATTTCAGCACTAGTGAATGGATAAAAATTTAGAGTATCGAATTCATTCACTTCCTGTTGTATAGGAAGAATAGAAATATCGACACACACCATCTCATTATCGCAAGAACTAGTGGGCAAATCAAACATTGACAAAGATAAATGAATAAAAGGTGATACTAGCGGTTGCTTTACAAAAATAGGATAGACAAGAAATTTCAGCGCAAAAAAATATTGTTACCTTTTGTAGATCTGTTCAATAAGTTTCTTCTTATTTTCAGCAATACCTTTTTGTGTGTTATCATCAGTCTTATTTTGGGCTATACATGGAACATTGTGTATCTCTTCTTTCTCTATGTATGTATCACTTTCATCTTCTTGTTTGATCTCAATTTCGTGCAAAATGTTAGATGCAATATATGGTACAATAGAAAGCTCCTCCTCCAAAGAGTGTTCGTCACAACTAGACATAGATTTTGAATATGTATCAACAAAAGTTTCTCACATTAAAATTTTTTGCATCACTCTATGTCCGAAGATAATTTTTTGTTATATAAAAACATTGCCACCAAAGAAAAAGATGGTACAATCAGTGGTAGGAGAAACTAGAGAGTCATAATTCTACAATTGCAGGGTCAAATATATTGCTAATCCGAGGTGGATATGTGGAGCTTGGAGGGCTAAAATAATGATTAGTAGAACACAATTTTATAATAGAGAGTAATATTGAATAAGTGTTCTAAATATTATGTCCTAGTTACTGACCCAATCTTATAAAAAATCCAGATGTTTACAAGATATGAATGAAGATATCAAAGGGAAGCAACAACACAAATGATTGTTCAGCACTTAAAAATTCAGCAAAGGTTAATTTTCGATTTCCTGGTCTTTAATTTTTTTTATTTTTATTTTATTTTTTGAAATTTTTCTCTGAACCAAAAGCACAAAAGATGGTACACCACCAAATTTTAGATCAATATGACGAAAGATGTAGCCTCGAGAAAATCTCGAATTTTATGTTAAAACTGTGCTGAAACTTCGGAGCACGAAAACAGAAACTTCTTATCCAAAAAGTACTTATACGTCTAATTTGGAGTCCAGAAACAAAAGTTATGACTATTTTAATGGTGGATCTTCGAATTAGATTTTTTTGAAAGCCAAAAAACAGATTCGGATTTTAAATTGAATACGAATTTTATATATGTTTTTGTGAATGATTGAGCAGCGGATAAATATGAAGAGATAGATCTATGAAGGATGTATCTGGTTGTGATAGAAATATGGGGTGGGTGGGTGGGATAAATTTCAATGCAAAAAAAATAATTAACAGATGTGACACGATAACAAATCTGAACACGATGTAGACGAACGATGAATGAAAACACCTGGACACAAAAAGATCACGAAGTCCAACAACCAAAACACAAACTAAGGACACAAACTCAACACTACGGACTCTGAAATAAAATTATGCAAAGACTAAACATAGCTTGGACAAGGGAACATCCAACGATCTACTAATGTTTTTTGTTTTGCGGCTTTTCTGTGGACGATAGGATGAATTCAAAATAAACAAGGATAGATGTGAACTTGACGGTATATCTGAAGCTCTGATTACCACTTGATGTGTACGTGGTTCTTGATCTTCCGCAGGTTGTGGTAACTCTCGATTTGGTAGAGATGCAACACACAATCGATCTGGCCTCAAATCAACACGATTCGAACCCGCAATCGCAGCACCACTTCTCCTCTGGTTATCAACCGTGCACATAGGATTGACCTCGCCAAGAAGGCTAGTCCCAGCCTGTGAATCGAAGAACACAAGCAAAAACAAGGAAAATGCAACTCAAATTGTGAAATCTGAATTAAATCATAAAGTTGAAAAACTAACAAACCGTCAAACGATGAAACTATTTGGAAAATAGATGAAAAATAATCAAAACCTAACCCTAATGACGATGGCTACTTATTATATAGAGTTTAGGACGATCTTAGGGGCAAACCCTAACACCGTATTGTTTCGGCGATTCTTGGAGATCTAAGAAGTATTTTTGCATGGGATTAGATCCGTTGGAAATCCTATCTCCCTAGCTTTTCATCCATATCTAGAACAAAACAGAGCTCGTGTGAGACCAAGGCATCTGTTTTAGTGCAGGCTGCTCCTGGAGTCTGAGTCAGACTCGAACCCGAGTTGTCTAGATCTCCTCCGAGTCGAACGTGCGATGCTAATTTTAAGCATCTCCAAGTTCTTCTTCATGCTTCCCTTGACCCTCTCCAATGTTTCTAATTATGATAAAGTCATTAGGTAGCAATCTATTCTCAAAGAAAGACATGTATTTAGAAATGAGCTCAACTCTAATCTCAACTGTCGTGCGTGAGTTTCATCAATACTAATTTTGAGGAGTCTTGTTTGTATCTAAAGGAGAGTTGTCCTCGTCACAAATTTTGGCATACGCGGGCGCGCAACCAAATGCTGTCCAAAAGCCGCGTTGGCACGTGCGGACGAGAAAAAAATTGGTAAGCGAATCGTCGATCCAAGCACGCCCTATATAATTAAGGGGTTCCGTCATTAGGGTTGGGTGTTGCGTATATTATTCTTATTTCCCATAGTTTCACCGTTATACGGTTTGTGACATCTAAATTTGCTATTTTAATCTAGATTTCACATTTATGTGGTGTTCTTTCTTGTTTTTGCTTATATTCTTCGATTCTCAAGCAAGGATTAGCCTCCTTTATGAGGACAACCAGGTAGAGCATCATTGAAACTTATAGAAGAAGTGATGCTATAATTACAGTATTCGAAACATATTGATTTGAGGTTGGATCAATTGTGTGTCACATCTCCACAAAATTGAGAGTTATAATGATTGATGGAAGATGGAGAATCATGGACACATCAGGTCTTCTCAAGTCTTCCTTGTGCGCTCAAATTGATTCCCTTTGACTCTCAAGAAGTCTCTTCTATGTCTCCTAGCCTCAGACACACTTCACAACTTTCAAACCTCGGGTTTTTATAAGCAGCAAACCTAGAGATAGCTATTTGTATGTGATATCACGAGACAGACTTCTTTTTTAGCCCAGTGGACTATCCAACTGTGAGGACCACTAGACTGTCTAACCCTTTGGCACAAAATGTCTGAAGCTCTTCATGATCCACGTGTCATCCTTTGATTCCGCTGAAAGCTCATCGGACTGTCCGGTTTATCGGATTGTCCGACCTGATTGTCCAGCCTTCAAACTCTATGAGCTCCAATATAACTCGGGAATCTTCGTTGATGCGCACATCAATACGCAATCATCTAATACGCACCCCTTCAGCTCCCTACGCCTGTTTCCTCGTGAGCCTTACTTTTGTAATGGGCCATTACCATTGCATTTTCTCTCTTTATTCACAACCAATTTAAGATTTTTCTTTTACTTTTTTTCTCTTTTTATGTTTTAAAATTTTATCTTTCTTTTTATTTTTTATTTATTTACAATTTTCTCTTAATTTTATTTCTATTACTTTTATTTTTCTCTTTAGTTCATTTTTTTTCTTTTTCCCATTTTAGTGTGCTCATCATGCATCCATCAAAATATTTAGAAACTTTCATTGTTATTATTAGAGCAAATGATTTTTACTACTAGATTATTTATTTTATTTTTAGAATAGTTTGTTTTCTATTATTAGATTGTTTTACTAATGGAACAATATATTTTTGCTACTAGAAGAGTACACTTTACTGCTGGAACAATTTATCATTACCATTGGAACAATTGAATCTTACTAGTAGAATAGTTATTTCATTAAAGATTGAACATCCACAAAAAAATTAAATTTTGAATTTATGATTTTTAAAAAATGTATTCATTGTAATCTTATTTTTTATTAATTCTAAGAAATATGATATGCAAATAGATTCTCAAAAGTTATTATTTTAGGAAAAATTAATTCAAAGTTTAGAATATCAACTAATCCTATTAAAATAGTTGTGGGCACGACCTAATGGTGACCCACAGCCCCCGCGGCCTGCACATGTATCGTGTGGCCCACTTATAAGTGCACTCCACGAATGGCATGACATCTGCGCATGACCCTGCGTGCCAGGTAATAGGAATCAAAAGAACTCTATCTCGAATTGTCTCTGCACTCACACTGGGTTGACCCTATGTGCCAGGTAATAGGAATCAAAAGAACTCTATCTCGAATTGTCTCTGCACTCACACTGGGTTGTCCGGTGACTCCGGAATGTCTGATGGCCTTTGTCCAACAGATTCAAGAGAGAGCACTCTTCTCTAGACTTCAGTTTTGAGCTGCACCAGACTATCCAATCTGATACTCGGATGGCCGACAATAGAAACTTGAGATCTTATGCTTCCACAATCATCCCCTTTGCTTCCTTGGACCTTTTCCTGTCACTTTAATGCTTTTTGGTGAACTTCTATAGCATCAAACATCCTAGCACTTATATGATTTAATGAAAATGGCTCAACCCGTCTTTATAGTGTTGTTTTTTTCCTATCAAAGCCTAACTAAAATAGACGGGCTTCAGCTCCTTCATGACCTTGATCCACTTCTCGAAGTGGTACTCCATCAAGAGATTATCCTTATCAACTCACCATAGCGGAAGCCAACACTTGGATTTTTGAGATAAAAGCGGGTATGCCTACATCCAACAAGTTAATCTATGGTTCTCACTTAATCAACAGAGTAGTCATACCTTAGAGGCGCCAATGGTCATGAAGCTAACAACAAGGTACTTGTTCGGTGTACCTCAATTTTAAAAGATTTGAACCATATGAGCTTGACCCGGCCCCACACCGTCCTATGCTGCCCTGAACATGTGCTGCCACACAAATTCGCCCTGCCCCCATGTCCCACGCCCTTCCTGATTCACGAGCTTGCCTCACCCCCACATCGCTGCTCGAGCTCACGAAGGATGACAGTTGATGGCATCGTGTAGAGAGAAGCTGCATGAACTGAGGCGATGGGGAAGAAATGGTGGTGTGTGCCCATGGCAGCTGGGGAAGATGCATAGGCACTAACCCGTGGTAGTGGGGGGAGGAAGTGGTGATAACGCGGATCCAAGGCAGTGCGACCTAGAGCCGAAGCCGAAGGCAGAGGCACCAGCCCAAGGTGGTGAGGTGGAGACAGGAGGCAGAGCAATAGGGCTGAGGTGGGAGGCACAGCAGTAGGTTAGAGATGTGAGAACAAAAGCGTTGATGCATTGCCCGAGGAGCTTCTTCGCTTAGGCTTTGTTCATTTGGTCTCTGATAATTGGATTACAGAGGGAATGAATCCATTATTTTTTAACAAGAATTCAATCTCTCTCATTCCACTCTATTCACCTCCCATTTTTTACAACCCAACAAAGCCTTAGAGCTTATTTGGTTTGATGAGGATTTATTCCATTTGGATCAAGCAAATTCATTAAATTTTTCATGGAAAATTATATACTTTTTAATATAAAAAGATATTATTCATGGAGTAGGCTACCAAAGGAGAGAAATCGTGTACTTTCTGAACGTTAAACAAAAATTACAAAATCCAAACACCTCAAATCTTCTCCGTCTCCCGGACTCCCTCGCAGCTCATCTCCTGCTCACACCCGCCGCCGGCGACACCCTTCAATGCAGGCCCCTTCCAGCCGCTGCCTCCACCAATGCGCCGAGCGCGACCCCAAGCCCCCTGCGTTGCTACCCCTCCCGGTTCCCCCTCGCACCCCAACGCCGCCGCCACCGCCCCCTTCCTCCCCGCCGCACTCCATCCCGCCGCTCACCTTCCGCTACCTTTCTCCCTGTCCGCGATGGTCAGCCTGGGTCACCACGGCACTACGGGACTCTATGTTCGCTCGCGCCCTCGCATCGGCCTCTATCATCGACGCCGTGGCAGCCTCCACCGCCGCCGTCGTCCCGGACCGTCCCACCCTTTCCGCACTTCTCTCTCTCTGGGACCCGACCACGCATGCCTTCCGCCTCCCCGGTGGTCCCGCCACGTTCTCTCTTGAGGACGCCTTCGTCCTCGTCGGCCTGCCCCCATCCGGCGCCCCACTGGAGCGGCCCCTGACTCCCAAGGAGGATGACCTCCGCATCCGCCTTGTCGTCGAGAAGGAGAAGATCAAGGAGCTCCATCCCTGCGCCCGTGCCGCGCGCCGCGTGTCCGCGGAAGTTTGGCTCGAATGGTTTGAGGGCGGAATCCGACCCGGCGAGGACGACGAGCTGCGGCTGCTCGGGTTCTTCGCTTACTGGCTCGCCTTCTTTGTTATGCCGCGGCTGCGGAATAGGGCAAGCGAGCTGCCAGTGCACGTGTTTGCTCTTGCGGCAAGGCTTAGTTTTGGCGAGCGCATTGCCCTTGGCCCGGCCATGGTAGCGAATCTTTACGCTGACATGGATAAGATTGTTACTACGGCAGTAGCTGAGGGAACGAGTTGTCGCGTTGATGTGTGGGCGCCATTCTGGCTGCTGCAGGTATGGATGTGGGAACGCTTCAAGCAATTGCGCCCTCCACGGTTGAAGGCTCCTCGGTTTCCTATCTCAAGGGTCCGTGTATTGCATTGGAGCCGGAGGAAGAGGACGTGTATGCTGGAGGAGGCTCTTAGGATTTTGCAAGATGAGACCTGCTTTGACTGGCGACCGTACCTATATAACCCCCTGAAATGGATGGAGCCCAAATGGTTCAGTGAAGACACTGTTTTAGTGAAATGTAAAGGTAAAGATAAGCCAGAGTGGTTTGCCGATTACATTGCTGTTATCAGTCAAACAGTTTTCACGAGGTGGGATGGTAATGGCATGGATAGCTTGGTATTGTACAATCCACAAATTGTTGCAAGGCAGTTTGGTTATGATCAGGTAGTTCCTGTGTCTTTTGCAAATGATTTTGCCTCCGTATGTAATGAGGTGTGGATACCTAGTGTTGGCAGGCATGGGATGGCTAGTGATGATTATGTTGCATGGTGCAGAAATGGACAGCTTATACCTAGTGTTGGCAGGCACGGGATGGCTAGTGGTGATTATGTTGCATGGTATAGAAATGGACAGCTTAACAGGTATGAGGATGCGGACCAATATGATTTCTCAGTGGTGCGAGGTCATGACAATGGGGCTAATTCATTGCCCCTGAGTTCAAATAAGGAAAATGTGGTAGAGGAGACAACACTTAATCAGTCTGATGGAAGCACGACGCAGGGGAGCAACAAATGCAATGGTGAATGCCCGCTAGTACAACTTGGTAAGGGAGCTGAGGTGAATGAAACAGGGGTGATTGTGCTAGGTCTTCGTGTGTGTGGCAATGTATGTAACACAACTGCTGCAGACCAGAAGAAAGAGAAGAAAAGACGATATAAATCTGCTAAAGATCGAGCTAGTAAGAAGAACAAAACCATTTTCAGAAATGACTCCAAAAATAGTATGTTGCAAGACGATGGCCAAAAGTACTCTTCCATCCAAGAAGATCTGAACTCTTGCTCTATGAGACGTTATCCATTAGGACAGCTTGACAGTGATGATGATTGTATTGTTCTTGAACCAGACGATAAGGAATGTGAAGTGATAAATCTCGATGATGAGGTACAGAGTCCCCTGGATCCTGAATGTCGTTATAGGCAGCTCGTTTTGGAGCTAGATGAGTTTGTTCGGTCTGGCCTTCTCTCTCAGTGGGACGAAAGTTCAGATGAAGATGAAGATGAAGAATATGGAAGAAAGCAAGCGACCTTGAAAAAAGGGTGCCAAGACCCTTATGCCAAACCAGCCATGAGGGAGTATCCTCTGTTCTTTGAGCTCATTCCACAGAAACCACATTACAAAGGGTTTGTGGAAGATAAAGTTCTAGGAGATCTGGCCTACAGGGGATTATGGTTTTTGCTAGTTAGCTTGACGAAGGAGGTGCTCAAGACGTCATGTGATACAGATGTCTCTGACATTGCATATCTTATGAAAAAGGCTAAGCATTTGGAGCAATTAGGTTTCAATGTGAAACATCTAATTGCCCGCTTGAAGGAGCCACAGATCTTGACTTAAGAGGCTACAAGATTCCAGGGAAAAGCTTGAGGATGCCCGGAAGAAAGAATAGGATGCAAAAGGAGATAAGTCATTTTCTAGTCATTTGAGTAAATTGAAACATAACATACAAAATATGGAGACATTTGGATGAGAACAGACATGCTTTTATTTCATCTGCCCATGATAAATTGAATGAAGGAATCGATCTAGTACGTTTGGAGAAGTAGAAGATGCTGACAAATATTGTCAGGCAATGAGGAATGAAGTAGCTTCAATGAGGACGAATTGCACAAATATTTTGCAGTGGAGGTACTGAGTGCTCCAGTGTCCACCGCCTTGAATTATGCAAATGTTTTCTTCCTTACATAGAGCTTGCTAGTTACAAATTTTGTATAAATCAAACGGGCTTGACAATAAAATGAAAACTTTATTTTATTGGCAAGAGTGCAAAAGTTCCCTTATGATTTTCTAATCATATGAGTTTGTCACGGTTGAATTTATCTTTTGCCATGGACATCCTTGTCATTTTTCTTAATTTATTTATATGTGTGATGAACAGGTAATTTTTACTTGTTGATGGACCACATTAATATAGAAAAGTACCATGCACAAGAGAGAGCTACGGGCCTCCAGGCTATCCTTTCTTTGTCCTGTGAGCAGGACACATTATTACACTGTTTATGTCAAATAATCACAAGTCAGGACCATTCGCAATAGGTGTTTTCTTTCTCGTAGTAGCAGATTGTTTGAATGAACCTATAATGAGTACGGTGAATTGTCCCTGAAGCCAGTTGCCCTGTCTTTCTCGCTTCAAGATATATACTCCTTCGATACTCATAATTAAAGTCGTTTTAGGCAACGACAATTTTTAAAGCATAACTTTGATTTCTATTTTTTTCTAAAAATATTTATCAAAAAATATTAAATGTACACTTTTATGAAATGATTTTTTAAGACAAATTTAGTCGATTTCTATGTTTTTAAACTTAACAATTTAAAAATTATTTGTAATTTATGTTTTTAATGTTTGACCAAATCAATATTCAAAATGATTTAAATTATGAGTATGGAGGGAGTACAATTTCTGTAATGTTAAAATTTGATAATAAAATATGTGATAACTATTCTGTAGCTAGTTCTTCAGGCAAATTTGCATCAGGTCGTGTGTTATTGGTTTCCAGATCAACAGTTTTTTGGTTCAGTTTCATTTCTCGGTCATACCGATTGCTCTGCTGCTACAAATGGTATCACATCTATATGGTTTACAGAACCAACAAAAACCGTTTGGTTTTTACAGTCGGTGAAACTAACCCGGCTCAGTTCTACTGGTTGAGCGGTTTTTTGTTTAAAAAATTGAAAAAAAATGAAAATTTGAAAACCGATCGTTAAATCGGTGAAATGTTAAGCTGCAGAAACCAATGATTTTTAGAATTTGAAAATTCAAATAACGGACCAGTTATTACATAATTTCGATCAAAATTCATTCAAATTTTGAGTTTTTTAGTTTGTGCTGTCAGTATTACGGATCTATGACATTTTTCTTGTGACGCTAGGAAAACTTCTCATCGAACACGGTCCATCTATGACGTAAATTTGAGTTTTGTCATTACTGACAAGTGACAGTGGCTAGAAACTGAAATTTGCCACGAATTTATGACGAAAGTGAATAAAACGTTATGGAAAAAAAAACTAAAATCATCACAAAACCACAGGCCATCTGCGACAGTCATTTACGGCGATTGGTTTCATCATTAATCCTGCGCTGCTTGATACCTGTACGATGTGGATCCAACAGGTTTCTGTTGCAAATATGTCTGAAGTGTAAATGTCACAAGTCTAATTGTATTGTTGTGTCTCAACTAGCTTCACAAAGAATATGAAGAAATACTTACATCACAAAAATACTGTTAAAACAGTTTGACGAGTGGTGTTTCAACTAGCTTCATAAGGGATGTGAAGTTATGTTTACATAAAAAAAATACTGCTAAAACAGTTCAGATTCGTACACACGACCTATCTAAGAAACAAGCAGCCACACCATCAAGGCATAAGCATCTTTTTTTAGTGGACGTTATGCCTACGATTGTGGTTATGTCTACGGTTGTAGTATTACAACGTATACACACGTCAACTTACACCTAAATACTCTCACACTCACACAATATACACTCTAATTGTACACTAAGTTTATAAATAGTTTTATTTGTGGCTCTCAATCATTCGTCAAGTAATATTAACTTTTGATTTGGTATAAATGTAATACACAATTGATTCAGCAAACATAATTCGAATCTCGCGACGGCGGAGGGGGCAAGGCAGCCATCCATGGTACAGATGGCGGGTGACACGTGAGGGCTCATGGGGACGGCGTGCACTCGTCTCCGGCAACGACTTGCGTGGGTAGGGGTGGTGACAGCTCACGGCGACAACGGAGTGGGTGCAGGAAAGGTGACCGCCGGTGGGGTTGGCAGCAGGGTTGGAGCTCGAGGGGACAGGGGAGGCAGTCGTCGTCAGCGGTGAGAGAGACGTGCAGTCAGGGACGACCTTGTCCCTCGTGTTTTTTTTTTGGACGAGCTCCTCTCAGATCTTAGAGAATATTCCAGTTTTTACACTGACACTGTCTCGTGACTCCAAAGCAAAGTCGGATATCTCTGTCCCATGTCTCTTTCATCCTTCCAATCAAGCACACCCTAACATCACTGTTTGTCTCAACTAGAGACGCGTGACTACTTATAGTAATCTATTGTGTTCAGTTTCGAAATAAAGTTTTAAAATATTAACACATTGATTATTCGCCTATTCAAAATTATTAAAATATATAAAATTATTAGTTATATTTGAAGTGCCACTAATAATAAGCAAGTTATAACAAAATATATTATATATATCATATTGTTTATTAAAATAAATAGTTAAAGTTGATTTTAAAAATCGAGAAAATTTCTTGACCTTTTTTCATTTTGAATTTCCTTTTGAGGATGATATTTGATTTTTTTGCTTCTATTCTTGGCTCTTCCGTTAGTTTATAGTACTAACGGTGTTAAGTTACGTGTAAAATAACCATTTTACCTCTCATTATCGTCTAAAATTCAGTTTAGTAATCTTGTTCAATTGACTATTATTGAGAATAGACAATTATACTTTTATGTTTTAAAAAAGTGTATGCTCAGATTGATCTAAATGCAAATGAAAAATTATGACGGTGCATTTTAGATGATGGGTAAAATGGTGGATTTCATTCTTTACAAGGAAGTTCAAAAATAAAAAGGTTGAAGAAAGAAAACTGCCATTATTTTAGGGCTCTTATGAAAAGTGAACGGTGTCTATCTTCGAACCAGAGGGAGTAATACGATACCATCGACCCGGTCTGAGGTGGACCCCTTAATGTAGATTTATTAGGATCCACAGTGTGCACGAATTGATATGCTCAGACGAGTGAAGTCAACCATGCTCATAGCTTTGTTCAGCTGTTGTCCGATTAGAAACTAGAAAGATATGTCGCGCCTTATAACTTGCCTAACGTCACTAGAGTTTTCAATTATAAGTATTTCATAACATAATGCAAATTCATTAGTAATTGTTTGTTTGATAGAAAAGGTACATATAAATGTTTAGCAACAACGCATATTGGTATGGAATGTACCTTTTTCTATGCATCCAAAATATCATTTCAATTCTGCAATGCTCAGGGAGCTATTGCAACCCATCAGTGAAATGTAAAGCTGAAGGCCTACAATGGTTAGAAGGCCATATTGTAGACTCCAATGGAATTAAAGCGTGTGTGTATATATATATATACACATTTACTATTAAACACTCAGTGTGTAGAATAACTCTTGGGTCGGTCCAGCGCGCCGCGCGCCTCGTCCGATCGTGCCCGCGTGCCAACCGACCGCGCCCCGCACATTGACCGAGCTGGCTTGATCGGGCGCGGTCGGAGGCATGCGGTTGGGTCGGAGTTCATTTCATTATAGAGTAGTATGCATATATACATCAAAAGGTATAACAGTAGGATCTTTTTTTTTTTGCCTACATACTATCTGGCACATATTTTATTGGAACATTCCCTTTTAGAGCTGAAGTGAGGAGTTCCTCTAAATCTGTTTCAACAAACTAAGCTATCCTACATATATCTTGGAAACTTTGGTGGTTCTGGATGAAGAACTTCGAATTGAGGTTTTGTATTTTTCAACCAAGAACTTCCTCGTAGTAATGGTCCTCCCTTGTTGCAATGATGGTTTTAGTATTGTAACTGGATCATGTGGTATTTAAACATACACTGCATAAGTTAATTAGAAAGATGGAAAACCTGAGTTGAATGATGGTAACCAAGTAAAGAACGGTTAAGATTTAGAATGTGAAGTAACTCACTTTAACTGTTCGTCAACAATGATCAGATCTAAGTGCATGTTTGATATAGCCATTATCTGAGGTTCCTTGATATTCCCACATTCTTGAAATTATAACTTGTGCTTGGATGAATCATGAATATAGTTTACTTATAGTAATTTTATATCATGTTCAACACCATTGGTTAGCTTAATTGTTCAATTTGTATTACATATCTTCTGGTCCCTGGCCCTGAGTACATCTTCACAAGGCTCTTCTAAGCACCATCCGTTGACATATCTATTCATATATAAGTTTATCAAGAAATTTACAGAAAAGGCTGACTTTCAAAGGCTTACAAAAATGCTATTTCTTCCTTCTGTATTGTACTAGTGGAATGCAAGATAATTTAATCAAAACTCATATATATTTGAGTACGCCATTTTCTATTCGAATATTTAAACCATTTTTCTGAAGTGACTCGTGATTATAGATGTCCAAATGGGTCGGGCCAAGCAGGCCAGCACAAAAAAAAAGCACGGCCCAAGCCCACCACGGTCCATATCTAAACGGGCCCGTGCCGGCACGACCCGGCCTCCGTGTCGTGCTTGGGCCAGCGCCTCGGCCCACCGGGTGGCATGGCACGGCCCATTTAGGAGCAGCCCGTGGAAGCACGTGGGCCACCCGGCACGGCCCAGCACGAATATGCCCATTGGGAGACCATCTAGCCCAACAAGGGAAACCTAATACATGTCATATAAAATGCATCGTTGCGCACCCTGGCCTCCCCAGTCCACACCCGTCGCGGCGCCGTCGTCTTCGTTCTCCGCCCCTCCTCCCCGCCTGTACCACATGTCCTCCGTCCCCAACGTCGTGCCGCTCGGCCGTCCTTCGTACCCAGCGCCACGCCGCTCGCCCATCCTCGCCACCCGCACAGCTCGCCCGTCGGCCCGTTCCCCGCCTTCGACGCAGCTCGCCCGTGCTCCGTCCCCAGCCCCCGCGCAGTGACTCAGCTGCGTGTGCTGCTGTCATGGAGGCCAAGGTCGCCGGATTTGGTACTCCTCCGCCGGGGACATGGTGCCGCCGTAGGAAGAAAGGTGGGGAGGGGGCGGCCGAGGCTCCGGAACTGGGGTGGATGGCGCCTCCGGATTGGGGCACCGGCCAGTGGGTCGCGCTAGTGGTAGGGTTGGGAGGTGGAGTTGGGCTGCGGTGTCGTGCCAGGCCTATTGGGCTGCCGTTCTTTTCGGGCCGGCCGGCCACGGCTAGGAACTTTCATGCCGTGTCGTGGGCCGAAGCTCAGGCCCATGGGCTGGCACGGCACGGCCCATTAATATAGCGTGCTGGGCCGGCCTGAATTTAAATTTGTCGGGCTTTTTTGGGCTTGGGTCGTGCCATGCTGGTCATGCCATGCTGGGCGGCCCGTTTGAACATCTATACTCGTGATATTAGTATATATAACTGAACATGAGTAAATACGATTCTCTTTTTAGGTATACACCAACATTAGATAATATTTATTTTTGATTTTATTGAGAAAAAAATCATAAAAGTAGTTAAATAACTCGGATGTTATCATGAAATCATGAAAGCAGTTAAATAACTCAAATGTGAGTTACTATTCATCTACTTTGAACTTCACTGTAGTGGCCAATTATTCACGTCACTGAAGCATTTTAATGTCTGATACTTGAACCTGTTGTAATAACGACTTCAATAACATTGTCGCCTAGATTAATAACTATTAATTATGTGCCATTACATAATCCAGTACTTGGTCATTTAACACCCCTAGTTGGTATATATATTTCACGCCTGATATTTGAACCTGTTATAATAGTGGCTTCAATAATACTGTCTCTTAGATTTGTAACCTATTAGCCGTTGCCATTACATAATCCAATTCTTTGGTTCAGGTTTCGTAATATACAATAGGAATCACTCTATTTTTAATATTAATTTGCATTGATGGCAGTTATTGGCATTAAGTGTATTCAAGTATTCAATAGGTTATAGGATATTTACATTCAAGTAAATTTAAGTACATGCACACAGTACTAATGTCGTACCTCATTTTTGAGATACACTATGCATCACGTATCAATCTCTAGATCAGTAGCTGATATGCACCAACACATCAGAATGTATATTAAAAAGCATACTTCAGATAGAGAAATATACCTGAAACCAGACCTTTAGCAGCAACTCGATGAGGATTAAAATATTCACATCCAGTTGACTCGCTAGAGGTGAATCAAACAGCTGAAAACAAGACTCAACTCCACAAGCAAGCTTGAGAAGCAGAACAAAAACCCAGCATGTGGTCGTCTTCTACGTAATCTTCTCTGTCTAAAACCACAATAGCAAACTGATGAGTATATAAAGTACTTAGCAAGCCCTAACACTAGGCACGAGCATATAACTGCATATTTGACTGTATCAAGGATAAAGCTACGGGATTTACTTTTGCAAAGAGCCAGTTTTATGCAAGATTCACTACAGAAGCTTTATAAAAGAGAATGCAGAATAGTAGGTTGGTCTTGGAGAGATGTACATCGATCTCGCCAATACCCAAATTTTAGTCGAAGAGTTGGCACACAACCTACACCCACTCACTCAAACAAGGATAATATGAAGACTAATCATTGTGAGCCCAAGCTACAGTGTGTCAATACCGTGACAACGGCCATTCGGGATAAATTATACACTCTGCAGATGTTGTACATTGTACTCACAGGCTATGCTCCTCTTGATCAACAGAGTCGCATAACGTTCACTCCAACGCACGCTAAGACATCCACAAAGTCCACCTCAAGATGCAAACAGGGGTCATCTCTCGGAGTTTTTTAGGCCACCGATGGCGTGACAGCATATTCTCGTAGCCAGAACGCGGGTTTAGGACATCCACGTCTACTCCCTGGACCCCACACACAGACGGGTGATTACAAAAGCAGAGGGCTATATCGGTGGGCAATACGATCCCATAGCACAGGCTATGGCTGTAATCGAAGACCGGAGCATGAGTATCTCACATCTACTCCTGTGACTTATGTCTCTCGACTGCTGTCAGGATAGTATACCTCGGTTACTTACGGATCTGGCCTACGAGAAGGCCCATTTACGAACTACGGCCCACGGCCCATCTACAGCCCACGAAAGACTTAACCAAATCAAAGACGACGACCCGACCCCTAGGGGTCGAGAAACTCGAGCTGACCGCATCCAGCACTTGCACCAGAATCGCTAGCATAGTCCCGACCCTCGAAGGCTGGGACTGGACGACGACAAGACTTGGCCGCCCATCTGAGGGCCGGCCACCGCTCCAACGGCCAAGGCTGACAGACGCAGAGATTCCTGACGATGTACAGCAGGAGGAAAAGCAGCTCAAAAGACGGTAAAGCAACCAGGCTGAGGCGATAAAGCATTTTAGAAGCACGTAAAGCAATCCGACGGGAGGTAAAGTTCCCCGTTGGGCGGTAAAGCCAAGCGGTAAAGCTAGTTTTGTCCCCCGAGGTGGATAGAAGGACGAACGAAGGACGTCGACTATCTGCTCCGACGTCAGCAGGCGCCAGAGGATCAAACCCACCGAAGACCGTGGCCCCACCCGTCAGGGGGTCACTCGATTCCGTAGGCGCAAAGCCATGCAACCCTGGTCTGGCCCTATATAAAGGGGGCACCGAGGACGCTAGTTCATGGGTTAAGCCAAGTTAGATTCAAGTCATTCCACTGTAACCACATCCACCCAAGAGTGTTAGGGTTCTTGGATCGAACCAAGACCCTTCGGCCATTGTACTTGTGTCTTTGAGTTTGTAACACTTCGTGTTTCGAATAAAGAAGCGAGTGGTTTGAATTCAAAATTTTGGGTGCGAGCTCAAAAACAATTAAAACGATTCATGTGAATTTTCAAATTTCAAATTTGAATTCAAATTTCAAATGCAAGTTCAAAAACTTTTGCCCAAAAAGTCATGAAATAAAATTCTATTTTGAAAATTCTTGCACAGAATTCAATTTTAAAAAGATTTATAAAATTTTATTTAAAGTTTAAGAGGCCCAAATAAATTATTTATCTTCAAACAATTTCCTGTCTTGTAAATTTTGTAGAATAAAATTTAATTCGATTTTGAACTTGGGCCCAAAACAAAAGTTGTTCCTTTTGAAGTTTTCTACAACCCTGCAAAATTTCACTTTTATCCGAGCTCAGGAACAGTGGTTTCAAAGCAAAAACCGAACGCTGTACAGAAAATTGCGAAAATCAGGAAAAAGAAAATTTTGCGGGACCCGCCTGTCAACCGCCCAAGCCTGTTTCCCCAGCCTCCTGCCGCCACCGCATCGCTCCAGGTGCTGCCTGCCCAAGCCGTCGCCGTGCATGGCCACCACGCCGCCCAGTGACGTGCCCTCAGGAATTGCCGCGAGGGACACGACACCCGCTCCGTGTCCCAGCCACCGGTTCGCCCTCCCTCTCCTCTCGCACTCTCCCGGGCGACACCCCTCTCTCGACGCCGCCGTATCTCCCACTTCCGGTGCGCCGCCGTGGAGAGCCTCGACCAAGCCATCTCCGGTCCACCATCCTCGACGGCAAGCTGCGCACTCCCGCTCTCTAGTCTCCTAGAACCGCCGCTAGCCGCTCCTCCTCTGAGACTCGATGGATTTTGATTTTTCCTCAAGTCATGTGCTTTGGGCCCGGCTGCTGTTCTTCCCTAAATCCGGCGCATCCTCGGGTGAGGTTCTTCGATCTTTTCCCCAATCCGAGCAGCACGTAACCGGGCGCACCTCCTAAGCAGTTATTCGACCGATTCCGTGTCTTTGTTGCACAGGATTTCTAAGCTTGGTCCGCACCGGCCGCCTGGACCGCGCGACCCCTCAGGTGGCGCCCCTCTTCCGCCCCTTTCCGACACTGTCAACACCCATGCCGGTGATCTCCTGGCTCCGGTGAAGCTTCTCGCGCAAGTTCCGTCGATCCTCGTCGCTGGTACCGAGCTCATCGCATCGCCGAACGTCGTCCGGCTGCGTCCTCGCCGCCGGCGTTATCCGGTGAGGCCCCCACACCGTCAACCTCACCATTTTGCTCCTCTGACCGAGCTGACCATGTTGGGGTGCCGCGCCGTCTTCCCCGGCCAGCCGCGCCGCCGCACGCCGGCGAGCGT
>BCLF01000048.1:1669209-1687862 GCA_001602275.1 Zoysia japonica | reverse complement strand
TTGGCCCTGCGCGCCGCGCGCGCCAGTGGCTACGCGCCTGGGCGAGAGCCCCGCGCGCACTTGGGCCAGCGCCTTGATTTCCTCTTCGTGGCCTGCCCCCATTTGGGCCGAGACCCATGTAGCCAGTGCAACTCGGCCCACTAGGCTAGAAACTCTCTTTTATTTGCGAAATAATTGTTTAATTGATCAAAAATGCCTTTAATATTGTAAACTCCGTAGAAAATAAATTATAGCTCGAAAAATTGTAGAATAAAGTTTGTTAGTATCCTCTCAACTAGAACAATATTCTGAAGCTAACAAATTTTCATTTTATGCATGAAAATATTTAATTTAATTCAGATCACCAAATTAATTGTTAATGCATAATTTATTTATTATCTTCACTCCTTGTCATATTAAAATTTTGTAAAATGTATTTTCCTGTTTATTCAACTAAGCTTTATGTTTCATAAAATTTTCATATTTAATTTCATCAAAATAATTTATTTAAAAAATTTTTATTGTGATTATATGGTTTTCAAATCATATTGAATCTACTCGATTTAAATAAATCTTGAAACTTTGTCAAAAATTTACTTATAACCTCTCTGATTTTATGAACAACTTAAAGTTGGTTTTGTATTCCTTAAAACTATTTTAAAGAAGTTTTATAACCAATTTACTAGCATCTTTCGAGAACAAGAAGCTATCATTGCATGCGATGTTAATTAAAGTTAAAACTATCATAACTCTTTTCCTCGTATATCATGTCACATATAGGACCCTATCTATCTGAAGAGAAGCTTGAAGACATTCCTTCAACCGAGGAATCTAACTTTGAGCAAAGTCCAGGCAAGCGCCGATGCATTAACCCTGTTTTAACTGTTTAATATTTTATCACTATATAGTATATGAATTTTGTATTGTGCATTAGGTTTTTAGGAGTTGATTGAAAACATAGCTTGCATGATAGCACCTTTTCTCGGTTAATGGTATTTGGTTCGGGTACCTCGATGTAGAGCTAAGCTTATTACTGTAGTTACAGTAGAAGTCAAGTGATTGACCATTCACTCGCGAGCTATAGGTGGTTACCCTGAATTTGAGAGTATGACAGAAAATGATAAGCATGATTTAGTTTGTCACAAGAAATGATAAGCTGAGACCGGGCAGAGAATTAGGTTGTAGCACGGCATGTGTCCATTGCGGATGCATGGCTAATGTGTTGTAGCACTGTCTGTGTCAGTTAAAGACCGTACCGTTGTCGGCCCTATTGAGCAAGTTTAAATAGTACTGATTACATACTAGGGAAACGAGACCCAAGAATCCGATGTAATTTGAATGCAGCATTGTGCGAACGTGACGCTACCCCTGGTTTTGGAGGCGCTTAGGGAAGAGATAGCAAAAGGGGTGGTACCTCACGAATCACGTTAGAACATGGATTGCGTGTAGGCCTTTTTGCCCAGGTTGGTAGCAGCGGACCGACAATGAGGTAGTCTTGTGAAAAGTTGCCACGTGCGGCTTTTGAGAAGCGCGTACGTGTCGTGTAATCTGGTTTCTCCAGCTGGATGTAAATCGATTATAATCGCTGCCCCTCACAGTAACGAGTACCACTTGTCTCTTTGAGTCACATCGTAGTAAGAAGTGGATTAAGAAAAAAATGAGGATGTTAATATGATTTGCCTGGTACATTTGTCATAAATTATTTGGCAACCATGTTTGATGTAGATTATAGTGCAAATTAAATTTACATTTTGATGTAACTTAATTCTGTTAAAATTTAAAGGTAAGAATTCACTATTAACGCTGCTCTTTGCCAAATAGCCATCCCTGTGAGTCATCCTTCTTATATTCCTTGAAGTCGGCCATAGTTGGGCATGATGACAGGTAAGACTTGCTGAGCATTTGAACGCCCAGGGCTTGGCTCTTTGTTGTTTTTGTTGCAGGTGTGTTTCTCTCTCTCTCTCTACAATTCCAAGGGAAGACCTGCTCGCCGCATTGGGTGGTTGGTGTCTGCTGCTAGAAGGTGCGCCGTATGGGCTCGATGCATTCTTTGCTTAGACTTCAGGATTCCCTGTTAGTTGTTTCAGGTTGTCGCTTCCGCGTCTTTAAAATCTTTGTTTTATAAATTTAATCAATAGTTTGTTTTATATTTTATCGTGCTTGAGTTGTACTGTTAGTCCTCGTTTCACCGAGTGACACTCGATAAGATCCTGTAGTCGATGAATCATCTTTTTCGAGGGGCGGTTTGTCACAGAGTTCATACGATTTGATCTCGCCCTCTCCTGGACGTAGGGTATTACGCTTCGACGGCGACCCGAACCAGGCTAACTCTCGAGTCTTTCGTAGACTAGGCTATTTCGAATACGAAGAATGCACCGATACTCTCTCCGATCATGTAAATTTTACTTTGCTGGTGGTTAGAACACTAACAACCCTCTTAGAGCTCATTGTGGATAACCAAAGGGGTAGAGTAAGTCCCATCCAGATAGGTTTTGTGGTTGCACAAAATCACTACATTGAGGTCCGATGAACTGGTCCTTATGTGGCAGGGGCGGCGCACGTCCACGGCAGATGGACCAGTCCGAAGCCTAACACCCATCACAACACATAGCACTAGGAGCTACACCCCACGACTAAAAATAATATCCCCTCCTATCACCTAGCACCAATTTACACTATCACCCAATCCCACTTTACTCACACCACTAGACTCATTTTAACATATTTTATAAATGATTGGTGTATAGTGTAGCGATGCACTACATCACATATTGGTTTTTAAACACTCTAATATCAAGGCAACTTTCCGTTTGTTAAAAGACTTTAACAAAAAAGTCCTATGGTTAACAAGGAGATGTCATCAACGGGTGACAAGGTAGTATTCATACGTAGATGTCATCAATGGGTAACAAGATAGTATTCATACGTAATGAGAGCAAGTAACTTATATTAATATAAATACTTAACAGTAAGTTGGATTTTAACTACACAACGTTTTAACATAGATTAAAATAGATATGCAAGCATTTAAGTCATATAGGTGCGCAAGAAAAACATAGAATTAATATGATCAAGAGGTTAAAGCTTGCTTGCAAATCTTTAATGTTCAGAACTTGACTTCTTGATAATCTTCGAAATCCGAGTGTTGAATCCCGGGCTTGATGTTCGAATCTTCGGGCTTTTCCTCGCGTGTCCGTTCTTCTAGCTTCTCTTGGAGATGACTCTTCCTCGGACTTAGCGTTGTGTACATGATACAATACGCCTAATAAAACTACCATAAAAAAAACAAAGCCGAAGAAGAATCCATAAGATCCAATAAACTCTGAAGAAGAACCAATTAAACTCGAAGGAAACCTAGCAATGAGAGTGCATGCATGACGTGGTCATTTGTCATGTTACTGTGTTATTTTTGTGCAGTGCTTTTGCCAGTTATAGCGAGGGAGATTACAGTGATGAGAGTGCATGACTGTAGAGAGAGTCGTGATGCAGTGTGCATGCTAGTGTTTGTGTAGCACTAGGGCCTTTAGAGGTGTGTACTCCCATACAAAGGCACTCATATTCGGTTTCATGTAGAAGCCTATATTAATATTATTTACCAAGGTTTAGTGATGCCATCCTAGGTGCACTTTAGTTAGCGCCTAGGCAATAACGTGGAGAAGCTACGTGAGTGTAAGCATCTGCAGTGCTAATACCTTCATACGGGTATGAACTCCTACAAGGCAAGCGCTGAGAGCGTGCTCAGTGATTGGTGTGTCATTGCAAGTTGTAATACTAATTTAGAACTATTTACTATTAGTTGACAAATTAAATTTGTTCTAATCTATATTTAGTGTTTAAGCGATAATGTGATTGTGTTGTGCGTGTTTCCCGTGATACGGACTCGTGAATGCATCCGATGCATGCTGTGCAATTTACAGACACCAGGTGCGGAGGTGCACGTGACGTGCGCCCTTAACCAGTATAGGTTCTGGGTCGGTGCGTGGTGTGCCATTAATTGTTTATTCCATTCTCTATATGCACATTATTACTAGCAATTAACAATTAATTACTTAATTCTATCTGTATAAATAAACTACTAATTCTAGTGTACTTGAATGAAGGGTCAAATGTTTATATGTACTATTTAATATTTACTTTCTTCTTTATTTAATTATAATATACATGAAATTTACAGTGATTATTTCGTGATGTGTGGTTGCTTCCTAATGGTTGATGACTAATTACTAAATTTACATCTATAATTAAACTGCTACACTAAATAGATGGCATCACTATAGGTGCAGTGAAGGACATAACGTCATTACTAATTATCTAATTTATACGTATATGTGAGTTATCCAAAGTGTTCAATGATTAGTTACCTAATTTAATATAATTATGTTGTTGACCCTAGTGATTAACGAGTGACCATAATTATCCTTTTAATTTAATCTACACACTTAAATTACAAAAATTGAGGCCAACAAGTGGCACATGTACTAGTGTATGCTAATCTAGGATGAGACATATCAGTGTGCCCCTTTAATTTTTATTTAGCTATATGCATGTGAGTATTGCAATTAGCAATTAACTACTTGACCTATATCTTTATAATTATCCTACTAAATACTTACATGTAATACAAGTACTGATGCATATAAAGTGCGTATGTGCTATTTAATATTTACGTATTTTTTCTATAATATTTAGCCACTAATATTTAACCACTAATTATATAATTCTAACTTTAAATTAAATTATACATAGCTAACAGGGCATGCAGCTAATGTGTACCAATGATGAAATCATGCTAACTAGGTGAAGTGCGTATGTGTTCTATTCAATATTTCTTTTAATTCTAATAGGTAGAAAACTATTGCACGTAAGTTAATTACTTTATTTGTAAAATACGGTAGTTTCCTATAATAAATGACAAATCAATAAAATTTACACGTGTACTTAAATTACTACACCTAGCAGGTTGACCGTACTCTAATGTATGCTACTAACAAAATAAATGCATCCTATTTATGATATAATTTTATGCTTTCAAATATAATATGTGATAAAACATCGCATGAAGAACGAATAATAACCAACAGAGAAATAAGAGCAAATAAAATTAATAAAGTATCAAAAATTGAGGAAACATGTGGAATTAGGTGGGTGTTGGGCTTCAGGGTGTTTGCGATGAGGTGAGGCATTAGATGCAAGGTAAATGTAAGGAGTGATCACTTAGCTCGGATCATCACAAGGTGGGGGTTGTATAGGAATATTATGGACCTTTTGTGATGAGCTGGAAAAATATGATAGCTTGACGATATGAGAGTGATGTCAAGGTGTGGGTCCCATTGCGACGAACGCGTGGGCACAAAAATTACTCTAATCGGAGGTAAGGGTAGAAAAATATGAATATTTAACGGGGAAAAGACCTAACTGAAAATAACAAAAGTCGATAGAGACTAATTTATGATTATTATGGAACTAGCAGGGGCTTATAAGATTTATTAGCAGTACAGGGGACTGAGCGTAGGAGCATAATGCAAAAGTCAAAGGGGTTATGTAAAGTTACTGGTTAGGGTCTTAAATTGAGCAAGTCAGGGTTTTTTTTTTTGTTTGCAAAAATGGCATTTTTCTGGTACCTGGCGAGCTGCTCCTCGAGACCGTGGACTTCAGCCAGGGGCTGATTCACGCCCCTCGCCGTGGACCTTGCCGGCGGCGAGGTAGCTGGCCGGACTGAGGGGCTGGGGACACGGCCGGAGGAGGGAGAGGGAGACGCGGGGAGTCCGCTGACGGCCTCAGCGAGGTCGCGGAGGCGACCTGGACTGCTAGCGGCGGAGGAACGCGGTGCCCGGCGGCAGCTCGCGATGCCAGGACGCAGGAGGGCGGAGGCGGCTCGAAACTCCGGCGTAGGAGGAAGAGGTCGGCGCGGGGAAGCTGATGGTGCGTTCGGAGAGGCCGAGGACGCACTGGAGGTCACCGGCCGTAGTGGAGAGCGGCGGGCCAGGGCGGCGCACGGCGGCGAAGTGTTGGGGAGACGAAGGGCCTCGGAATTTCGGTGGACGAGCACAAGAGCGGCGTGGTGGAGCTCTCTGTGGGCTCGAGAAAGCCGGTGCGGCATTTGGCGGTCGCCGGCGACGAGCGGGTGCGCTGCAGGGCAACGTGCTCGGTGCCAGCGCGCGGAGGCGTCGTCCGGGGCTGGGCGATCGGCGCAGGAGGAAGGGAGGAGTGCCATGAGGCCGCTGGCGGGCACGGCAAGGTCGGAGGGGACAGCGGAAGGCGCTGGACAAGGGCGGCGCTCGGTAATGGTGCTCGACGCCGAGACAGGGGTGTCGCGCGGGAGCAGGGGAGGCTGCTGGGAGGAATGCGCGGTGGCGTTTTATAGATGGAGAGGAGTGGGGGACCGGGCGACGCGCACGTCGCTTGGTCGGCCGGGGGCAGGGGCGCGGGAGCGGCGGTGGCGGGTGCTGGCCCCGGCGGCGCGCACGTCGGGTGTGCCGGGGCGGACATGGTTGCGGCGCTCGCGGGCTCTGGTCGGGGAGAGAGAGAAGAGGATTAGGGAGGAGGAGGAGGATGACAGGCGGGTCCGTGGGTAAAATAAATCTGGTTTATTACTTACGTAGTTTGGGATAGAAAAATTAAGAACAAATAAATTCGGATTGAGATGGAATTTTGTGGAGTGCTATAATATTTCAGGACGAACAAGTTTGGTTTGGGCTTATTTTCGAATTCAATTTTGATTTTATTTTACAAAATTCGAAGGATAAATAGCTGTTTAAAGGAGTGAATATAATTGAACGAGGTCAAACATGATTTAGACAAATTGAATGGATTTGAAATCAAGGATTAGATGAATTCAAAATTCAGATAGAACACGAGAAAACAAACGATCAGGAGGAGAAGGAAAAAGAGCAGTCATTTGTCACACAGTTACATTTTAATATTTCAAAATATCCAATTTATATGGTTCGAATACGAAATGATATTTTGCCCTTCTTGAAAAATGGAGAGAAAGGAGACAAAAATGTTAGTATTTTGTTAGTGACAAATTAAATTTTTGAATTTTAAATTAGAGTGAATTTCGGGTGTGACAAGTAACACACTGCATTGGTTCAGAAAAAAAGTTACGTATTAAATCAGCATACTATATTGACTAACATAGGTATTTTAGGTAAAATCAAAATTCTTATGGATTAAATATCTATTATTATTCAGACACTGTTGAAAATAGACAAAATCATATTACAAAGTATTGTAGTAATACCTTTGCCTTTACTGATTAGTCCTTTTCCTGATTAATCCTTTCTGGAAAGCCTAGTTGCCTACATAATAAGCTTGCATATGTTAGCTTTCTGGAGACAAATTAATATAAAAATATATATGAGTAGAAATAATGGAAAATGTACATGGAAATCACTGCAGCAGTAAAATACTATTGTGAAATAAAATTGTAATAGCTCATCAAAATATAGAATAAATCAAGGCATCATGTGTTATCTTCCATGATTACTTGTTTCTGTTTAGTGGACTGATATGTTTGTGTGTTCAGCTATATGTGTAAAGTACTGCGTAAGATGTATTGCTATACAATTTCAGATGTTCGAAAAATTGGTTGAAGAGGTGCAATTTCTTGCATCATTCCAATGGCCCTACAGGTTTAGAGTTGTTGGTTTTTTTGGATGCATGTCAAGAAGTTCAACAGTTGGTTGAAGAGAAGAAAAAAGAGAATCCTTGAGAAGAAAGAAGCTTCACTGAAATGGGAGTAGAACTGGAAGCAGCTGCTAAGTAGGCATAGTGTGACGCATAAGCAAAGGAGAATATTGTTCCGACTCTGATAATGATCCCTGACCATGGCGTGAAACGGAAATACTGGAAGAGAACTCACGGAATAGAAAAATGGGAAGAGATGGTCCAAACCTGCTTCCTTTTTTGCTCTGAGTGGAGCTGCCTGCCGCCCAGAAGCACATGATCGTAGCGCTACTGCCTTCTGGCCCCATGGGAGCCTTCGATAGCAGGAAAAGATAAAAAATCTTTGCTGCCAGCGCAGCTGGACGGCGGACGCGTTCCACGTCGACCAGCAGCCGATGAACTCGCCGATGAGCTCTCTGGCTTGCCGCAGGCGGGACGGCTCCTGATCCGCAGTGCCGGCCAGGGCAACTGGGAGGGACCATGGATGCGGCGAGCCGGGGAGAGGATGGTTATCTTTCTTTTGCTTTTGATGGTACGCACGGAGGACGGCGATAGTGAAGACGAACAATCCGGAGACACGCGGCTGACGGAGGTGGGCGAGAAGCATCAGACGTAGACTTTTACGGCTGGTCCCCGTGGACTTGATGGCCGGTCAGGAATTCTTGCTTCCATCCGACAATTGATAAGCAAATGACGACGTGGAACGACCGCAGCGCGAGTTCTCGCGCGGCTTTAGAATATAAGAGAAGAGATACGAGGCCGCGCCGTCTAGCGGTCTGTGAGGATATCCATGCCAGCCTTTTTATACGTTCCCTCCGATATGATAGCTATGGTTCAGATGTGCAGCTGGAAGCAAATGAAAAGAACTGTCCTTCTTTATTGCCACTGCACGTTTCCTTCTCCCCATTCGATATTAAAAAAATTCGACCGATGGAGATAAGACTGCTACCCACCATTTGTCAATAAGAAGAAGCTCAATCGAAATCAATCAAAAAACCCACGAACCGAGTCTCACACTCAGACTTTATGGTTCGGGCTTTAACTTATGCTTTGGGTCTATTCTATGCATAAGGGCTCGCCCAGCACAGATCAGGTTAACCGAGTAAATAAGACACAACGAGTAGGTTTTTTTTAACTTTAGGCTGAAAATTTGTCCCCACTGAGGATCGAACTTAGGACCTCGGAGCTGCTACCGAGCCACTTTACCACCACCGTAAAGGCCCTTTTGCTCTGCCCATTCGATATTGTAAGCACATTGATAGCGATGTGTCATGTCAGTCTTATCGGTTGTCTTCTCGTGGCAATGAAGAGGAGTGTTTTTAGATGAACAAGCAAAAACTATTTTTTTTGTGATTAGGACGAGCAAAAACTCAGAGGATTCGGCCAAGGGAGTAGAGTATGCGATCACACGAGCAAAAACTTTGAGGATATTAAAGATGAGCAAAAACTGTGAGAGAGCACTCCATGATAACGAGTATAAAACTACAGCTCTACATGGAGCACGCTTCCACATAGAACGTGCAATTGGCATCACAGTACGCCTCCTTGTTTATGAAAGTACATCTAGAATCTCTTATAGATTTTGAGATGAATTGTGATAAACAATATAAACATTTGATGACTTTTGGTGAGTATGTGTGCAGGAACTAAGTAAATGGAATTCTATTGACCTCAAAAAAGAAAAGAGCAATGTTGGTTCTTTGGCTCCAGAGTTTCTAGTCTTTATGTTTTTTGAGTCATAGGACCATCGTACTATCAAGGAGATTCAGCATTTTCTGCTTTGAAATTGGTTAAGTGCTCTATCATTTCTCACTCTATCTTTATCTACATCCTCAGTTTTCTGTTGCTGGCTCTGAACTTATCTGGTGTCTCGGACTTGTCCAGGTCCGTCTAGTGGCCGGACTTCAGACAAGGAGCACGTAGCCCACCTTGGACTTATCCGGGTGTCTGGACTTGTCCGGCGTCGGATATGTCCAGGTTAAGCTGCGGACTTCAGAGAGCTGCTCCCTTTGGCAGAAGCGGACTAGTCCGCCCTTCTGGACATGCCTAGGCCTGGACTTGTTCGTTATAGCTTGCTGACTCCAGAGAAGGAGCACTCCTATTTTTTCGAACTCGTTTGGACCTGCGGACTTTTCCGCTGGGGGGGCGGGGGGCGGACTCTAGAATGGATGCATCTCAACTTGACCGGATTTGTCTGCTCAGCCGGACTAGTCCGCTAGCGGACTTGTCCGTGCCCTCTGCGGACTCGAGAGAAATGATCATATTACCGTTGATCCCATCCAGACTTGTTCGAACCTCCGGACTAGTCCGCTCTTGACATTTTTAGAAGGTCATCCTTAATTGATCTATATAATCCCCTACCCCCCAACGTCTTAGAGTTACCAAAAGCTAGCGCCTCATTTCAAATCATGCCCTAGACTCCCTGAGATCCACCTCTCTTCTTCCCTTGGTTACTCATTAAATCTTCTAGAGTTTTGATTGAACGAAGAGGAGATCATGAGTGTTTCCATCTCTTGATTCGATTTGAGCACTTGATCTTTTCATTGCAGGCTTCTATGTGGAGCTGAACTTCGGTAAAAAATTGTTGTGTCCCTTGTCTCTTTTTGTCTTGTGTTTGATCTTTTTCCGCTGCACTTTGTGAACTTATCTGCATAGGACCAAACTTTTCTGCTACTGGAAAAGTCTGCCTGATTAGACTAGTCTGTGTTGTGTTTTTACTGATCAAATTGTTTTTGAGACGCGATTTTCTGGTCGTTGCCTATTCACCCCATCTAAACAACTTTCAATTAGTATCAGAGCGAGGACTCTCTTTTCAAGAGTTTAACAGCTTAGAGAGTTAAAGATGTCTACCGAGAGGACCAGTGATTCATCCGCCAAGAAGGATAACTATAACAACGTCCAATTCGACTACAACGAGCTGAAGACTGGACAAGCCTCGGGGAAGATTCCCATCTTTGATGGAACCTTCTACGAGCACTAAAAGTTTTGAATGCTCACCTACCTCGAGTCGATGGGGCCACAAATCTTGAAAATCGTGAAAAAGGGCTTCACTTTTGAAGACGAAGAAAATCCTACTCAAAATGATAAAGTCAACATACACCACAATGCTCAAGCTGCTTCTGTGATCATTTCAGCGCTAAGCTCGAATGAGTACACCAAGGTGATGAGGATAAGAAATGCTCACAAGATTTGGAAGAAGCTTGAGATCATCTATAAAGGGATGGACATCGTCAAAGAAGCAAGAGAAGATCTCCTAAGAGAACAATACAACTTGTTCATTAGGAAGAAGAATGAAGGACCTCAAGAAGTGCACGATCATCTCATGGAGATCGTCAACAAGAGAAGAGCATTTGAAGTGAAGCTTGAAGACATCAAAGTTAACAAAAGGTTACTTCAAGCCCTTCAACCTTGGAACTCACATTTGTGTACTCTTATTAAAGAGAAGGAAAACTTTAAGAACTTTACACGGATGAAGTACACGGACAACTTCTTGCACAACAAGACCAAAATAAAGAAGCAAGAAGGGACAACTCTCTAATCGGCAACACCACTTCTGAAGAAAAGGGCATAGCCCTCAAAGCTAAAGGGAAGAAGGTATTCATCCAAAGCCCAAGTGAAGAAGAAAGCGATGATGAAGAGTTCACGCTGCACATGAGAAAGTTCAAGAAGTTTGTGAAAAAAGGCGGCTTCCACAAGAAGAGCTTCAGCAAAGGTAAGACTAGAAAGTATAAAAGAACTTATTATGAATGTGGAGAGGAAGGTCATTTTATTGCAGAGTGCCCCAACGCCAAGAAAAAGGGGGAGAAGGAGAAGAAGGGTGACAAGGAGTACAAGAAGGATAAGGGTAAGAAGTACAACAAATAAGCCCATATAGGACAAGAATGGAACTCTGACTCCGACTCCGACGAAGGAGAAATTACTACATTGGCAATCGGCATCACTCCAACCAACACCTCTCTCTTCAAAAGCTTGAGTGATGAAGAAGAAGTTACACCCACTTGTCTCATGACAAAAGGGTCCAAGGTATTAAAATCTAAACTTTACTCTAGCGATAGTGAAGATAATGATGATGTGCCTAACTTGCTTGAACTAATGACCATACTTGAGAAACAAAGAGAAGAAATTGAGAGGCAAGAGGATATTCTTGAGAAACAAGAAGACTTGATCATTCCTGAGAAGAAGAGAAACCTTGATCTCAAGAATATCTCAGCTCTTGAGAGGAAGAAAGAAGATGAATTAACTAAAGCTTTGGCTGAAGTTAATAATGCAGCGAAACCTTTAGGTTCGCTAATGATGCACTTCAAGAGGAGTTTAACGTCTACTCTTCTCTTAAAGTGCAAGTTAGCGAACTTAAAAGAGAAGTATCTTCCTTGAAAAAAGCGTCTTGCCCCCTTTGCCTGTTATTTGTCATAGGTGCAAAGATGTGGAGATTGAGAAGTTCATTGAGAATGAGAAGATGATTGTACAACCTCAAGAACAATTAAAGATTCTCAATGCACAAGCTCAACAAAGCAAGATCTCCATCGAGCAAGAAAAGACCAAGTACGCAAGAGAAGCGTACATGAACACTAGACGCCCACATGTTAAAGATGGCATTGGTTATGTGAAGGGTAAGAGTCACAATGCAAGAAAGAACAAGAATGGCAAGGAGTTCATGAAGTTCACCAAGTGAGAAAGCCACAAGGCCAAGAATGAAGCAACTTCAATGCTTGCCCCAAAGAACTCTAATCATCTCATTGTGCTAAATTTGTTTCATGATTTTGATGCTTCTTATGTGCTAACCAAGAATGCTTTTGGTAGAATTATTGCTAGATATGTTGGGCCACGCCAAAAAAAACATAAAGTCTTGTTTGTGGATTCTAAAATCTCTTGTTACTAACATGAAAAGACCTAAACAAATTTGGATACCTAAAAACAAAGCCTAATCCGTTTTGTAGGAATACTCCTCCGGTGGAAGAAGTTGGGTGATTGACAATAGATGCACCAATGATATAATTGAGGAGGAGAAGATGTTCTCATCTATTGAAGAGGGCAAAGCTCAATATGACAGTGTTACCTTCGGAGATGACAAAAAGGAGAAGGTAATTGGTCTTGAAAAAATTGCTATTTCCAAAGACCTATCTATTATGAATGTTTTTTTGGTTAAATCTTTGAGCTATAACTTGTTATCCGTTTTACAATTGTGTGAGATGGGTTACAATTGTTTGTTTACTAATTATGGTGTGACCGTCTACAAAAGAGGAAGTTGTACCATGGCATTCAAAGGCTACTTGAAGAAAAAACTTTATTTACTAGATTTCTCTACTAATGAAGTAGTTCCAGATACGTGTCTTGTTGCCAAGTCCACATTGGGTTAGTTGTGGCATCGCCCTAGCCCATGTTGGCATGAGGAACCTTTATAAACTCTAAAAAGGGGGTCACATCACAGGACTAACAGATGTTTGCTTTGAGAAAGACAAAATTTGCAGTGCATGCCAAGCCTGAAAAGCAAGTAGGAGCGAGTCATCTATCCAAGAACATAATTACGACTACAAGACCGTTGGAGATGCTGCACATGGACTTATTTGGTCCCGTGGCATACATTAGTATTGGTTGTAACAAATATGATTTTGTTATTGTTGATGATTTTTCTCGCTGCACTTGGGTACCCTTTTTGCATGACAAAGGTGAAACAAAGGGTGTGCTCAAAACATTCTTGAGAATAGCTCAAAATGAGTACGAAGTGAAGATCAAGAAGATAAGGAGCGATAACGGCACCGAGTTCAAGAATACTCAAGTGGAGAAATACCTTGATAAAGAAGGCATAAAGCATGAGTTTTCAGCACCTTACTCCCCTCAACAAAATAGGGTTGCTGAAAGGAAGAATCGAACACACATTGAGATGGCAAGGGCAATGCTTGACGAATACAAGACCAGACTATTTTTGGGCTGAAGCAGTCAACCCTGCATGCCATGCAAGCAACCGCTTGTATCTACATCGACTTTTGAAGAAAACTCTTTACGAGCTTCTTACCGGTAAAAAACCAAACATCTCATACTTTTGAGTTTTTGAAAGCAAATGTTGTATGCTAAACAAGAAACCCAAATCTTCTAAGTTCTCTCCTAAAGTTGACGGAGAGTTCTTGGTTGGTTATGGATTAAACGTTCACGCTAACCGTGTACTGAACAAAACCAATGGTTGCGTTGAAATAGCGCGTGACGTGATGTTTGATAAATCTAATGGCTCCCAAGAGGGGGCAAGTTGTTAATGAAATTACAGATGATGAAGAAGCCACAAGAAAATCAAGAGTCATCAACACCCACAAGTCAAGAGGAACATGACATGACTGGAGGTGAATAAACAAGTGAGGATGTACAACAAGTAATCAATGATGAAGATGATCAAAGTGACAAGCTTCCCATTCATGATCAACACGTTGAAGAGGATAGTGAATAGACAAAACAACAAGTGCAACATCCACGAGTACACCAAACTGTGCAAAGTGATCACCCTGTCGAGCAAATTCTTAGTGACATTGATAAGAGAGTAATCGCTAGCTCTCGTGTAGCTAAATTTTGTGAGCATTACTTATTTGTTTCTTGTCTTGAGCCTCTTAGGGTGGAAGAAGCGCTAAATGACTCAGACTAGATAATAGCTATGCAAGAAGAACTCAACAACTTCACAAGAAATGAAGTATGGACACTTGTGGAAAGACCCAAGCAAAACATCGTAGGTACCAAATGGTTCTTCTACAACAAGCAAAATGAAGACGGTGTTGTGGTAAGAAACAAGGCAAGATTAGTGGCCAAAGGATACTCTCAAGTTGAAGGTTTAGATTTCGATGAAACTTATGCTCCTGTAGGTAGACTTGAATCAATTCGAATATTGCTTACCTTTGCTACTCACCATGGTTTCAAGCTGTTTCAAATGGACGTGAAAAGCGCCTTTCTCAACAGTCCAATCAAGGAAGAAGTATACATTGAGCAACCACCAGGGTTTGAAGATCAAAAGTACACAAACCATTTGTACAAGCTCCATAAAGCTCTCTACAAGCTGAAGCAAGCACCAAGGGTATGGTACGAATATTTGAGAGACTTCCTCATCAAGAAAGGCTTCAAAATAGGGAAGGTTGATTCTATTCTTTTCACAAAGAAAGTTTCTAATGATATCTTTGTGTGCCAAATATGTCGATGACATTATATTTAGTTCTACTAACAAATTTCTTTGTGATGAGTTTGGCAAGCTTATCACCAAACGATTTGAGATGTCTATGATGGTAGAATTGACCTTTTTTTATAGGATTTCAAGTGAAGCAATTAAGAGAAGGGACTTTCATTTGCCAAGCCAAGTATATACAAGACAATGATCAAAAAATTTGACATGGTAAATGCAAAGCCAATGAAGACTCTCATGCCTACCAACGGCCATCTTGATCTCAACAAGAAGGACAAATCCGTCGATCAAAAGATATATCGCTCCATGATTGGATCCCTCCTTTACTTATGTGCATCTAGGTCGGATATTATGCTTAGTGTGTGTATGTGTGCAAGATTTCAAACCGATCCGAAAAAATGTCACTTGGTAGCCGTAAAGAGAATTTTGAGATATTTAGTTCACACACCAAACCTAGGACTATGGTATTGCAAAGGCTCCAAATTCATCCTCATCGGGTATTCTGATGCGGATTATGTCGGATGTAAAGTGGACCGCAAAAACACATCGGGGACTTGCCAGTTCTTGAGAAGATCTCTAGTGTCTTGGTCATCTAAGAAACAAAATTTCACTGCCCTTTGCACAGCCGAAGCGGAGTATGTCGCAGCCGGTAGTTGTTGTGCTCAACTTTTATGCATGCGGCAAACTCTAAAGTATTATGATTACATTTTGAACCATATGCCACTCCTATGTGACAATGAGAGCGTCCTAAACCTTGCTTACAACCCCTGTGAGCACTCTCGCACCAAACACATAGACATCCGGTACTACTTTATAAGAGACCACTCCATCAAAAGGGACATAAAAATTTCCCATGTATCCACTCAAAAGCAACTAGCCGACATCTTCACCAAACCTTTAGATGAGAGACGCTTTTGTGAACTTAGAAATGAACTGAATATCCTTGATTCTCAGAACGTGGCTTGAGATGTTGCACATCTAATGTGACATAGGACAGATTTTGAAAATTAAAAAGTTTGCAAAATATCTTGTATGTTTTGTTTTTTAAAAAAAATCCAAAAGGTTTTAGAAAATTTCATTATCAGAAGTGTAATCATGGTTGATTGATTGATTGTTTTTTATTACATTTGGCATAATGATGTTCTTTGAAGAATTGTCCGATGGTTCACTTTCTATCAATCCCAAAAATCTGCTCCTTGATTCAAGACTGTGGAGCAGACAAGTCCACAGTCCTAGACTAGTCCGCCAGCGGACATGTCCATGGACCCGAACAAGTCCGAACCACGGGTCTCTATTTAAACCTCGGGTCTCTATTTAAACCTCAAGTCTTCTTCTTCCCCAAACCACTATTCCACTTTCTCTCTCATACGCCAAACCCTAGCTCGTGGCTCCCGTGGCGATCCAACATTTCAACCGGTCGAAAGTGAAATCATTCCGTGGAAAAGCTTCTCCATCCTCGGACTAGTCCGAAACCTCAAAAGTCTACTCCCTTTCATTCTCATTTGAAGATAATCTCTTCTCTAGGGTTTGAGTTTGAAATGTGGTTATTCCAGTTCATACCTTTTAAATCCCTTCCATGAGGTCACTCCTAGGATGCTATAAGTGCTTTATATTTAATATGGCCAGGAGTTGTGGTCAGATCTAAAAGTTGTGGAAATTTGTTCTTCGTGTGCACTGTAGAGCTCCAAACAGAGTTCGGACGGCCAGACTAGTTCGCTAGCGGACAAATCCGCTGCTCCGGACAAGTTCGCTGTGAAGCAAACCACGTTGAACAAATTCAATCAATTTCGATCAATCATCCTCACATTCCACTCTAATCCAGTACTCTATGTTAGCATGACAGGTGAAGGCAGCTCCTCTCGCCGTGCAGTCAGGAAGGTTTCTAGCAGGAAGAGGAAAGTTCACCTTTCGGTTGTGGATCGTGATGAGATTCAAGAGGAGCCTCCTGAATCTCAGGAAATCAACATGCTATTAGTCAAGCCATTGGATCATGAAAGAGGCAGGGAAGGCATTGATTACATGAGGAATACATCAGCAGCTATCATTAGAAGAGGAGAAAACTGCTATCCTGAAACCAAGCAGTGCATTGATACTAGGTTCTAGAGTTTCTTTCAATTGGTGTGATGATGATGCTGAGGAGTAGTTGCTGTTCTCTCTCTCTTTTCTTTCCTTTTTGGTGAATTGATGCCAAAGGGGGAGAAATAGATAAGCACCTATCTATCTATCTATCCTTCATCTATCTTTGGTGTGAACTATTTGGACTTGTCTATTTTTAAAACTTGGTTTGTAATATTTTGTACTATAGATCATTCGCTTATGTGATGCTTATGTGGCTGATTCATCTCTTTGCATATTGCTCATGGTTACAAGTTGAAATTTGTGTGAGATTCCGTCATTATCTTAGTATGTGTTGCTGTGCATGAATTTAGGAGGAGGTTATATTCGCTTTAACTTGTGACCCTTGATTATCTTTGTAGCTTCTTATCGGTTGTCATCAATTCACCCAAAAAGAGAGATTGAAAGTGCATCTAGGATCTCTTGTGAATTTTGAGATGAATTGTGAGAAACAATAGAAGCATTTGATGGCTTTTTGTAAGTATGTGTGCAGAAACTAAGTAAATGAAACTCTATTGACCCCCAAAAAGGAAAAGAGCAATGTTAGTTCCTTGGCTAAAGAGTTTCTAGTCATTATGTTTCTTGAGTCATAGGACCACCGTACTATCAAGAGGAGTTCAACATTTTCTGCTTTGAAAGTGCTTAAGTGCTCTATCATTTCCCACTTTATCTTTATCTACATCCTTAGTTTCTAGTTGCTGGCTTCGGACTTATCTGGTGTCCCGGACTTGTCCGCCCAGTGGCTGGATACCAAAGAGGGAGCACGTAGCTCACCTCGGACTTATCTGGGTGTCCGGACTTGTCCGGCACCAGAAATGTTCGGGCCAAGTTGCTGACTCCAAAGAGCTGCTCCCTTCGGCAAAGCCGAACTAGTCTACCCTTTCGGACTAGTTCGGGCCCGAACTTGTCCGTTATCTTGCGGACTCCAGAGCAGGAGCACCCCCATTTTTTTGGGACTTGTCCGTTGGGCGGGCAGACCCCAGGATGGAAGCACCTCGGCTTGATCGGACTTGTCCGCTTGGCTGGACTAGTCAGCTAGCGGACTTATCCGTGTCCTCTATGGACTCCTAAAAGATGACCATATTACCGTTGAGGCCGACATCCTGACTTGTCCGGACCTTCGAACTAGTCCGCTCCTAACATTTTTAGAAGATCATCCTTGATTGATCTATATAATCCCCTACCCCCAAAGTTTTAGGGTTACCAAAAGCTAGCGCCTCATTTAAAATCACGTCGTGAGACTTCCTGAGATCCACCTCTCCTCCTCCCTTCGTTCCTCATTGAATCCTCTAGGGTTTTGATTGAAGGAAGAGGAGATCGTGAGTGTTTCCATCTCTTGATTCAATTTGAGCACTTGATCTTTTTATTGCAGGTTTTGCAGAACCTATTACCCTTGAGGAGCTTTGTCAGACTTCACGGAACATATAGTACAGATAAACTACTTAAAATAAACCTTCTATCCTAGACCCAGGTACCGAGTCTCCCCTGCTACTCTAGGATCACTTGTGTTCTTCTATGCTCTTATGGTGTAGAATAGCTTATCCTATGACACTATTACAAACCGGGTGTAGAATAGCTTATTCTACAGCCGAGCCGGGTCGCACCGTGCGCCCCGAACGAGCCAGGCGACCGATCCGATCGAGCCCGAGCGTGAGGCCCCGACCCCGCCCCCACGCTCCTCCGCTGCCCTACTCCAACGGCGTCCTCGCCGCCGCCGCTCGTCGGCGAGATGCCCTTG
>BCLF01000048.1:1624395-1668480 GCA_001602275.1 Zoysia japonica | reverse complement strand
GCCACCGGCGCCTCGCCGCCCCGCCCACACCGTGCCCCCCACCGCCGGGTCTACCTTCCCCCAATTTCTATGTCCAACGGTAGAGTGGAAAAACTCGGAGATATGAATCCACGCAGATAAGGGATTCTCTGGTGACAATGGCGTCGGCGGCTTCATCGCAAGCTCGTCGATGATGAGATTTGCTCTGAAAAAAAGAAATTACTGAAGGAATCTGGAGAAATTACTGATAGTTAAAATTACTGAATGAATATGGAGAAATTATTGAAGGTTCAAGAAAATTATTGAAGAAAACCGAAACAATGTTACTAAGGAAAAGAAATTACTGCCTTTTTTAGGTAGGTCAGCGCAGGCGGGGAGGCACGCGCTCGGTCAACACGCGGGGTGCTGTGTATATATATATATATATATATATATATATATATATATATATATATATATATATATATAGGTATCCTATTTCACTCCATGGGTGTGAGGGTGTGATATAGTATATCACTCCCTAGCCACACTTTGATCAAGCCAGAATAGGTTCTGACTCAACCAAATCAAATTACCAAGTATCCACCACGTCATTTAGTTATCCAAATTAAAAAAAACAGCACCATAATTACAGGGTTTTAATTGGAAAGGAAAATGAACCGGCTGATTTATTTCCTTTCACCACGTTTCCATATTTCTCGCTCATTTTCACATCTATAAATTCTCTCTTTCTATCTCTCGTGCTTTCTCAGTCAATTGTTCCAATATGGTGTTCTCATGGTGGAAGGATAGGTACAACCACAAGATACAGAATTCTACCATCATCAATTTCCTCGCAATTTTCCAATGTGTTTTTAATTTTATTTTTTTTCAGCAGCGCGTGCATCTTGAGTGCGAGCTAGACCATGAGGCTTGGCAGGTACTCGGCGTCTCTTACGGCGCCAGCGCCATGCAGCCCTTGCGGCTGTCCTACAACATTTCTGTCACGCGTCCTTCAGAATGGCATTAGGCGTGCTACATGATGTGAGTAGACGGCGATGTCGGAGGACGAGGCCATCACGACCTTGTTCGACGACCCGATCAACTGCATCGGCCCGCCCCATGGCGTCAGTGTTGACGGGCAATATTATGGTTGTTTTGTTGATAATCGTTTCATTGACAGGTGCCATATAACCCGAAGCTGATTGTAGATCCAGCACCAAGAGGTGCGAGATTCAACTTTGCCAAAACATCTAGACCTGGCAGAAGCAGCATTCTTTCGTGGATTTTAGCGCACTATATATTGCTACCACATCTCAGTGCTTAGAAGATAAGATTCTGTAATTAAACATCTACTTTTTATGATCCTATCATGACAATATTATGGTCGAATCATCCGGTATGATTTTTACTCTCGAATTATTCTCCACTGTAACTAATCTGCGACCACACCTCAATGCTCAAAAAAATTAAGATTCTATCATCAAATGAGATAATTTTTATGATCTCATCGTGACAATATTGTGGTCAAATGACCCGGCATGATTTTTATGCTTGAATTATTACATTGTACTAATTTGTGACCAGCCAACCGACCTCAATGCTCAAAATTTAGATTCTGTGATCAAACAATATAATTTTTATGATCTCATTGTGAAATTATTGTGGTCAACTAATAAAAAAAATTTGATGTCAAAACTTAAAATATCCCCCAACCGTATTGTTTTATGGTTGTGAGTTAATAGGACCATAAAAATCTATTTACATAATTGTAAAATGGATGTGACATTAAAATTAAACCAATGATCAAAAAGATTTCGTGCTCAGTTGGCAGTCTCGCACACTTTTCTGTGATTAGACTGTTACATTCTATGCGGAATGGAGCCAAAGTAGCTCATATGCAACCATTTAACTAACTAAAATATAATTTGCACTGAAAGTCTACAACTAATCTACGTCGGTATGTCAACTCTAAAAAATAGATGCTGTGATCAAATGAAATATTTTTTTAAAAAATTGCACGATATAATTTATTCTGATCCCACCGCAACAATGTTGCGGTCAAATGAGCTAGCCACGTTTACAAGTTTTTTTTTTAAAAAAAAAAACTATGTCACACTCAATATGTAGTGCACCTTAAGTAGCATGCTGACCACACCTTAGTGCTAAAAAAAGATTTTATGATGAAATGATATAATTTATGATCTCATCTGGATCAGATGAGCTAGTAAGGTTATCCACCAAAAAAAAAGAGGATAAGCTAGTATGGTGGTCAATCCTATTCACGTGCAATTAAAACCTGGCCTTCCAATTTTTAGTACTTCCTAAAATGCAGCTCAATCGGTGGGAACAAATCAATTCACAAATCAATAGCAATAGTAGAATAAATAACCATGTTTCAGTTTTGTGGGTTCCGTGGCCACCAGGGCACCCATGCACGCTCGTAGCTGCCGGTCAGTTGCTTTGAAATCACATTCTAAATAACTGAAATTTGTATCACGCCGGTCAGTTGCAATGTTTTTCTCAATCACAAATATTTTTCCATTTATTATTATAATACTATACTGCTTGATCTAACCAGCACAACAATTACCTGTAATCAATTTTTTTATGCTCAGACAGTACTATGTTGACAGTGAATGAGATTCAAACTCACAAAATTTGAAAACAATTTGATTTTTACACTCGATACATTCTAGTTTCTATCATCAAAGTCACAAATTCCAATAATCTAGAGTAAATTAATATGGTCATCAGAGCCGACTTTCTCATCATAAAGTTTGACCATGACCGTAAATATACCAGATTTTGCTATCCTCCCAGTTACATGTCACCATCAAAAAATTTCATATAACCCTAAAATATTATCACATTTGCATATTGCAAAAACACATTTTTATTGTGTCTGGAATCTACATTTGGAAGGAGGACGTGAGAAATGTTTATATTAGTTGAAATACAAGAACAAAAATGATTAATTTCCTGAGAAAGGAATCCTGCATCATTTTTTCTTTGGCGAGTGTTTAGAATTCCATGTTATTTGAGGGCGAGAACTTGGATAAGACTAAATCACCATTGTTCTGAATGATTTGACCAAATACAGTCTGTAAACATGATTATGTACTCTGATTGATTACAATCAATCGTGTTTCACAAAATAAAAAGTATGCCTGAAATCATAAATAATGGTACTCTCGAGAGTAAAAACCGAACATACCTTAACATCTATCAAGAAAAAAAAATAGATATGCATCCTAAAATCATAAAAACCAAGAGCCATGAGCCAAAAAAACCGCTTCAACTGATCTTCACAAAAAAGCACCTGGAATCAAATTTTTATGCTCAGAGTACTATAATGAGAGTGAATGAGATATTCAAAATCAAAAAAATTTGAAAACAATTTGATTTTTACACTCGAGACATACCAAAGTATATAATCACATATGATTAGAATTTACAATCGCAGATTCAGAGATTTTTGGAAACAAATTTTACTATGTAATCAAGCCATGCATGCAGACATAAGATCCATTAATTGTTCCTTCCATAATTCAAATGCGGGCACAAATCTGGCAGCCATGCATGCAGCGCATGCACACCTGGGCCTGGCCTCCGAACCAGAATCCCACCTATGGTGATTCGGCTGGGGGAGGGGGGAGTTATCCCGCCCCGGTCCTCCACCGCCCCCTGGCCGCCTCCGCCCCCGCCGCAGCTACTCGTTGGTGTGACGCCACCGCCCGCCCCAGCTGCGGCGGCGTTTCCGCCGCCTCCGCTGCTGCCCTTCACCGTCGCTACGCTAAATTCTCGGCGCGAGATAACTCCACCCCGACACCGCCCACCAATGGCGACCACCTTCACCGCCAGCGCTGCCCCCAGTGCCTCGCCGCCCCGCTCGCCCCATGTCCCCCCACCGCCGGCTTCTCTTCCTCCGTTTTTCTATGTCCAATAACGGAGAAGAGGAACTCGGAGGGAAACCCTCAAGCTAAAGGATTCTTCGGTGATGATGACGGCAGCGATTGCACTGCAAGCTTATCGGAATCCTATAAATTACTGAATGCAATGACATGATCTGTACTGAGGAGAAGAGATTACTTAAGAAACCAAAGAAAATTACTCAAAAAGAGAAATTACTGACACGACCGTAACAAAAAATACTGAAGGTGTGTTAAAGGAAAAAAGTTTTTCAGCTGGTGGGCGCAAGTTAAGTGGCTATGGATAAAGAATAAGCTATTCTTCACCTAAAGTGATATATATATATATATATATGTATATATATATATATGTATATGTGTATGTATATGTATATATGTATATGTATATATATATATATATATATATATATATATATATATATATATATATATATATATATATATATATATGAATGAGGAAATGGGAGGATATGCTTAATGCAGTTTGCCGTGGTTGAGATTAGCTATATAACAATATTTCAAATATTAATGATGGAGCAATAAAACCTTTTGTTTTGTGTTTGCTTTTGTCGATGACGCAACACTGGCAGTTACAGCTTGAAGTCATGATCCTCTGCGCGCTTGCGTCCCATCAATATTGTCTTTCATAAGCATTGAAGTCGTTCCTTGTGTCCTATCTATGTTCTGTTTATTCACTATAGATGGCATGTTGCACTACATGTGTACACGGGCTCGCGTGCGAACTGCTTCCTCCGTTCAATTATATAGGGGTATGTCATTTTACCTTCCCTCCGTATTTTTTGAATAACTATTATTTCGCTTTTTATTATATTTTTTTCTCTTCTCAAAACATTTTTATCTTTTGTCTCTTACATCTCTGTTCTTAGGATCTCCCACTTTTTTCACTCTGTTTAATTTTCATCCGTAGACTAAAACGATACTTTAGCGCAGAGTAAGTAATGCACTACATTAAGTTGTACTATATACTTCCGCTGTCCAAAGTACAGGGATTTATAGTTTTTGATTGGTGTCAACGTATTTTAACACTGACTAATATTGTATAAAAAAATTAAATGATTCATAATATCTATGTTTCATCATATGATTAATAATTTCTATATATTTCATCAGCTACAATGATATAATAAATATATATATTACATAAATATTTCTTATTAGTGGCTTAAAAGTACATGTCTCATCTTGTTACTAAAATTGGTTACCCATAATTTACCATACTTTTCAGTTAGAAGGTTGCAAATGAACTGGTTACTCCTTGTACTACTCTACTACTGATGCATACTCCTAGTGGCAAAACTTCCTGTTTGCCGATAGTGACTACTCCTACATGGATGCAGTGATAGGTGATACTCCGTACTCCTATTTGTTTTTATCGATTTAGTGATGGGTGATATCGCTTTAAAGGTTCTGTACTACTTAGGTGGCTGTTACTATCTCTCTTTCCTGTCATATTGTGGTTGGCACTGAACGCACGTATTCTTCTCATCCCTATATAATGCATTGGCATCCACTCCATTTGCAGCACCTTCCGCCGTGCATGTAGAACATCTTCAGGGAGCCAATAATTGCGAGTCCTGTCCACCCTATCCAACCTATGCATCTATTTGGAAATACAATTATAATGCTAATCATGTTTAGTAGTACCTAAATTTTTGTTTGCAAATACAGTAATAGCCATGTTTTATAGTTTTTTGTAAAAAAATTGTACTACTACCCATGCTTATTAGTACCTATATAGTGGCTAGAGATTGCCTCTGCCAGCACACAATTCATGTAAACGGTGCATGGATTTAGGTACCCTTTCAGAGTAAATACCATTAGGACCCTATTTCTGGTGCACGGATGTCAAATGGAAGGTTCACCCCGTGCTAGCCGAGGGAGGAACAGACGGGTAGCTATTACACAAGGTATTCTTAACTACATTTCCTCTCTTTAGTTTCATTGCACATGGATCTAAGTACTTTTTAACAATGTCCGCTCTTTTAATTACCCTCAAATCGATTTCAACATATTGTTAATGGATATTTAATTTGATTTTGCTGTGTGCCAGGGGGCTAAGTTACTATTGCTTTTGCTGGTGAGGTTACAACTGTTTCTGGTGAAATTATAAGGGATAGGCAAAGGCGTCGAAGGCTCATAATAAAGGAAAGGAAAGAAGGTAGTTTCAAATAGATGCACATATGTATTGATATTTAATTTGATTAGTTTACGCTTACCATGTTCTCGATCGCTCTATTCTTTGTGTGCAGGAAAGCGTGATGACAGAAAAACTCTAGGTACCAACATCTGAGCGTGGCCTTTTAGCGACATCTATATGTAGAGATTATTACTTTCTTAGAACATCTTTGCTCTTTCCGGTTACCAATGCGCACCCATCGGCACTTACTATGACAAGTAATACATATGGATCCACAAAAATCTGTAAATCAAAGATCAAATTCCTTATTTACAATCGAAGTTTTTTTCATGCCTTATTTGATATCCAAATTGTACTCTTTCCTTATTTACCATCACATACAGGTTATCTTCCTTTTTTTTGTAACTGTTAATGAGTAATATATTTGAAACAAAATTACCCAAGAGAGTGCAGATCGATTATACTAATGAATAAACATTTGGAATGTATAGTGTTATTGATAAAATAGATTATACGTTCAATTGTTGATCTTCCGTTTCTTTCTCTTGTAGTGCCGCTTTCAGAAGAGTATTCGTATTATGGGCCACCTACACATGAATGTCATTACTGTGGAGCAAAGTTTTGGTTCCAAGAACGCGTGAAGAGGTCGTATTCAGCTGGAGAACATGTTCATTTCCATATTTGTTGCAGGGGAGGTAAGGTCAACCTGCCATACCTAAAAAATCCTCCGCCATTTTTGACACGGTTATTGAATCCTAATGGTAATACTCTATCTAAATACTTAAAATCAATACGATCATATAATTCTATGTTTGCCTTCACATCATTGGGTTCAAAAATTGACACTAGCCTAAACAAGGGCCCTGGGCCACATGTTTTTAAAATTATTGGATTGGATCTTTACTGCCTGATAACGGTGAGCCCCCTGTGTACGCACAACTTTATATCTTTGATACAGATAATGAGGTTGAAAATCGAGTTTCAATTTTTGATAGTACCTCATCAGAGGTTGAAAATCGGATTGGATCTTTGATATCAGCGATGGTTGTATTCTAGTCGTCGTTGATATAAGATATCAGAGACGGCTGTTGGTTGATCGTCGCAGATAGACATCAGAGAAGGCTGCTTGTCAACTGTCACAGATAGTACCTCATCAGAGATGCATTTTGAAACACCCATCTCTAATGTACTTAACTCAAACTTCATTAAATCGACGACGAACATCAGTAAGACACCCTTCTTGTTTCTTCTAGGGTTGTGGGACATTGCGCTACCCCCTTGCCACCGATTAGCATCCAACCCTCACCACCTCCCCTCATCAAAGCGAACTAGATCAGTGCAGCCGGTCAGCACCCATCCAGCTGCTGTCATAGTGGATCATGCCACATCCCCTCATCAGAGCGAATTAGATCAGAACCCCGGTGTCCTTGCAAGGGGTCAGCACTCAATCCCACCGTCTCCTCTTGAGAAACTTCAGAAAAACTCACTAGCACAACAACGTCTTCTGGACGGGTTATAATCTTCAAGCTTATAATATTTATGATCTTCAGGACCAATCAAGATATATTGTTATTTAGGGGCGTTCCACCTCTGAACCTATCACTTCTCTCAAATGCCTCATACCGATTCCTCGAACATATTTATAAAATGTGGTTGCAGGAAAAGACTTAGTGAATAAATCTGCTAGATTTTCACATGATTTTGTTTGTAAAATATTTACCTCACCTTGCTTCTGAAGTTCGTGAGGGTAGAAGAACATGGGCTATGTGTTTAGTCATATTATTTTTTGACATAGCCTATCTGCATTTGTGCAACGCATGCTATGTTATCCTCGTAGATAATGGTGGGATTTTGACGGTTTCAAGACCACACACATGACTTCTGCATATGGTTTAGCATCTGTCGTAGCCACACACATTCACGTGCCGCTTCATAGAGTGCAATTATCTCTAAGTGGTTTTTTGATGTTGCTACTAAAGTTTGTTTACATGATCACCATGAGATGGCGGTACCATCACAGAGAAAAACAAAACCAGTCTGAGATCTTGCTTTCTGCAGATCTGACAGATATCCAACATCTGCATATCCTACCATGGTTTGACTTTGAATATTTGGAAAGTATAATCAAAGATCTCGAGTACCTTTAAGGTATCTCAATATTGTCTCAACGCCTACCCAATGTCTTTTGGTTAGAGCTGCACTATACCGAGCAAGTAAGTTCAATGCGAATGCAATGTCTAGTCTAGTGCAATTCGCTATGTAGATTAGTGCACCAATGGCTCTAAGATAACGAATTTCTGGTCCTAAAATTTCTTCATTTTCATATTTAGGTCTAAAAAGATCTTTATCCTTATCAAGAGACCTTACGACCATGGGAGTTTTCAATGGATGAGCTTTTATTATATTAAATCTGTAACATCCCTCATCTCTCACAACACTATTTCAAATTTGAAACTAGAATTCAAATAAACGATGTCAAAAAGAAATTCAAATTTGAATTGAATTTAAAAATTTTCATGCAAGCATTCAAAAGGGAAGTTGTAAAAACAAATTCTTGTTTAAAAGTGATTACAAGGTTCAGAAAGTATAAAAGGATTTTTGTAAAAATTTAAAACCAAAAATGTAAGTCACAAAGTATTTTAATTCCTCTAAAATCAGTCATCTGCCTTTCGAATTTTCTAGAATTAAATTCGCTGAGAATTTGAAGATGCTCCAAAAAGGAAGGTTGTTCCCAATAAAAAGTTCTTTAGCTCCACAAATTTTCAAATTCTTCGGAACTCAGAAAGTTGAGTTTTTGCTGAAAAAACAGAAGCTGTTGCTGGAATTTGGAAAAATCAGGAAAATTGAAAAATTCACGGGCCCCGCCTGTTGGCCGCTGTGCTTCTTCCTCCAAGCCGCAGGCGGACAGTGCGGTCCTGCGCGCGGCGCGCATGCAAGGAGGCCGCGTCGCCCGGCTGACACGTTGCCCTCCGGCTGCTCCCCCTCGCGCCCTATCTCCCTCTGCTCTCTCACTCCCTCCCGCGCTCTCTCATTCTCTCTCGCGCGGCCGAGTGCCAGCCTCCGAGGAGCACATTGTGGAGCGCCCCAATCTGACCACCTCCGGCTCCAAGCTTGGACGAGGAGCTGCGCCACTCCTTCCCCGCCCCAGCACCCCAGCTCGCCCCCTCCCCGACTAATCTCACCAGATTCAAGTTTTCCCCAATTTCTTCGAGGTCTGGAACAGCCGCCTCTCTCTGACCTATTCCAACCCCTTCCGGGTGGGATTCCTTGAGTATTTCCTCAATCCGTGCAGAACTCACCCGGGCGCACCTTAGGGATTGGTTAATCGATCGATTTATTGAATGTGGCACAGGGATTTCAAAGATTTAAGCCGACCAATCATGGAACCGCGCCACCTCGCCGACGAATTCCCTTCTCCAGGCCTCTTCGACGACTTCTTCACCCGTGCCAAGCATCTCCAAGCTCTGGTGAAGCTCTAGGGCCAGGAATATCGGATCTTTGTCGACCGAGTGGCCGTCACCGTGCCGCCGAAGTCCTTCCGTCACCACCCGCCACCGGCAGCCCTACCCCGGTGAGAACGCCGTGCCATGGGCTTCACCATCGGACTCGTAGAGCAGAGTAGGCCAATAGGGGCCTTGGCCAGTGCGCCTGGACGCCGGCAGCCGCGCGCCGGCAAGCACGCCATGGCTGGCCTGCCCAGCCCCTGCGCGGGATCCTTTGTGGCCACGGCCGGATCTCGTGCTCCCGACGGTGTAGCCGGTTTTGTGGCCCAGCTGCGCGGCTGCCACGTGGCCCTGTGGGCCCGAATTTCCTATTCAATTCGGAAACTCTTTATTTAATTGCGCACAAATTCGATAAAACTTGTAAAATTCACGAAATTCATACCAGCTCGAAAAATATGAAACCAACTTTGTTAGACTTCTAAATTCATAAACTATTTATTAAAACTAATAAATAAAAGTAATTAATTGTTTTAACAATGATTAATTACAGAAATTGGTTAATGCATGTTTAATTCTTAATTAATTATGTGTGCACTTTAAATTATCAAAAATTTGCTTAATTGTCCGTTAAGGTATTAAAGAACATTATAAAAACGTTTTAGGCTAATTTCTTCCGTAATTATTTTATAATTAATTTATCTCTGTTTTCTAGTAATTAATTCATAGTAATTAGAATATTTGCTAATAATTAAACAAATTTGGTTCTAAATTATATTTACTGAACATTGATCTATTAAAATTTGTTAGAGTCCAGAAACATTACTAAGTAGTATTAAATTAGTTTGTCTAACCAAATTAAGTGAATTGCTTTAGTAATTAACTAAATTATTTTTACTAAATTTGGTTATATTACTCAAGGTAGTTAATTAAATGCTAAGGTAGTTAATTAAACGCTACTGATATTTTTACCTATTAGGTTTAGCCAAATTATTTACCTTACTGTTTCAAAATGATTAACTACCAAAAATTTAGTATCCACTACTTCTAGTAATAGAAAAAGGTTATAAATAAAATAATCAGTTTAGTATTTTTGTAATTACCAGCCCACTTAGTCTCTCACATATTAACTCAACAAATAAAATTGTTTTGCTGTTTGCATTTGTCATGGCATTGCATAGCATGCATATTTATGTTGTCGTTGTTTCATTGTTTAGTGAACAACGTACTCGAGAGTGACATGAGTGCTCCAGAGGATGAAGCACCTGTGGGTAGTTTTGATGAGGAGACTTCAACATCGCAAGGCAAGCATCATGCATACTTATCCTTATTTTATATAAATTATGAAATGAATTGGTGTATTATTATTGCATTTGTCGGGCAATAGGATAAGTGTGGTTATGTTAGATCTGATTATTACCCACTCCTTGGAGTCTTAGGTTTATAGATTGGTTTGGTAGTTCTTAGATCCGGTGTGTCTTGTTTAGCCATGCTTAGACCGGTAGAAGTCGAATCGGTGGAAGGTTACCACCTTTTCGCAGGTATAGGATCTTTATTTAACTTGTTACTTGTATGGATTGGTCTAAACTTGAGGATGATGAATTGGAGACCCGACACAGATGTATAGGTTGGCAGCAGGAGAGGAGTCTTGTGCTGTGTGCGGTAGCCCTGTCTGTGTCGGTTAAGGACCGACCATTGTTAATTTTTGGCCTAAGCACTTTTTGTTCATCACGCACGAGTGATCGTTGGGCTCTCACGAGACACGGGACCGGTCCTCTCTGACATGTCGATTGTCCAACCGTTCGGGCATGGATGAGAGAAAAGTTGACGTGAGTACCCTCTTATGCGACGTCGCGAGTTGCATAAACCGGATGGTCCTCAAGTCGTGTGGGTACATTTGAACTCCCCTGCATGGTGTATAATCAGTTCGAATCGCCGCAGTCTCGGTTGTGACCAAGCTTAGTGTCCATTGATTTTCATCGTAGTTAACAACTTCACTTCTTTAATGACTGATAGTAAAGTTGTGAGATATATTGGAGATGTATTGTGGACACTTCTCTTATTACGATCTTGCATAATTATTTAATTGCGTGGGTTTAGTAATTAGTTGCCCATGAGTCTTTACTTTAGGCTTATGCTTATAATTTATTAATATCTACCGCTTTTTCGCAATTAAACCTTATTGCATTATTATCATTGCTAATGCCTCATTCATGATCCTTGGAGTCGGGATGTACGTCCCACGAGTAAGTTTTGTTGAGTACCTTCGTACTCACGTTTGCAAATGTTGAAGTTTTGCAGGCGAGGATGAGAAGGTTTTTGGCTATTTCTCTCCTGCCGATGCTGGCGAAGGGGATGAGTAGTCTTTGTTCATCCTTTGCGTGACGGTGGTGTTCGTGGGCTGAGCACACTGTCTTTCTGTTTGTTTTAAAATGTATTCCGTTGCGTAGTACTCACCGTCGTGTTTAGAACCTAAATAAAAAAACTTAGTACTTTGTTTAATTATGTTCTAGGAAGTTTGAGAGCTAAAACTTTAACCCTGCTGCTCTCATTCTTGTTCCAGTTAGGAACTTTTACTTAAGGTTTGTAATAACTTATATATGTATGTGAGATCCCTATGTAATGTGTGTAACGTTGAACACCGATATGCTATTGTCCTGGGCAGAGTTTGGGAAGCATATCGGGGGACTACCGGGGTTGATTTCTCGTTAGTTGAATGGAACTTGAGTTCGGTTTGAATATCAAGCTAATTCGATTAGTTGGAACTCAACTTGGACGGTTCCTCACAGCGTGGTATCATAGCAAGGTTTAACACATACCCTAAAAATTTTCTTAGCAACCTGGGTAATTAAAAGATGCTCAACCTTACTAATTCAACTAAAATTGGATTAAGGTGGTTGCTGATTTTTTTTATTCCTATCTCATCTTAGAGTTGTTTGTCTCACCCGTAATTAAGTAAACCGATTGCATACACATGGGGTGAATTATGGGGTTAAGATGACAGCCTTAGATTTCGTTAAAACATGTGTGTTTCTAGTTGTGTTTACAATGTTTTGTTTTTGAAAATCGCCCATGTGTGTGTCGTCTTGTTTTTTCAATTTGGGTGGGGAGAGTTTTCGATTTGTGTGAGGATGTTAGTGCATGCATATGCATACCATGTCATGTCATACTTTTTGCATGCATTCTTGGTCACTAAAGATAAAAAAACATGAAAAAATGGCTTTCCTTAAAATGTTTGTTGTTGTCCTCACTACTAAAAATCGGCCACCCAAGCCATTTCAACCAATTTCCACCTAGCTCTTATGAGGGAAACAAATAAAACCTATGCTAGGAAAAATATGTAAGCATAAATTGTTATCATTAGGTGATTTTCAACCCCTCTCCTTGTGTCCCTTTTGTCTGTCATCTTTTCTTATGCTATCCAAATCTGGAAGCATAATATCTTTTTATCTCATTGGAAATTCCTTATTGTTTGGACAAGTCCTTGCTGCTATAATCTCATTTATCATGCTAGTGACTCATTACTTTGCTGACTTTGTTTGACAACAGGATGAGTACCCACAACAATGGCAGCAAGATGTTCCAGAGGGCTCCAATGCCCAAAATGTGAACCCACCACCACCGCCGACACTGGCCGAAGTTCTCATGGAGATTGAACGTAATCGTCGAAACCAAGCTAGTGCTCTGCAAGCTATCGCCCAGTAGTTAGCTCTCCGCGGTGGAGGTGAAGCTACTCGTGAAGGTGATTTCGGGTATTTCATGCGCACTCAGCCACCAGTTTTCACTCGATCCAAGGATCCTATGGACGCTGATCATTGGTTGCGCACCATTGAGCAAAAGCTGAATCTTGTGCGGTGTGAGAAGCATGACAAGGTTATTTTCGCTGCTCACCAACTGCAGAATGAAGCTGGTGCTTGTTGGCAGGCCTTTCTTGCAATGTAGTCGGCTGATCACCGCTTCACTTGGGATGAGTTCCGTTCTGCTTTTCGCGCCTTCCACATCTCTGAAGGCATGATGGAGATCAAGAGGATTGAATTCTTGAATCTTAGGCAAGGCAACAAGTCGGTCATGGAGTATGTTCATGCCTTCAACTATCTGGCACAGTACGCTCCTGATGACGTTAACACTGACAAGAAGAAGAAGAGCTGTTTTAACAACGGCCTTTTCGAAGAAATGCAGGATAAGCTCTCCTCTTCAGAATTCCGTGATTTCAAGCACTTGGTGGATCGACCTATATTTGCGGAAGATAAGATGATGAAGCTTGAGGCTAAGAAGCGCAAGCGTGCTGTCGTACCATCGGTGGGTGGTAGCTCGCAACGCCCCCGCCCTGGATTTCAGCCTCCTGCTCCTATCACGGGCCGTGCAGCAGCACAGCCTATGTGGGTCGCTCGTCGCCCACCTGTTGCTACAGCCCAAGCTCGAGGACCCCAGCTGAGTCAAACTCCCGCTGGTGTTATTGGTCCGTGCTTCAACTGCGGTCAAACTGGGCATCTCTCTCGGGCACATCCTTCGCCAAAGAGTGGAATGGGTGCTGCTGCTCCAAATCAGCCCCCACGTCCACCTGTCTGCCCCTTCCAGCAGAAAGCTAAGAAGCCTTAGGTGCCCAAGTGTGGTCGTGTGAATTATACTACTGCCGATGACGTGCAAGAGGGCAACTAAGTGTTAATGGGTACACTCCTTGTCAACTCTTACCCTACCAAAGTTTTATTTGGTTCTGGTGCTTCCCATTCCTTCATTAGCAAAGATTATGCTATGAAATATGACCTCAACATGCACCTAACGCGCTCACCAATTTTAATTGAAGCACCCGTTCTGAAATTCTTGTCAACACCATTGTTTCTCGTGTGCCGATTATGGCTGCAAATAGTCTAGTGAGGTCCAATCTACTAGTTCTTGATCTGAAGGGTTTGGATATTATTCTTGGGATGAATTGGTTGATCTCTAATGATGCCATCCTATATGTGGCTCGGAGAGTTGTCTCCCTAAGAAGTTCATCTAGTGGTCGGTTTTCTCTCTATCTTGGGAAAGGCAATTCTTGTCTCTATCAGTTGAATGCTATAGCTACTCCAGAGTTGTCATCTATTCCCGTAGTCTGTGAATACCCGGATGTTTTTCCGGATGAGTTGCCAGGAATGACGCCTGACCGTGCGGTGGAATTTATTATTGAACTCAAACCTGGAACCGCTCCGATCTCGAAGCGGCCTTGTCTGATGTCTTCTGAAGAGTTGGTTGAAATGAAGAAGTAACTGAAGAAACTTCTGGACAAGGGCTTTATTCGTCCAAGTTCTTCTCCTTGGGTTTGTCCGACTCTTTTTGTTAAGAAGAAGGATGGTTCGATGCAGATGTGTGTTGATTACCGTCCGCTGAATGCTGTCACTATTAGGAACAAAAATTCGCTTCTGTGGATTGATATCCTCTTTGATCAGCTTGCCGGTGCTTGTTTCTTCTCCAAGATTGATTTGAGATCTGGCTATCATCAAATAAAAATCAGAGAAGAGGACATTTCGAAGACGGCTTTCTCGACCCGGTATGGACTCCATGAGTTTCGTGTCATGTCCTTTGGTCTTACAAATGCTTCTGCGTACTTTATGTACTTGATGAATAGCGTATTCATGGAAAAGCTCGATGTCTTTGTCGTGGTTTTCATTGACGACATTCTCATCTTCTCAAAGTCTGAGAAAGAGCATGCACGCCACCTGCATGTTGTGCTTGAGAAGCTACGACAACATCAGTTATATGCCAAGTTTAGCAAATGCGAATTTAGGCTAAAAGAAATGGCTTTTCTTGGACACGTCATTTCTAAAAATGGTGTTGCAGTTGACCCTGCTAAGGTTCAAGATGTGTTGGATTGGAAACAACCAACGAGTGTCACTGAAATTAGGAGTTTCCTTGGTCTTGCCGGTTATTATCGACGATTTATTAAGGATTTCTCCAAGATTGCAAAACCTATAATCAAGCTGCTGCAAAAAGGTGTAAAGTTTGAGTGGCCTTCGGATTGTGAGCAAGCATTCCAAACCTTAAAGACGCTTCTCACAACAGCACCCGTCCTTGCTCAGCCCGATATTAACAAAAGCTTCGATGTTTATTGCGATACTTTACGTGTCGAACTCGGGTGTGTTCTTATGCAAGATGGAAGAGTTATCTCATATGCCTTTCGTCAACTAAAGCGTCATGAGGAGAATTATCCCACTCATGACCTTGAACTTGACGCTGTGGTTCATGCCTTAAAAATCTGGCGGCACTACCTTCTCGGTAAAACTTGCAATGTTTATACCGATCACAAAAATCTCAAGTATATTTTCACTCAGTCTGACCTGAACTTGAGGCAAAGAAGGTGGCTTGAGTTGATCAAGGACTACAAATTAGAGATACATTATCACCCGGGCAAAGCAAATGTTGTGGCCGATGCCTTGAGTCACAAAGGTCATTGCAATTGCTTAACTGTTATAGCCGAAACAAACACACTATGTGATGAGTTTCGAAAGCTTGGTATTGAGATGGTTGAAGAAGGGTTTCTTGCCAACTTAGAGGTGAAGTCCACACTTCTAGATCAGATCAAGGAGGCTCAAAAGAATGACAAGGGCGTGGCCCGAATTCGTTCCAAGATAGATGAGGGTCAAGCTGCTTATTTCTCTATAGATGAGCAAGGTGTTCTTTGGTTCGGAAAGCGACTCGTGGTTCCAAAAGTACAAGAACTTCGGGATAAAATTTTGGATGAAGCACATGACTCTCTGTTGTCCATCCATCCCGGAAGCTCCAAAATGTATCAGGATTTGAAGCAAAAATTTTGGTGGATTCGCATGAAGCAGGAAATCACTTGGTATGTCTCCCAGTGTGATGTATGTCAACGAGTGAAAACGAGCCACTTAAAACCGACGGGTACACTACAACCTTTGCCTATTCCTTCATGGAAGTGGGAGGATATTGGTATGGACTTCATAGTCGAGTTGACTAAAACCGCCAATGGCTATGATTCTATATGGGTTATTGTTGATCGGTTGACGAAGTCAGCACATTTTCTTCTGGTCAAGACGGCATATACGGCAATGGCTTATGCGGAGCTTTACCTTACTCGCATCGTATGCCTCCATGGTGTTTTAAAAACCATCACCTCAGATCGTGGCTCACAGTTTATCTCTCACTTTTGGGAAAGTCTTCATGAGGCGATGGATATCAAACTGGAGGCCAAACAGAAAGAGTCAATCAAATCCTTGAAGACATGTTGAGGGCTTGTGTGCTGACATATGGAAAGAAGTGGGAAATTTGCTTGCCATTCGCAGATTTCTCCTACAGCAACAGCTATCAGTCAAGCATAAAGATGGCTCTTTTTGAAGCTCTTTATGGGAGACGGTGTAGAACACCGTTGAATTTGTCTGCATCAAGAGAAAGACCTTTCTTTGGCCTTGATTTGGTAAATGAGGCTGAGGTTAAAATACGACAAATTCAAGATCATTTGCGTGTGGCACAGTCCCGACAAAAGAGCTATGCGGACCGTCATCGAACAGAACTTCATTTTGAAATTAGAGACTACATCTATCTCAAGGTATCTCCACTTCGTGGCACTCAAAGGTTTCAAGTGAGAGGAAAATTAGCCCCTCGCTATATTGGTCCTTTCAAGATTATTGCAAGGCATGGTGCCGTGGCGTACCAATTAGAGCTTCCATCCTCTCTCTCAAGTGTGCACAATGTTTTCCATATTTCGCAACTGAAGAAATGTCTTCGGGTGCCCACCGAAGTCATTGCTGTTGACACTCTTGATCTACAGCCAGATCTCTCATATGTTGAGCACCCGTTGCGGATTCTTGACGAGGCAGAGCGCAAGTTGCAGAATCGCATGATTAAATTTGTCAAGGTTCAATGGAGTAATCACTCCGAAGAAGAAGCAACTTGAGAACCGGAAGATAAATTTCGTGCCAAGTATTCAGAATTCTTCTCGAGGTTGTAAGTGAATTTCCTTTAAATTCCTTACTGTCCTATGAATCTTTGTAGTAACTTCCATCTTTTTCGAGTTTCCTTTTGTCTGCACTCTCCTTCTATTTTATCAAATCTCAGGATGAGATTTCTTTAAGGGGGAGGGCTGTAACATCCCTCGTCTCTCACATCACGATTTCAAATTTGAAACTAGAATTCAAATAACCGATGTCAAAAGAAATTCAAATTTGAATTGAATTTAAAAATTTTCATGCAAGCATTCAAAAGGGAAGTTGTAAAAACAAATTCTTGTTTAAAAGTGATTACAAGGTTCAAAAAGTATAAAAGGATTTTTGTAAAAATTTAAAACCAAAAATGTAAGTCACAAAGTATTTTAATTCCTCTAAAATCAGTCATCTGCATTTCGAATTTTGTAGAATTAAATCGTCTGAGAATTTGAAGATGCTCCAAAAAGGAAAGTTGTTCCTCATAAAAAGTTCTTGAGCGCTGCAAATTTTCAAATTCATCGGAACTCAGGAAGTTGAGTTTGTGCTGCAAAAACAGAAGTTTTCGGTGGAATTCGGAAAAATCAGGAAAATTGAAAAATTCGCGGGCGGACAGCGCTGTCCTGCGCGCGGCGCGCATGCAAGGAGGCCGCGTCGCCCGGCCAACACGTTGCCCTCCAGCTGTTCCCCCTCGCGCCCTATCTTCCTCCGCTATCTCACTCCCTCCCGGCGCTCACTCAATCTCTCTCGTGTGGCCGAGCGGCAGCCTCCGAGGAGCACATTGTGGAGCGCCTCAATCTGACCACCTCCGGCTCCAAGCTTGGACGAGGAGCTGCGCCACTCCTCATTCCCCGCCGCAGCACCCAAGCTCGCCCCCTCCCTGACTAATCTCGCCAGATTCAAGTTTTCCCCAATTTCTTCGAGGTCTGGAACAGCCGCCTCTCTCTGACCTATTCCAACCCCTTCCGGGTGGGATTCCTTGAGTACTTCCTCAATCCGTGCAGCACTCACCCGGCGCACCTTAGGGATTGATTAATCGATCGATTTATTGAATGTGGCACAGGGATTTCGGAGATTCAAGCCGACCGATCATGGAACCGCGCCACCTCTCCGACGAACTCCCTTCTCCGGGCCTCTTCGACGACTTCTTCACCCATGCTGACCATCTCCAAGCTCTGATGAAGCTCTTTGGCTAGGAATTTCAGATCCTTGTCGACCGAGTCGCCGTCACCGTGCCGCCGAAGTCCTTCCGTCACCACCCGCCGCCGGCAGCCCTACCCCCGTGAGAATGCCGCGCCATGGGCTTCACCATCGGACTCGTAGAGCAGAGTAGGCCAGTAGGGGCCTTGGCCAGTGCGCCCGGAAGCCGGCAGCCGCGCGCCGGCAAGCGCGCCATGGCTGGCCTGCCCAGCCCTTGCGCAGGATCCTTTGTGGCCACGGCTGGATCCCGTGCGCCCGACGGTGTAGCCAGTTTTGTGGCCCAGCTGCGTGGCTGCCACCTGGCCCTGTGAGCCCGGATTTCTTATTCAATTCGGAAACTGTTTATTTTATTGGGCAGAAGTTTGATAAAACTTGTAAAATTCACAAGAAATTCATACTAGCTTAGAAAAATATGAAACTAACTTTGTTAGACTTCTAAATTCATAAACTATTTATTAAAACTAATAAATAAAGTAATTAATTGTTTTAACAATGATTAATTACAGAAATTTGTTTATGCATGTTTAATTTTTAATTAATTATGTGTGCACTTTAAATTATCAAAAATTTGCTTAATTGTCTGTTAAGGTAGTAAAGAACATTATAAAAATGTTTTAGGCTAATTTCTTCAGTAATTATTTTATAATTAATTTATCTCTGTTTTCTAGTAATTAATTCATAGTAATTAGAATATTTGCTAATAATTAAACAAATTTGGTTCTAAATTATATTTACTGAACATTGATCTATTAAAATTTGTTAGAGTCCAGAAACATTACTGAGTAGTATTAAATTAGTTTGTCTAACCAAATTAAGTGAATTGCTTTAGTAATTAACTAAATTATTTTTACTAAATTTGGTTATATTACTCAAGGTAGTTAATTAAACGCTACTGATATTTTTACCTATTAGGTTTAGCCAAATTATTTACCTTACTGTTTCAAAATGATTAACTACCAAAAATTTAGTATCCACTACTTCTAGTAATAGAAAAAGGTTATAAATAAAATAATCAGTTTAGTATTTTTGTAATTACCAGCCCACTTAGTCTCTCACATATTAACTCAACAAATAAAATTGTTTTGCTATTTGCATTTGTCATGGCATTGCATAGCATGCATATTTATGTTGTCGTTGTTTCATTGTTTAGTGAACAACGTACTCGAGAGTGATATGAGTGCTCCAGAGGATGAAGCACCTGTGGGTAGTTTTGTTGAGAAGACTTCAACATCGCAAAGCAAGCATCATGCATACTTATCCTTATTTTATATAAATTATGAAATGAATTGGTGTATTATTATTGCATTTGTCGGGCAATAGGATGAGTGTGGTTATGTTAGATCTGATTATTACCCACTACTTGGAGTCTTAGGTTTATAGATTAGTTTGGTAGTTCTTAGATCTGGTGTGTCTTGCTTAGCCATGCTTAGACCGGTAGAAGTCGAATCGGTGGAAGGCCACCACCTTTTCGCTGGTATAGGATTTTTATTTAACTTGTTACTCGTATGGATTGGTCTAAACTTGAGGATGATGAATTGGAGACCGGATAGGGATGTATAGGTTGGCAGTAGGAGAGGAGTCCTGTGCTGTGTGTCCTGTCTGTGTCGGTTAAGGACCGACCGTTATTAATTTTTCGCCTAAGCACTTTTCGTTCATACCACATGTCGAATATAATGGTAAAACAAGCCGAATATCTCATTTGCATACCAATGTTTGGCCCAGGACGGCATGTCTTGACTGGCACGCACGAGTGATCGCTGGGCTCTCACGAGATACGGGACCGGTCCTCCCTGACATGTCGATTGTCCAACCGTTCGGGCATGGATGAGAGAAAGGTTGACGTGAGTACCCTCTTATGCGACGTCGCGAGTTGCATAAGCCAGATGGTCCTCAAGTCGTGTGGGTACAGTTGAACTCCCCTGCATGGTGTATAATCAGTTCGAATCACCGTAGTCTCGGTTGTGACCAAGCTTAGTGTCCATTGATTTTCATCGTAGTTAACAACTTCACTTTAATCACTGATAGTAAAGTTATGGGATATATTGGAGATGTATTGTTGATACTTCTCTTATTACGATCTTGCATAATTATTTAATTGCGTGGGTTTAGTAATTAGTTGCCCATGAGTCTTTACTTTAGGCTTATGCTTATAATTTATTAATATCTTCTGCTTTTCTGCAATTCAGTCTTATTTCATTATTATCCTTTCTAATGCCTCATTCATGATCCTTGGAGTCGGGATGTAGGTCCCACGAGTAAGTCTTGTTAAGTACTTTCGTACTCACGTTTGTAAATGTTGAAGTTTTGCAGGTGAGGATGAGATGGTTTTTGGCTATTTCTTCCCTGCCGATGCCGGCGAAGGGGATGAGTAGTCCTTGTTCATCCTTTGTGTAGCGGTGATGTTCGTGGGCTGAGCATACTGTCTTTCTGTTTGTTTTAAAATGTATTCCGCTGTGTAGTACTCACCGTCGTGTTTAGAACGTAAATAAAAAAACTTAGTACTTTGTTTAAATATGTTCTAGGAAGTTTGAGAGCTAAAACTTCAACCCTGCTGCTCTCATTCTTGTTCTAGTTATGAACTTTTACTTAAGGTTTGTAACAACTTATATATGTATGTGAGATCCCTATGTGATGTGTGCAACGTTGAATACCGATATGCTATTGTCCTGAGCAGAGTTTGAGAAGCATATCGGGAGACTACCGAGGTTGATTTCTCGTTAGTTGAATGGAACTTGAGTTCGGTTTGAATATCAAGCTAATTCGATTAGTTGGAACTCAACTTGGACGGTACCTCACAAAATCTCTCGAGGACCTTCTTCGTGTAGGTTGACTGGTGTACAAAAATTCCTTCAGGGAGATGCTCGATCTGTAGGCCTAAGAAAAATCGTGTTTTACCTAATCTTTGATTTCAAACTCCGTCTTAAGGTAGGTACTTGCCTCTTTAATGTCCTCATCATAGCCTATGATATTTAGGTCATCAACAAAGACTGAAAAGATGCAAAATCCATTTTGGCATTTTCGTATAAACACACATGGACAATCTGCATTATTGACATAACCTTTCTTCAGGAGGAAGTCACTTAATCGGTTTTACCACATCCGGATTGTTTAACCCATACAGTAATCTCTGCAATTTAACACTGTACATGTTGCGATTGGCTTTATTTGGATCCAAAATTTTAAATCCATCAAGGACTATCATATATATGTCCAAATCAATGACCCATACAAGTATGCGGTCACAACATCCATTAAATGCATCTTAAGATTTAATCCTGCAACCATAGATATAAAGTATTGGATCGTTATTTCACTCAATACAGGAGAATATGTTTCATCATAATTGATGTCAGGTTTTAGCGTGAACCCTTGTGCTACAAGCCTCGCTTTATATCTCACCACCACATTATATCCATCCCTCTTTCGGACGAAACCCATTTTTATCCTATAGGGAATCTTTGGAGGGCGTAAGGCCTATGGGCTCGAATACTTGCCTCTTATTAAGTGAGCGTAATTTCGTCTCTATTGCTTCTTTCCATTTGGCCCAATCTGGGCAATTTTGACATTCAACCATGGACTTTGGTTCAGGATCCTCATCAATCGCATCAGCAATTTTAGAGACGAAATATATGTCAACAAGTGTAGTTTTTCTATTAAGTAATTCTCCCGTTTCAGCATAATTTGTGGGAATTTCATTTACCTTATCCAGCTCTTCTTGATTTCCCAAAATACTTGAGTCTGGATGTTCCGATGCCTGAGTGCTCTGAATTGTGTGCACTTGTGCACTAGGGCCTTCACCTTCAAGGTGTGTCACTTCTGAGACAACCAAATGGGAGTGAAATGCATGTTGTTTGGTATTTTGCCTTTGCGAAAGTCTCCACTTAGCATGTACCGAATGCTCCAGATATCTCCCCCTTTTCGTAGGTTTGAGGACTTAAGAGTTCACACCATCCAGGGGTATCTCTACTCTCTCCGGTGCATCAGCCGCAGGGATATGCGATTTTGATACTCCTCTTATATCAGTAAAAGCATCTAGTAAATTATTCACTAAATGTTGCAGGTTTATTATTCTCTGAACTTCAAGTTCAGCATCTTTTGGATCAAGCGATTGGATGACACTTGCACAACATTCTATTTCACAGCATTCTTTTGAATTTAGGTACAATCCTCCACCTAATGCTGGGAAATGATCTTCATCAAAGACACTGTCAGTGTACCAAGCCGTAAACAAATCTCTAGTTTTAGGCTCCAAATATTTGATCGTGGACGGAGTTTCATAACCAACATAAATCCCCAACTTCCGGAGGTCTCATAACCGTACGTTGGGGTGGTGATATCAGCACGTAAATAGCGCAACCGAATTTTTGCAAATGGGAAATCATAGATTCTTGTCCACATGTTAGTTTGAAGGGGGAAGCAGAGTGATATGGAGCTGGTCTATACTGGATTAATGCAGTAGTAGTATTGCATGTCCCCAACAACTAGTCGGTAGCTTGCTATTTTGTAAAAGTGGTCTGGTAATTAATTTTATTCTCTTAATAAGAGACTCAGCTAGCCCATTTTGAGTGTGAACATGGGTACAGAATGCTCAACCTTTATTCGCAGAGCAAGACAGTAGTGATTAAATGCTTTTGAGATGAACTCTCCAGCATTATCCATTCGAATTGACTTAATGCGACTATCTGGAAAACTACCCCTCAAATGAATAATCTTGGAAATAAATTTAGAGAATGCATGGTTCGACGTAGACAACAGGCATACGTGGCTCCACCTTGTAGAGGCATCTATAAGAATCATGAAATATCTTAACAGTCTATACAAAGGATTTATCGGACCACATATGTCACCTTGGATTCTCTCCAGGAAACCCAAGGGTTAAGCCTTCAACTTCAGGTAAGATGGCATGGTAATGAGCTTTCCTTTTGCACATGATGTGCAGAAAAAAAATCCTTTTGTTGAGGAATGTGTATATTTTTAATGCCATGACCAGCAGACTCATTTAGAATTTTTCATATCATTATTAATCTAGTATGACCTAGCCTTTCATGCCATATTTTGAAGGATTCTAGGTTTCTAAAAATTGTAGGCATCACAATGTATTCTTGAGGAGCTCTTATTGTTATATAGTATATTCCAGAGGCAGTGCCAAGTGCTTTTTCAACAACTTTTGTTTTATTATCATCCGACTGTGTGATGTACAAGAATTCAGCCATGTCATCACATGCAGTTGCAATATGATAGTCACTGCATTGGATATCTTTAAAAGTAATGATAGTACATTGAGCTCTCAGATTTAGAAAAGCTTCTTCAATGAAGATCCTAATATTATTTGGGAGGACCACGACAGCTTTACGGGAGCCAACAATGCGGCCACTGCTTTCGGCAATCGTTATAAGTGTTTCAGTCTTTTTCTGCAGTGTCTAAAAATACTTCATCTCTCTAAGTATCGTATTCATGGCACAACTATGATGTCAATAAATTTTTAAATAATAAACAAGATAAAATAATTAAACAAAATAACCAAAAAGATAACTTTATAATATAAAGATCTAGTAGATCCATCAAAGAATGTGTGCTCCACAAGAGCATTACTTCATGAGCAAGTGTTCTTCTGCAAGAAGTAACACAAATTTATTATGAACTAAAGGAAAATGACTCATAAACGGACCGGACTACTCCATGTCCTCGGCCTCCTCACCCAGAAGATCATCCTCATCAAGGTCAAAATCACCATCAACACCTTCGACAGCAGTTCTGGTGTGGGCAATTGGGTCAATATCCATACCATCAAGTACTGGATTGTCCGTGGGCAAGGTAGGCACGTGGAGTTGTTCTCCAGTTTCAGTAGCTACAGGCACTTGTACAAAGTGAGCCTCTGGATTCTGATGCTTCTTGCACTCTTGATACATCTGGGTCAAATGTGGCTCAGTGTTGCAAGTGCGAGATCGATGCTTCTTTGATCCACAACGAAAACAACCATGGTTGAGGTGTTTAGCTCCACTAGCATTGCCTTTAGGATCTTTCCTTACCATTCTATTACCACTACCACTTGGCTTCGGGCCTTTGTTTGTCGGCTTATTGAAATATCCACCCTAATTATTTCCTCCCTTGTTTCTGAAAGAAGCCTTTCCCTTTCCATTACTGAAAGTAGCATGTGGTTCAGGAACTGTGTGTAACCCAATAGGACACATGAAAATTCTTCATCAAAAGATCATTTTGGGTTTTGACAGAACTTGGATTAGTTTAGAGTACCTCTTGTACTTATTGTTTCGATACTGCGGCTGGAGTACTATGTTAGAAGGGTGGAAGGTTTCAAGAGTCTTGTCTATCATTTCTAATTCTGTGACTTTCTGCCCACAGAAATGAAGTTGGCCGACAATGCGGTAAAGTATAGTTGATGTGTACGTGGTTTCTAATCTTCTATCTAGTTGTGGTAACTCTCGATTTGACGAATATATGATACACAATCGATCCGGCCTCAAATCAGCACGATTTGAACCACGCAATTGCAGCACCACTTCTCCTCTGATTATCAACCGTGCACACACGATTGACCTCGCTAAGAAGGATAATCTCAACCTGCGAATTGAAGAACACAAGCAAAAACAAGAAAGAATGCCACTCAATTGCGAAACCTGAATTAAATTATGAAGTTGCAAAGTTGAAATCCAACAAACCGACAAGCGGTGAAACTGTTTGATAACAGATTAAAAACTAAGCAAAACCTATCCCTAATGATGCGGCTATTGTTTATATAGAGGTTAGGACTCTTTAGGGGGCAAATCCTAATACTAATGGGGCTAGAAAAGATACACGGCCCAAGAGCCAAAATATGGTATCACAGGACCTTGACAGATTCTGTATGTCATATTGTTTTAGCGATTTCTGGAAATCTATAAAGTATTTTCATACGGGATTAGATTCGTTGGAAAGCTTATCTCCTTAGCTTTCTATCAATATATAAAACATCTAAAATGGAGCTCGTATGCTACAACAGCGTCTATTTTAGTGCAGCCTGCTCCTAGAGTCTGACTCAGACTCGAACTCAGTTGGATTTGATCTCCTCCGGAGTTCAAGGTGCCTTGCTGATCTTGTGCATCTTCAAGTCCTTCATGCTTAGCTTGACCTTCTCTAATGTTTCTAATCATGATAAAATCATTAGGTCGCAATCTATTCTCAAAGGAAGAAAGACATGTGTTTAGGAATTAGCTCACCTCTAATCTCAACTGTCATGCGAGATTTTAATTAATACTAATTTGAGGAGTCTTATGTGTATCTAAAGGAGTGATGTCCTCATCATCCTCGCCTTCTTGTTTTGGAGTCGTCCTCGACTCAAGTTTATTGTCGGGACCTTGACTCCACCATGCCCTGCAACCTAGATGAAAAGGTGAAAGCAACGGAGGTATTTGAATGCAATCACTTGGTGGCTCAAAGATCCTTATAATCTCATCATTCTCTCCTTCTTGATGGAACTTCTTTAGGTATCATGATACTTCTGTAAATGGTTAGTAATAAGAGCGCACAAATAGCTAGAAAGATCACAACATACAAACAAGGCATCATTGCACACTAAAGCATCACATGGAGTATTTTTATCTTAAAAATCAGCAAGATAAACTTGTTGTTAGAATACATTTTTGAAATAATCTGCATGATCAACAGCATTATCATTCTTATGAGAAGCTATAAAGTGTGTTGTCTTAGAAAAACTAAATAAATATGACATGGCATGATATTTTGTATTTCATCATCTAGTTTTTCATTTATTTTCACCATGCAACAGGATTTCAAATTTGAGCAAATAAAAACTCTATGCACCATAAAAACATCTCTATGATCAGAGTTGCCAGTAACATAAAAATAAATTATAGTTAACAAAAGAAATTCAGGTTTAAAAAATATCATACTCTCTATTATAGCAAGGTCAAAAAAATCATATTCAATATAACCCACAATGTTTAAAGAAGACAGCAATTTCAGCTCATTATTTTCACATGTAATGGGTATGAAATGTTGAATTTCAGCACTAGTGAATAGATAAAATTAGGAGTAAAAAATTCATTCACTTCTGGTTGCATAGAAAGAATAGAAATATCGACACACAATCTTTTCTTATCATAAGAACTAGTGGGCAAATCAAATATTAACTAAGATAAATGGATAATAGTTGATACTTACGGTTGCTTTACAAAAGTAGAATAGACAAGAAATTTCAGCACAACAAAAATATTGTCACCTTTTGTTTATCGATGTTTAATAAGTTTCTTCTCATTTTTAGCAATACCTTTTTGTGTGTTATGATCAGTCTCATCTTGGGTTATGCATAGAACATTGTGTATCCCTTTTTCTCCATGTATGTATCACTTTCATCTTCTTGTTTGATCCAATTTCTTACAAAATGTTAGGTGCAATAGGAGGTACAGTAGAAAGCACCTCCTCCAAAGAGTGTACATCACAATTAGACATAGATGCAGAAGATGTATCAACAAAAGTTTCTCTCATTAAAATTTTAGCATCACTCTATGTTCGAGGATATTTTTTAGTTATATATAAGCATTGCCACCAAGTTAAAGCACTATCAATTAATGCACTAGCAACATTCAAAAGCTTTTTTCTTTTCCACATACGGCATTGTCAAATAGATTATCTGTCTCTCTTTTCCAAGCAATATATTAATAGAATCTAGACCATCATATTAAGGAAGAGATGAAAGAATATAATTACTCGTGGAAGGAGATAATGTAGCAATGGTCTGAACCTCATGAATCTTTTGATCATGTGTGTCATCTCTCTGAGGTGGATTACATCTTTTACGGCTTGCCAACATATTGTCCACAAAGTCATTGCATTTTTTAAATATTGCATCAATATTATCAAGAACTCTTTACAAAGTATTACTTATATTATATTCACCTCTTTTTCTTCCTGCCATGGTTAAAAAAATAGCATATAGATAGCACAAAATATTATTTCTGTAGCTACAGTGAGATGGGTGGTGAAAATTTCGCAAAAGAAACGTCTTAGCAAGCTCTTGCAAGGTTCTTAAGAAAGCAAAGCAAAGCAAAGGATGGTGCAACCAGTGGCAGGAGAAATCAGGGAGTCGTAATTTTACAATTACAGGGTTAAATACAGTGCTGATTCGAGGTGAATATATGGAGCTTGGAGAGCTGAAATAATGATTAGTGAAACAAAATTCTATATCAGATAGTAATATTGAATTAGTGTTCTAAGTATTATATTCTAGTTGCTGGCCCAATCTTATAAAATTCAAATTTATAAGAATATGAATGAAGATATCAAAGGGCAGCAACAACACATACAATAAAGCTCCAGAAATCAGCAAACTGTTTAGCACTTGAAAAATCAACAAAGCTTAATTTTCGACTTCTTGATCTTCAAAAATTTTTATTTTTATTTTATTTTTCTGATATTTTTCTAGACCAAAAGCAAGAAAGATGGTGCATGACCAAATTTCAGATAAATATGATGAAAGATGTGGCCCGGAGAAAATCTAGAATTTCTGTTAAATCTGTTCTGAACAGTCGGAGCACGAAAACTAAAACAGCAAGCAGTTATCAACCATGGACATATGATTGACCTCGCCGAGAAGACTAATCCCAGTCTACGAATCGAAGAAAACAAGCAAGAACAAGGAAGAACGCAACTCAATTGCGAAGTTTGAATTAAATCACGAAGTTGAAATCTAACAAAACGGCAAGCGGTGAAACTGTTTGATAACAGATTAAAAACTACGCAAAACCTATCCCTAATGATGCAGCTACTGTTTATATAGCGTTTAGGACGTCTTTAAAGGACAAACTCTAATACTAATGGGACAAAAAAAGATATACGGCCCAAGAGTCAAAAAATGGTGTCACACCACCTTGAGAGATTCTAGATATCATATTATTTCAGCGATTCCTAGAGCTATATGAAGTATTTTGCATGGGATTAGATCCGTTAAAAAGCTTATCTCCTTAGCTTTCCATACATATCTAGAACGTTTAAAACAGAGCTCGTATGAGACTGGGGATCCGTTTTAGTGCAGACTGCTCTTGGAGTCCGAGTTAGACGCGAACCCGAGTTGGATTGGATTTCCTCTGGGGTTGAACGTTCCTCGCTGATCTTGAGAATCTTCAAGTCCTTCATGCTTCCCTTGACCCTCTCTAATGTTTTTAATCATGATAAAATCATTAGGTAGCAATCTATTCTCAAAGGAAGGAAAACATTTGTTTAGGAATGAGCTCACATCTAATCTCAACTGTCGTATGTGAGTTTCATCAATACTAATTTGAGAAGTCTTGTGTGTATCTAAAGGAGTGATATCCTCATCAACAGTGTTATACTCTCCCACTGTCTTGAAATCAAGAAAACGTAATTGGCCCCAATCACACTGAGCTTGAGGAAGCATGATAGACTTTTGTTTGCCAAAGCGCTCCTGGAGAGTGGACCATAGCTCAAGAGAGTAGCGCGTCTTCAAGTCTGGATGGATGTGATGCCTCATAAAAATCAATGCCCGCGCCACTTCATGTGGCAGAATCTCAGCATCACCATCAGTGCATAGAGTAATTGTGTGCGAAAGTTGCATCTCTGCTAGGTGAAACTCACAGTCCACCACCCAAGTCTGGTAGTTGTTGCCATCTAATGCAAGTTGCTTGAACTGCAGAGGGGTGATGTTGGCCATTTCTTATAAATTCATGCGAATATACTTTAGGTAAATAAGCATGAATGATGAATTAGAATTATGGTGATGTGTAATATTAAACAATTAAGTGTGTAAAATGATCATATATTAAAAAATAGTAGTGTACGAAAGCTTATAAGGTACTTCGAGACCATTATATACTATTAATCTACTGTAAAACAGATTGCTGTGATACATACACAAATAGATCATATAAAAGAATATATGAAATTACCATAAATTAATATAGAATAGGGCACACGTACTACTCATAAAATAAATAAATTTTATGTGGATCATGATTGTTGTTTTGATTATACGGTACTGGAAGTTCATGCGATGTGCATGTCATTCACAAAGAATGTAGGTAGTAATCCTTGGTGAATAATGCCCATGCAGGGGAATACAACACGTACGGTAGAACTTCTTGTGCGGATGGTACATCCAGCACTCACGCATGATGGTTGTAGTGGCGACTAATGCGCGCATGCATGTAGAATTTCATTCGGTTGAAAGGTGCACAAGCAAGATCCTATTGATTAACTCCTAATTTATTGTGATTAAAACAATTGCATGTAAAAACCACTCCCTCCGATCCCCCTATTAATGACAATTTTGACTTTTTAGAATCAATCTTTTACCATTCATCTTATTAAAAAAATTACAAAAATACAAAAATAAATAAATCAAGTTTAAAATACTTTTAATAATAAATTATTTTATAATAAAATAAATAATAATTCACAAAATTTTAAAATAAAACAAAAAGTCAAAAACGTCACTTGTAGTGGGATGTCGGGAGTATAACTGAACTTGCATGCGCGGTGCAAGGAAAACAGAATGAATGGTCAGAGCTACAGGTCTTGATTTAGTGGTGAGTAGTATGACTACGCATGCATGGGAAAAACTGCCATGAGATATTGCACGCGGCACCCTTGGGAATTCTATTCCGAATGCATGCCACGGTTATCTTTAGTATCTCTATTTCAAAATATAAGTATTTCTAAGTTTAGATAAAGTTAAATTCTTTTAACTTTTATTAATAATATCTAAAAAATTATATAATTTTTAATATAAAAATATACTTTTTATAAAAGTTGATTTCTAGTCAAAATGATAAAAGATTGATTTTATCTTAAAAAAATGTTTATATTTTGAAACGGAAGGAGTATGCATTTATCTCTGGTTTAGTGGTAACTAATGCGCGTGCATGCATAGGAATTGAAACTGCGATAAACATGCATGAAAATTGCAGATGTGTGCGGCACTTCTATCATTTGTTCTTGGCCGCACGGTTTCGTCTACGCACAACTTCAGGCATGCACTTCGGTAGAACTGATCAGCGAGCGAGCGCCATGACACATCTTCAGGTGTTTATGCCGTCTGTTTGCATGGACAGAAGGCGCATAATTTTCTAGTTGGCGTACGCAAGGCCGACTGCATGCACGCTGGGTGGCCAACGAATGGCTGCTTCATTGTCACACCCCAAATTTTTCAATAATTTAAATAATTTTAATTATCATTGGTTTTAAAAGTATTGAAATTTTTCTTGAAAATAAAGTTTTAAATGTTTTTGTCTAATATTATCTTACTTTAATAAAATGATTTTGTATTTATCTTAAAACCAATCTTATTTGATAAAAAAAAGAATAAAGTGGTGTTTTCCCCAAATTTGATTTTTAAAAATATGTCTTTGAAACATAATTTTATTGTGAACTTTGATTCTAATTGGAAACTTTGAAATGAAATAAAATGAATCTATCTCAAATTATTTCAATGTTTTGGAAATAATCTTGTAAAATGATTTTCGGTATTTAGAAGCAAGTTTTATTTGATTTACAAAAAAAAAAAGAGGGTGCTTTCTCACAATTTTAATTTTCGAAAAGATATCTTGAAAGTATGATTTTTATTATAAAACTTTGTTTTATTTGAAAAGGTTTCAATGAACGTTTGAAATTAATTTATTTCAAATACTTTCAAATATATTCTTCTATTGTTTCAAAATAAAATAATTGGATAAAATAAATTATAATCAATGAAATAAACAAAAGGAAAGAAAAGAGGTTTTCTCGAATTTTGGATTCTAGAAACAGATGTCTTAAAATATGTTTTTATTTGAAATGGTTCAAATAAAGTGAAATGCATTCATCCCAAAATATTTCAAATTAATCCTCTCATTTTCAAATAATTTAATAATAATAATAATAATAATAGAGAATTAAAAGTGAATAAGAAAAGAATTACAAAGGAAATAAGAAAAAGAAACGAATAAAAAAAAATCCCCGCGACCCACCTAGCCCACCGTAGCCCCAGCCATTACCCCCTTCTCCCTCCCTCGCTTTGACCGACAGCTCGGCCCCGCTTGTCATCCCCTTCCTCCGGCCGCCTTCGCAACAGCCGCGCGCGCTGCCCTTTTCCCAATCTCTGCGGGATTCCTCCTCTAATCGTATGCCACGACTTCCCCGAGTTGGCTACACCTATATCCCCTATAAATCCCCCACGAGACAGCGCCGCTCGGCCCTCTCTCTCCTCGACAAAACCTGAGACCCTTGCCTCCTGTCGCGCCGCCCCTTGGAACCGCCCCGGCCACCACCGACCTCGTGCCGGCCTTCCCTGCTCCCCGCCGCCCCTGCCCGGCCGATTTTCGCCCCCAGCCGGTTCTTGGACGTTGCCCTCGCCACCGCCGAAGATCGCCACCCGCACGTCGCCGTCACGCCCCCATCTCCTGCGTCCCCCGACCTCGTTCTAGCCCGTGGTGAGAATCCCCACCTTGTCCTCTCTATTTTCTCTTATTTCCGTCGAGAACCCGCCACTGGAGCACCGGAGACCGAGCTCGCCCAATTAACCTTGAAATCAAAGGCCTAGATCTATGCCACGTCACCCAATTAACCTCATCCATCCGATTCAAATCCAAAGGTCAGCTAATCCACGTGTTTCTTTCAATCCAATCCATCCGATCTAGATCCGACAGCCCAAATTAATCCATGAGTTTCCAATAACAAAACAAATACTCAACAAACTCCTAAAATATCTCTTTCCCTTTATATTCCCCCCATCCCCACAACTCCCCACGTCCTCCTCCAACCCCCCCTCATATTTCTCTCTTCCCAACAGATCGCGACCAGCCACCCTGGCTCTGATTTTGATCGACGTTCCCGGAGATCTACCCAACTAAATTGCACCAAATTGTGTCAGCAGGTGCACCTTGATGTCCTCTACAACATATCCAAAAATCATAACCATTGGAGTTCGGTAGCTTTCGGGATCTAGATCGCAATGACTGCTGCTCCCTGATCTAGATCTGTTCAGCGCGTGGATCGGCAATATCTTCTTTGTTTTCCTCAATTTCGGCCACTCCCTTGATGAAACTCTTATACCATGTTGTGTTCTAGAAAGTCCTCTTTTCAACCCCCCAAAGTATTTGCCAAGATTCCTCACGGTTCCACCAGGAACGTGATTTCCTCGTCGACTACCGCTGCAGAACAAATACCAGATCCAATTCATCGATCTGCTTTTCAGGTTAAATCTAGTTCAAGCTATCATGTCTCCATTGTGTTCCAGAAAATTTTACATGTTTCTGTTCAAACACTTTCTTGAATCTTGCAGTCAATCATCGGGAACGCGCATGTCTTTGCAATGCTGTTTGTGCGCAGCCAGACGTGTTGCCTCTGTTCATCACTTGTTATCATCTAATACCTTGAAGTTTTCATGTTGTAGTATAATCCTTTGTGAGTCCCTCAACCTTGTTATCACTCTATAATGATCTTTCAATATTGCATATGATTCTTAGTTTTGGTTGCTTGATTGTTTGGTTGTCGGTTGTTGCACGCTTAGACGAATACGCTTCGGATCCGCTTGCGAGGACTTCAAGAATCAGAACTTCAAGATCATTGAGCAGCAACACAATTACAAAGGCAAGTGTCCTTGACCATCTTGTGCCTATTTTCAAAATATCTATCTTGTAGATTGCATGCTTATGTCAAATTGACTGCGTACCTATTAGTAGAAATTCCTAGTCTTCCATATTATGCCTTGTCGCCTTAGTTTACTTTACTGTTGGGTAGATCACATGCTTAGATTGCTACTGCCGGGTTGGGTGTATTTAAATGGATCATTATACATGCTTCACGAGGATTAATAGGAGATTAATAGCAACTTGGATAGTGATGATTTAAGCGATATGGTTGGTGTAGGACTGTGTGCAGGGTTACTGGCACTGCTCCTTGGTAAGTTATCTTCCCAAATCTAAGGACCGGTTCGTGCAGCGACCACCCATGTGTTTCCATACAGCCACGATGTCAAGAATGGGCGCGGCCTGGCGTAGTAAGTGATGGAAACTAGTTCTGTGCGTGCCAGCTGGTGGAGCGGGGAAAGCGGGTTACGCCTAGATCCGCCAGGAGAGAGATGTGTGGGGAAGGGAGGGTTACTCCCGGAAACCATTCGGCACAAGAGGGGGCCTCTCGGGTTCCGATTAGTGCCCGACGGGTGAAACCTTAGTGGGCACGTACAAGCTGGCGGAAGTCATGGAAAAGCCTTGTAGTGATCTCTTGGCCCTCACACCAAAGGAAGTGTGCGAGTGCGACGGCACAGGCATAATGGAGATTCTTTTAATCACCTGGCAACAGGGGATGAAATCACTACTTGTGGGGAAATTTGTACAACCTCTGCAGAGTGTAAAACTGTCTTGACAGCCGTGCTCACGGTCACGAGCATTGCATGGACCCTCACATGATTAGTGGGATTTTGGTATGGTTTGTTTGGTGATCACAGTGGGAGACTGATTGGTTCTGAAGTTGGTGCTGCAGCCGGGTAGCCTGTAAGCATGTTGGTTTATAGGTGCGATATCTTTTACTTAGTAAATATGTGCTTAATAAGAAGTGTGTCTCTATTGTGTGCTTTTATGCAAAAGAACCCTATGTTGCCTTTGCCTTGTTCTTTACCACATGTCTTCTTTTTCCACACTTGCTGAGTACATCTCGTACTCAACCTTGCCTTTATCAATGTTGCTCAGTAGAAAGCAAAGTTTAAGAGGATGTTGAAGACACAAGAGTGAAAGTTTAGGTTTGCTGTCTCTCCGGTCGACTGCTTGTAGAAGCTGCGCTACGCTTGGTTTTCTTTTCCGCTGCAATTCGGTAATCGTTTTAATTCTCTTTATTCGTGACATTGTTCTGTTTTACCATTAATAAAGTCACTTTATGTGTGAAACTTGATTCCTGAGACATTCATGCAGCAGTTCCATCTCAAAGGAAAAACAAAAACTACCGATGATTTCCATGTCTAGTAGTAGGGAGTATGCATAAAAACAAACTCCAAGGATTTCAATACATAGTATTAGCAATGTTGATAAATTAATTAGCATAAACACATGGAGCTAATTAGTTGTTCTATATAAAATTAGTGATCTAGTACAAAAAATGGTATAAGGGCATGCGGTCAAAACAGCAGGCCTAAAAAAAATGCTATAGAAAGAACGATCTACAGTTTAATATCTTATAAAAAAAAGGAAAACAGGCGTAGAGGGAACGATCATGTATGGCGCAAGTTCCAACGTAACACCTGCACATCAGGATCTTCTAACTTAAATACGATCCAAAGGAGATCAAACACAACGTACTTGATTCGTAGAAGAAAGTGCTGATAACGTGTTAGAAATGTTCCTGAATCCCGTTTCGGTTCACATCTCTCCCAATAGCAAGTAAGGCGTGAGTGTTTGGTAAAGATCGTTCCTTCCCCCAATCACCAAACAAAGAACATAAGAGAGACATATTATGTATGATGAAACCAATTCACATTTTATCATCTTTGTATGTACATAAATAATTTCAATATATAAAGAGTAATTACATAACCGACCCATTTTCTCTTCATATTTCACTTTGAAATTTTTTAACAATATCAACAGTGACACCGTACGCACGCTAGGTAGCCTCATGCATGCCATCTGGCAAAGTCCAACATGCATGCTGGTAGCCTAGAGCTCCACAAAGCATAAATGCTGAACACCTACCTGCTCTGAACTTTGTGGAATACGTCCCTTTCTTCAGCACCGAAACAAGTTCGTCAACCTTAAACCTGAAAACTCGACTACTTCTAACTATGTACGGACGAGCAGTTGGTTTCTGACCCGGAATAAATGCAAGAGCATCAGCTATTTTCTGCCACTTAGGATTACATTAAAAAGTAATAAATAGATCCGGCGGAACCTAAAACCTACAAATTGCCATTGCGTTCTGATAATTTTGTACCATGTACCTTTTACTTCCAGAAAAGCTAGCAGGCAAAATAACTTTCTTTCACTAAAAAAAATATTTTTTAAGTCACCAAGATATTTAATCATTATATGTATAATATTAATCACTATTAATTATTTTGTCACTGAAAATCTTTGTCGCATTTTGGTTACTAAAACCTTGTCACTATATGTACATAGTAACTAACAATTAGACATGTTGATCACTAAAATTAAATAGCAACTAAGTAATCTTTGGTAACTAAATAAATTTATCAATCAATGAGCATATACTTTAGTCACTAAAAATATATGTCTATAATAAAAACTAAATCTTGGTCACTATTTATCAATTTTTAGCAACCAAATTACTTGTCACTAAAACTTAATGACTAATGATTGATTTTCTTATAGTGCTGGATCACACATTGGCCATAAGGTACTTCTTCCTCGCATCGCTTTTCATGTATCAAGCAACAAATGGCCCTTCGTTCTTAGCAGGAGGCAGTTCCCAGTTAGGCTTTGCTGTGCAATGACCATAAATAAGAGTCAAGGACAGACTTTGCAAAATGTTGGTTTATATTTGCCCCGTCCAGTTTTTACCCATGGCCAGTTATTTGTTGCTATAACACGAGTAACGTCTAGAGATGGGCTTAATTAGGGTGCTAATCGACGATGGCACTAACCCAGATTGCACCACCACCCAGAACAATGTTTACAAAGAAGTTCTACAATCTTTGTGGTAATTTAACCTACACTCATGTCAGCGAAGCATGTGTCTTGGTCATTTGATGCAGCCCATGAATTTCAAATTCAGCTACAATTTTACAGTTTCTCCCCTTATTTGTTTCTTCGCTCCCGGGCCAAACCCGTTGCAGATGGAGTACAGTTTACTCTCCCAAATCAATCCGACGAGGCACAACTGGCGCATCCAGGTTAGAGTTGCTAGAATCTGGCAGGTATCTGGAACTTCTATAGGGAAGGGTTTCACCTCTATGGAGTTTATTCTCATTGATGAAGAGGTAAAATGTCTATCTACTTATTAATTAGTGTTGTTTACATCTTGCTTTATTTTCACTGTAAAGATTCGTGTGTAGGGACAAAGCATTATGGCTTTCGTTGGCCGGCATAAGGATCTCAGCAGATTTTCAAAGGCTATAGTGGAAGGACATACCTATTTTGTAAGGAATTTTCAAGTCAGCGGACAAGCCAGAAAATTCAAAGCTGTGCCCAATCGCTACACCATTTTCTTCACGTCATGGACCGTTGTTGAAGAGATACCTGCTGAGGCCTCATCGAATCTTCCACTCTATATATTTAACTTTGTGGACTTTGAGGATTTGGATCATAGAGAAAGACATGGGGAGGGTTTAGTAGGTATGCATCCTCTAGCAAGCTAGTAAGTAATATTTAGTCCACGTAGTGCTTATCGGATGCGTCTGTTCTATGTTCTTTATGATATTATGATCGCACGCCCATTGGCAGATGTGGTCAGCTCACAGTGGTGCACCTATTTGTGAAATGTAGCAGTTTAAATGGCATATCATCACGACGTGGAGTGGAACTACGTGACATAAGGTAGACTTAATTATATATTACTGGCTATTTTGTTTTGGGTAGAGCCATTTGGAAAGAGTTAACGATATGGATTTCATTATGATATTTCAATGGCCAGTTTCTTTCAGTAAATTTGTGGGGCGAACATGCAACCTCTTTTGAAGACGAGTTCCTCATTGAAACTATTGAAAAAGATGAACCTGTTGTGGTCATTTTTGCTGGGATGCAAGTAAAGCTATTTTTAGGTAGGATGGAATTTATGACATACGAGCTACATCGAATAAATATTGCAGGACGGTCAAATAGTAATCCTGGTACATCTGTGCTTGAACATACTGGGGCCCCTACGTGCACAGTTGCTCTGCAACAAAATGGTGCATAAATATTGATACTCCAGAGGTTAATGCTTTCCGTGCTAGGTAATTTGCCAGTTCAATTCATCCGTTTCCGTTGACTATATTCTATCTCTTAATGTACCTGTGCACCTGTATTTTTTCCTTTTTTTTTAAAGAATTATTGAAGCTATGTATTACCCCATGTGCTCCCTTGCAGCTTACAGAGAAGGGGTTCTGATGTTGTGCTCCATACAGGGGATGATGACGCTGCGGAAGGTGGTGGGATTGAAGAGAATGCAAATAGGAGAACCATATCCGAGCTTTTGACCTTAAATCTTCATGAAATTATTGTAATTAATCACTCTCCCTCCTGGAACTTCAGACACGACTGTTTAAGTACTGCTACAAACTTAACTTCCCATTGTTGCTTAGGATGTCCGCTTTACATGCCATGCGAATTATAAAGGAAATGGACGTCACGAACTGTTGGTGGTACAAGGGATGCAATGTTTGCAAAAAGAGCATGAAACCAACATTCCAGGGATTTGAAGGCATCAACTGCAATGAAACCGAGCCAGTAGTTCTTCTTGCGTAATATTTACTATGACAATATTTACTATTTCATAGTATATGGTTCCCATTTCTATAGGATTACTGAGGTTTTTTCATCCTCTTGCCCAGCTACAAACTTAATTTGGTGATTGAGGATGCCACTGGACGTACACAAATATTTATGTTTGGAGGCGTGGCTAAGCAGGTTGTGCGGAGAACTGCTGCCGAACTCGTAGAAGAGAGTTCCACCAACCAGATCTTGTTGCCTGCAGCCTTTCGTGCTCTCGTTGGTCGCAGCTACGTGTTTCAAGTAGTTACCAGTGAGTACACCTTTAGGACCGGTCAGCTATGTTTTCAAGTTAGGAGAGTATTTGCACCTCCAAAGCAGCTGTTATGACCCCGGCTCCAGCCCATTGTCATAGTGGTGGTTTTTCTTTGGTTGCAAAGTCAGCGCCTGAGAAGGATCCTACAATCCCCGATAAGGAAGCAGCTGCCGTGCTTCAATTGTAACTCAATTCCCCAAAGGCCAGACCACACCACCTTCTGGCTGCCGTTCCCTTGCTGGCACAAAAAGTTTAGCAACTGAGGGCAAAGAGATTTTGTCCACTCATGAGGACCAAGGGTATGCTTTAACTCCGTGATATTATATGTACTTGTAGCCACGTTGAATTCATAATTGTTTCCTTATCATAGTTTTTTGGTGCTATGCACAATGTCTATGGATACCAAATTAAGCTATATGCGATTACAGGGGAGCACGGTATTTTATTCATGCATTCTTATTGGGGCCCGTTTGGATCTTTGTAATTGAATTCATTCTAATAATTACAATTTAGGTATAGATTAATTAAGTAATATAGTTATATATAAAATATATTTGTATATTTATTATTAGATATACAAGAGATATACTTGTATGTTGCATTTCTATTGTAGAGAAATGAGTTGAAGAGTATACTATAAGTTGAAAAATAGAATTATAGTATAATGATCTATAAAATCTATTTTCATCTCTCAACCTATAAATTTGAGATAGGCTTATTTGTAAGCTTGAAAAAGTTATTGAATATCAAATTTTAGACCAAATAACCTAATCTATTATGTAGATTTTAATTCCTCTAAAATAAAAGGATCTAAACGGTCCCTTAGCGTGTTATAATACAGAAATGTGTTGGCGGGTAAACGGCCAAGGTCTGCTCGCAAGGAATTGTTTCCCTCAAAGAAGAGAAGGCAAGGTAACGCATATTATAAAATATGCATTAGATGTAGGAAACACTAATGGTAACGTACTGCTTGAACATCAGTGATGAATAAGACGGGTCCTTGAAGGGCGCTGCCATATCAACTATATGCAACTGCATCTCTAACTTGTAACAAAAGGTTCTGTTACGTGTGCTTTGTGTTATCGTCTCAGTTAGTGGAGCCCTGTTGCTGGTATCTTATTTTAAGATGCTTTCTTGTAGCTTCCTCTGTATATGTAATAAAGTATTTGTACCTAGGTGTCCACTCAAGAATGTTTTAGGTTTCGTTGCGGGTTGAAGCTGCTTCATTAGACTATTTGCGCTAGGCATGCCCCCTTTGGCTTGCTAATGGCGCCCTGTACCAACAATGTACAATGATGATCCTTAATTAATCGTAAGGTCTTTCTGTCTGGTATTGAGATGGCAAATTCATGTGCTCAGTTATGTGTTTTAGCTTCCTTTGTGCGTTGCAGCTCTTTCCCTAGACATACGGTGAACGTGCCCTCTTTGGCTCAGTAGTGTGTGCTGTACCAGATTTGATAGTCCTAAATAAAAAATCGTTATGCCTTTTGCCAGTTGTCCTGATCACAAATTTATGTGTGTAGGCGGTTCTTATGCTACGCTAGATGGTTGGTATTTTCTGCAGTTAGATTACGTTCGATGTATGCTCCCTGTTCCTGAAGGTATTCTATGATAGACACATTATACTCGAAAATTGATTTGCTAGGCCGCGTACAGTGCTCTCGAATATACGCACGGCTGTACTATGGCCTAATTTAAATACATCCATGTAATGACAGTTACGGTGCCCTTACAAACTGGGATCAACACTTACATTGATATCTGCATGATTTCATTACTTGTACGTACTTTTATACAATCATAGCATTAAGTATATAAAAACATTGAGATGAATTACTTCCACTGGATTCTCCAAATATTTAGGTTCATGCCAACACCCTCATTTTTAGCTACAGGCAATGATTTAATTGATTTAGATAGGTGGGAAATAGATTATCCCTTTAGAGTAGCTAGACATAGTAGAACATACAATATGCCCATCAAAATACTCTCTCCCCTTGTCTACCCGTGGATACTTTGTCGTTTTTCTTCTCCCTTGTTGCCAGCATCTTCCAGATTATCCTCCCTTGTCCAGAAATCATCTGGAAAAAGTTCTAACGGCCTCCTGGACTTGCACATAGTAATAACACTTCAAGTATAGCTTGTTCGATCAAATGGAGCAACTATGTCATATTCTTAAAGATTCATATAAATACAAAGCTATATCTGGAATTGAACAAGTTGATCAGTGCAGCAGTTAGTGAGGTAGACCATATCTATGAAGCACAGATGTAGTGTTTGCCATAAATTTATTTAATTGTCACCGGGCAGAAAAATTAACGGAAGTATACACTTTTACGTTTTATATTTGTGCATGGGTGACATATATACCTGTTAGCTCTCCTGTCCAGATTCTCTTGTGCTTCGGCATCGACGTCTCTAAATTATACAAGCTGCTGTAATTTGTCAGCTGGGTTCTTCACAGCACGGATGATAATATAGAATACGGGAGGCATGCGTTAGTTGTGTAATTATTGCTTAAGTGCTAAATTATTTACCTTGGCACTCCTTGTTGCTCCTCTTATGGCCTCCAATGCTGCTGGTAGGTAGATTTCCCTCCTCTGTGGTATGTCCTTCTATGGAAAGGCGCGAAGGACCAATTTTCTTGGAGCAGTTATCTAGACTGTTCAGAAGGTAGGGGCTGGTAACCGACATGGATTGGTTCATCCCACTGGGTTCTCCGCTATCAGTGCATACAACGTACCCTCTCTTCAGACGAATCTCCCTCCAATTATATTCTGATGATGCTGTTGCCTCGCATGTGAGTTGAGGCTTCCCGTAGGCACCAGTGGCAGGGTTACTGGGTTCAGTGTGTATTTCATAAAGGTTCATGCTTTGTCCAATTTCAGGTTGGATATAGACATCATGAACCTTGGTGTTGATTTCAACTCTCACGGAAAAGGGAAGAGACTGTGGCCCAGCACAGATGACTTACGCTCTTCCATAGTCACGCATTTTAGTGACAGGATCTCCACAGTCTAATACTTTCTAGCACACAAAACTGTCCAACATTCTCGTGGCAATCCTCTAAGCTTAACCCAAATTTTTTGGAGTGCTCTAATCGCTCCTATATTTTCCTTCCATTATTTCATCAGCAATGTTGGGAGTAATCCACGTCAGAGTCCAGATGGGTGCGTCGCATGTTGTAAGCATGCGTGCGTTGGGTGTGTTCCATGAGTCTAGTAGTACGTTCGTAGGGAGCTTAGTGCGTCGGTTGATGCGTGTGAACCGGAGAACGGACGCCATGCAGGCTAGATGGCCGGCTGGTGCGCAAGTGCAGGAGACTCACGCGATGGCCGGGTCATGCGTAAGAACAGGAACGGCTCACGACGAATGGAGTCCCGAGTGGAGTCCGGAGCCCCAGGAAGACATGCGTACGTGCGCGTGAAGATCGTAGGAGGTTGCTACCTGCGTCTATAAAAACAGATGTACTCAGGTTGTTTAAGGTGAGCCGAGAGATACAGAGAGTTTCCATGTGTCACCGTTGCGGCATGGGTCACCCCGCACGCATAAGTCACTCGTGAAGATATCGTGTTCCACTGTGTATCGAGTCTAGAGTGTAATAAAGAAGCCAAGATATAGGAGCGAAAAGATCTGCGGTGTTCATCGCTGTAAGTTATCCGTGTTTCTTTGTTTTTTTCATCATTTGTCGATCCTTGGTTCCAACAAGCAATGCGTTCTTGGTACCATATAATACCATGCTAAACACAACTTCCTCTAGACTCTTAGCCGAGGGAAACTCGATCAAATAGGTTTTACTTCCTAACCGATAGTTTTCCACGAATACTCAGTGTAACAACTCGAAATTTCAATAATTTCAAATGAAGAAGTTATTCCCGAATTTCTATCTTTTCAATTCAAATTTCTTCATTTAATTTCGGGTGACGGATCATTTTACTTTGCAGGCTTTTATGCTGGGCTGTAATTTTCCTTCGGGCCACCTTATTTTGAAACCCAATCTTTCCTGACCGTTGGAACGAGTGCGAGGGCCGTGAACCGTTGGACCAGTAGGTGGAGAATTTCTTTCTTCAGCACCAAATTATTCCCTCTAATATAATCCCTTATCCTAACCCACCAACTGATGTGTACGTGGTTCTCGATCTTCCGTCAGGTCATAATAACTCTCAATTTGGTAGAGATGCGACACATAATCGATCTGGCCTCAAATCAACATGATTTGAACCTCACAATCGCAGCACCACTTCTTCTCTGGTTATCAACCGTGCACACACGATGGACCTCGCCAAGAAGGCTAATCCTAGCCTGCGAATCGAATTACATAAGCAAGAACAAGGAAAAACGCAACTCAATTGCGAAATCTGAATTAAACTCACGAAGACCGTCAAATGGTAAAACTGTTTGAAAATAGATGAAAACTAATCAAAACTTATCCCTAATGATGCGGCTACTATTTATATAGAGGTTAAGATATTCTTAGGTGGCAAACCCTAATACTAATAGGCCTAGGAAAGATACACTGCCCAAGAGACCAAAGATGGTGTCATAGAACCCTATCAGATTCTGAATGTCATATTATTTGACGATTCTCGGAGATCTAGCAAGTATTTTTGCACCGAATTAGATCCGTTGGAAAAATTATCTCCTTAGCTTTCCATCCATATCTAGAACGTCTGAAACGGAGCTCGTATGATACCGGAGCATCCGTTTTAGTGCAAGCTGCTCCTGAAGTCCGACTCAAACTCAAACCCGAGTTGTTTGGATCTCCTTTTGGGTCGAACGTGCATTGCTGATCTTGAGAATCTCCAAGTCCTTTGTGCTTCTTTTGACCCTCTCCAATATTCTTAATCATGATAAAATTATTAGGTAGCAATCTATTCTCGAAGAAAGAAAGACATGTGTTTAAGAACAAGCTCACCTCTAATCTTAACTGTCGTGCGTGAATTTCATCAATACTAATTTGAAGAGTTTTGTGTGTATCTAAAGGAGTGATGTCCTTGTCTCCCCTTTTTATTTTGGAGTCGTCCTCGGTTCAAGTTCATTGTCAGAACCTCAGCTCCACCATGCCTTGCAACCTGCATTAAAAGGTGGAGGCCACGGGGTTTTCTAATGCAATCACTTGTGGCTCAAAAATCTTTATAATCTCATCATTCTCTCTTTCTTGATGGCCGTCCTTAGCTTGCTCTCTTGGGTATCATAATACTTCTACAAATGGTTAGTAACAGAAGCGCACAAATAGCTAGAAAGATCACGACATGCAAACAAGACATATTTGCACATTAAAACATCACATGGAGTATTTTTATCATAAAAATCAGCACTACTAATATTTTTGAATAATTCTTTTTCCAAGTAATTTACGTTACATGAAATATTATCATCAATCTCACTAGAAGGTAAAATGTATTTTATCCCAGCAACACAAGAAATGACATTGTAGTTTCTATTCCAATCTTTTAGTTTATCATCTAATCGCACAACATAAGAAGTTAAATTCAAACAAATGTAAACTCTTTGCACCATAAAGACACCTCTAGAATCATAATTGCCTATAACATAAAAATTGGTTCTATTTAACAAAGGCAATTCAGGTTTCAAAAATATCATCCTCTCTACTGTAGCAAGGTCACAAAAGGAATTATATTCAATATAAACCCATAGTGTTTAGATAAGATAGCAATTTTAGCTCATTATTGTCACATGTAATGAGAGTTAAATATTCAATTTCAGCACTTGTGAATAGATAAAAATTAGGAGTGTCGAATTCATTCACTTCTTTTTGTATAGAAAAAATAGAAACATCA
>BCLF01000048.1:1592695-1623769 GCA_001602275.1 Zoysia japonica | reverse complement strand
AGCTATGCTTGGAACATTGCGTATCTCTTCTTTTATCACGTTTGTATCACTTTCATCTTCTTGTTTGATCTCACTTTTCTGCAAAATGTTAAGTGCAATAGGACATGCAGTAAAAGGTTCTACTCCAAAGAGTGTTCATCACAACTAGACATAGGTTCAGAAGATGTATCAATAAAAGTTTCTCTTATTAAAATTTTAGCATCACTCCATGTCCGAGAATCTTTTTTTGTTATGTATAAATGTTGTCACTAAGTTAAAGCACTAGCAACTAATGCACTAGCAACTAATGCACTAGCAACATTCAAAAGCTTTCTCCTTTCACCCATACGGCATTGTCCAAATAGATTCTCCATCTCTCTTTCCCAAGCAATATATTTAATAGAATCTAAACCATCATATAAAGGAAGAGATGAAAGAATATAATTACTCGTGGAAGGAGATGATGTAGCAATGGTCTAAACCTTATTCTTCTTTTGATCACGTGCGACATCTCTCTGAGGTAGATTACATCTCTTAAGGTTTGCCGACATATTGTCCACAAACTCAATGCGTTTTTTAAAGTTTGCATCGATATTATCAAAGACTCTTTGCAAAGTATTACTTACATTGTATTCACCTCCTTTTCTTCCAGTCATGGTTAGAAAAATAGCATATAGGTAGCACAAATTATTTCTACAGCTACAGTGAGATTGGTGGTGAAAATTTCACAAAAAAAAAATGCCTTATCGAGCTTTTGCAAAGTTCTTACCAAAGAAAACCAAAGGATGGTGCAACCAGTGACAAGAGAAATCAGAAAGTCATAATTCCACAAATGCAGGTCCAAGTATAGTGCTGATTTTAGGTGGATATGTGTAGTTTGGAGGGCTGAAATAATGATTAGTGGAACACAATTCTATGACAGATAGTAATATTGAAGAATATTATGTTCTAATTGCTGGCGCCATCTTATAAAAAATCCAGATGTTACAAAAATATGAATTAAGATATCAAAGGGCAGCAACAAACGATAAGGCTCTAGAAATCAGCAAATTGTTCAGCACATGAAAAATCAACAAAGATTAATTTCCAGCTTCTAGGTCTTCAAATATTTTTATTTTTATTTTATTTTTTGATATTTTTCTCTAAACCAGAGGCACAAAAGATGGTACATGACTAAATTTCAGATCAATATAATGAAAGATGTGACCTGAAGAAAATCTTAAATTTCTATTAAATCTGTGCTGAAACTTCAGACCGCGAAAACAGAAACTTCTGATCTGTAATTGTGGAATCTAGGATCGTTAGAGGTTGGAAAATATTCTGTAGATATCTGAAAAGTACATATATGTCTAATTTGGTGAAAGTGCATCTAGGATCCATTATTGATTTTGAGATGAATTGTGACAAACAATAGAAGCATTTGATGGCATTTTGTGGATATGTGTGCAGGATCATAAGCAAAGGGAATTTTATTGAACCCTAAAAAGGAAAATTGCAATGTTGGTTCTTTGGCTCTGAGTTTCTAGCTTTTATTTTTCTTGAGTCATAGGGCCACCATACTATCAGGGGGTTCAGCATTTTTTGCATTGAAATTGATTAAGTGCTCTATCATTTCCCATTCTATCTCTATCTTAATCTTATGTTTCATGTCGCTTGCTCCGGACTTGTCCGCCCAGCAGCCAGACTCCAGAGAGGGAGCACGTAGCTCACTCCATACCTATCTGGATGTTTGGACTTGTCCGGCACTGGACATGTCTGGGCCAAGCTGCGAACTCTAGAGAGCTGCTCTTTCGCAGAGCCGGACTAGTCTGCTCCTCCGAACTAGTCCGAGCACGAACTTGTCCGTAATGGCAAGCGGACTCTAGAGAAGGGGACCCCGTAAATTCCCGGACTTGTCCGCTAGGCGAGCGAACTCTAGAATGGATGCACCTTGGCTTGACCGAACTTGTCCGCTAGCGGACTTGTCCGTGCCCTTTGCGGACTCCAAAAAGATGACCATATTACCGTTGAGCCCGATATACGAACTTGTCCGGACCTCCGGACTAGTCCGCTCCTGATATTTTTGAAAGATCACCCTTGATTGATCTATATAATCCCCCTTCCCTCACATCTTAGGGTTACCAAAAGCTTGCACCTCATTTCAAATCACACCCTGACACTCTCTGAGATCCACCTCTCCTCTTCCTCTTGTTCTTAATTGAATCCTCTAGGGTTTGATTAAAGGAAGAGGAGATCGTGAGTGTTTTCACCTCTTGATTCACTTTGAGCGCTTGATCTTTTTCATTGCAGGTCTTGTAGGACTTAGTACTCTTGGAGATTTGTCTTCTAGACGGTTAGGTGTTGCTCGAAATCCATCAAGGCTTCTGTGGTGAGATTCGGGAGGTTTACATCATCCCTCATTGATCTAGTGAAAACCAAGTTGATCTTTGTGGTCGCTTGGAGAGGTTTAGGGTTGAGTGAAACCCGATCCTTTGTAGACTCCTCAACGGAGACGTAGGTTTCTGCGCGGAGCTGAACTTCGGTCAAAAATCGCTGTGTCTCTTGTCTTCTTTTGGTTTTGTGGTCTATCTATTTCCACTGTGATAAGCAAACTTATCTACCAGGAGCGGACTTGTCCGCTATCGGATAAGTCCGACTGACCGGACTAGTGTTTTGTGTTTACTGGTCAAATTGTTTTTGAGACATGATTTTTCAAGTCGTTGCCTATTCACCCCCTCTCGACAACATTCATTTGGAGTCAAAAACAAAAGTTATAACTATTTTAATGATGGATCTCTGAATCAGATTTTTTTAAAAAGCTGAAAACAAATTTGGATCTCAAATTGGGTGCGAATTTTATGAATGATTGAGCAGCAAATAAATATCGAGAGATGGATCTATGAAGGGTGGATCTAGTTGTGATCGAAATATGGGGTGGGTGGGTGAGATAAAATTTCAATGTAAAAAAAGCAATTAATAGATGTGACATGATAACAAATTGAATAAAAAACAGATGAACAATGAAGAAAAACATTTGGATACAAAAAGATTTTGAAATTCAGCAACCAAAACACAAACTAAGGACACAAACTCAACACTACAGACTCTTAAATAAAATTATGCAAAGGCTAAACACGGCTTGAACAGGGGAACACCTAAAGATCTACTTTTTTAGTGTTGCGGATTTTCTATGGACGATAGGATGAATGCAAATTTGATAAGGATAGGCGTGAACCTGACGGTATACCTAAAACTTTGATTACCACTTGATGTGTACGTGATTTCTAATCTTTTGTCAGGTCGTGATAACTCTCGATTTAGTGAAAATGTGACACACAATTGATGCGGCCTCAAATCAACAAGATTCGAACCTCGCAAACGCAGCACTATTTCTCCTCTGGTTATCAAGCGTGCGCACACGATTGACCTCACCAAGAAGGCTAATCCTAGCCTGCAAACCGAAGAACACAATCAAGAACCAGAAAGAACGCAACTCAATTGCGAAATCTGAATTAAACTCACAAAGTTGAAATCCAACAAACCATCAAACGACGAAACTGTTTGAAAATAGATGAAAACTAATCAAAACCTATCTCTAATGATGCAGCTACTGTTTATATAGAGGTTAGCACGTCCTTAGGTAACAAATCGTAACACTAATGGGCCTAGGAAAGATATGCGACCCAAGAGCTAAAAAATGGTGTCACGGAACTCTAACAGATTTTGGATGTCGTATTGATTCGTTGATTTTCAGAGATCTAAAAAGTATTTTCGCATAAGATTAGATCCGTTGGAAAGCTTATCTCCTTAGCTTTCCACCTATATCTATAACATTCAAAATGAGCTCGTATGAGACCGGAGCATCTATTTTAGTGCAGGCTGCTCTTGAAATCTGACTCAGACTCGAACCCGAGTTGTTTGGATATTCTCTGAGGTCAAACTTACGTTGCTAATCTTGAGCATCTCTAAATCCATCTTTATGCTTTTCTTGACCTTCGTCAATGTTCTAATCATATAAAGTATTAAGTAGCAATCTATTGTCAAACAAAGAAAAACATGTGTTTGAAATGAGCTTACCTCTAATCTCAATTGTCATGCGTGAGTTTTATCAATACTAATTTAAAAAGTTTTGTGTATATCTAAATGAGTGATGTCCTCGTCACCACCCCACTCAGGCGAGCACCCTGCTCTGTCTCCGTGTGGCGCCCCTTCTTTGTCTGGTCTCGCCAGCAGCCATCCACGTCGTCTCTCGTCAACACGAGTCGTCCTCAGGCCACTCGTCTGCATCGCTCGATCTCGTCGATTGCGCTGCCTCCAATCCACTTCGTCTGGCCGCGTCCTGTTCGACTTTCTGCGATTTAGTTTTCTCCTTCGGTCCAGGTGGGTTCTCTCGATGATCTGGTCCGATTCGTGTTTTCCGTTGCGCGCAGCGTTGTAACACCCGGTCCCAATGCTAGGGTGGGCCTTGCTACCTCGAGGCCGAGCCCACCACAGCCCAAGCCGGATTCCTCGTCTCTCGATGAAGCCATGGTGCAGTCGAGGGAGAGGAGGGGAACAGAAATTCAGAAACGGAGTTATCCCCTTCGCTGGTCTTCTTCCTCACGAAGGTGCTGCCCAGGTCAGAGCTCGTCGTCCGCCTCGCTTGCCGGCGACGCCGTGTCCATGTGCTCACGTCCCGGTGCGAGCTCGCCAGAGGCCACGAGCTGTGACAGTTTGGTAATCAGAGCTGTACCTTCCTCGGTTGTGGTTGGGGCTCCTTGGTCTTTGGGTGGTGGCCTGGTGAAGCAAGTCAATCCCGAGTCGGAGTGATTCTAATCGAGCGCGCATCAGTTTGCGTCTCCGATTCTCTTCCATTTGCCGTCGGTTGGCTCGAGTTTCGATTTTGGTCGTGACAACGCCTTCTAAATTCCCCACACCTTTGGCACTGACAGAGATTGTGCTAGTGATGGAGGCAGAGTCGAACAAGGTGGAGGAGAAGTGGCAGCAGGTCTTCGGCGTGCTCGAGTCGATGACAAAACGGCTGGCCGCTATGGACGCAGTCCAACAGCAGTTGCTGGGTCAGGCGAACCTCGCTGCTCCGGTGGCGGAGCAAGCGGCTGGCCGCTATGGACGCAGTCCAACAGCAGTTGCTGGGTCAGGCGAACCTCGCTGCTGTGGTGGCGGAGCAAGCGGCGAAGGATTGGGACCTCTTGGCGCAGCAGGTAGCCGAGATGAGTCGCACCATGGCTCGGCTCTCGGTGGAGCAGATGGCGACTAATGTGGAGAATTCCTCGGATTCGGAGTCACCTCATCCACGCAGGGTGTCGTGTCGCCACGCCCCTGTGCATCAGCAGGTGAATCCTTCTTCTCAGGTGCAGACGCACACAAGGTGTTCGATGGAAGACCTCAATCCTGATGGAGACGGCCACAGCAAATGGAGACACTATAGCAGCATTGGAAGCTTTGGAATGCACCCTCTCAAGGGGGCCGTCTACACCACATATCACCAGGTGGAGTCGCAGCTTGATTTGGCATCCAGGCCAGGTGCGAGACCAGGTTCGTTCAGCTCGTGCCATTCATATTTCTTCAGTTGTCTCTGAAGTGGCTGCACCTGCACGTGAGCTGTTCAATGAAATGCATCGCAAAGATATTATGTGGGATGAGATGTCATCCAACTGTGATAATCACATTGGATTACAGCTACAACTAGCCACAGGTGTAGAGTACTCGGTTGATGAGAATTGTTCGCATGATCTGGATCTTCATAGCTGTTACAAATGTAGTGATGAGATTGCTGCGTTCTTAGATGCATCTGAAGATACTGCTCTCACATTATTTGATGAAATGCCTGACAGTTATTTGGGATGAGGATTTGTCACATGACAGTGAGTTGTGTCATGGTTTACTAGAACAATTAGCTCAAGGTGAAGAGTTTGTTATTGGTGGGGACTTTCAACTGACTGCCAATCCAGACTGCATTGTTGAGGTTCAAGTTAGTGAAATTCCAGTGGAGCTTGTTGATTCGGTGCATGAGCATTCCAATGCAGTTGAGAAAGGGACGGCAGACGAGCTGGCTATGTTTGTGGTTTCATCAATATCCAAAAGTGCTGCTAATGAGGTGTTCAATAAAATGTCCAATACAGAGCTTGTGGGGAATAGTCCTGCACGAGAACAAAATGATACTGTTAAGATGCCAGGGAGCCTAGACCTGAATGGTGACTTACTGCAACAACTAGCAAGGGTTCCAAACAATGTGAAATGTACTACAGCTGCTAAGATAGATTTTGACAATGTTTTAGTTCTGGATAGCCCTTATGATAATGGTGCATCCTTATATGTCGAGCTAGGTGAACATGTGACAGAAAGGCTTAGGCTGGTTAAATATGAATCTGGTGCAGCATATTATTTGGTAGAAGGTAATTTCAGACCATGGAACAAGTTCAGTGACAAAACTTTGCAGTATAAGGATATAATGCCATGTAAGCTTGGAAAGGAGGCAGTGTATGTTTCTTTCTTGTTCATAGGATTATCACCATGGTGGTGTGGTTCTGTCAGTTTGAGCAGCAAGGCAAAGCAACCAAGGAGGCAATGGGACCCTGGTAAATTCAGATTATGTTATACAATTGGTGATTGCTTGGATGTGGAGATTCTTGATAGACAACGGGCAACTGGGAATGAGCACAGGAAAGCCAGTTCTGCTGATCAGCGTGTTGCTTGGGGACAAGCAACATTTCGGCCGGGCGGTAGTGTAACACCCGGTCCCAATGCTAGGGTGGGCCTCGCTGCTTCGAGGCCGAGCCCACCACAGCCCAAGCCAGATTCCTCATCTCTGGATAAAGCCATGGAGCAGTCGAGGGAGAGGAGGGGAACAGAAATTCAGAAACGGAGTTATCCCCTTCGCTGGTCGTCTTCCTCGCGGAGGTGCAGCCCAGGTCAGAGCTCATCGTCCGCCTCGCTCCGGCAATGCCTTGTCCACGTGCCCACGTCCGTGCAAGCTCGCGGGAGGCCACGGGCTGTGACAAGCGTGTGGAAGCTTCTGCTGTGATCGATTTGTGCCAGGTGCGTTGGTTCGAGGAGTCGAACTGTCGATGCACATGCATCAGTAAGCAAGGTGTCAAGACCCAATCCTCCATCAACTTTTCTTAGCATCGATTTCTTCGGTCTGGCCCTTGGTGAGCTGTGCAGCATCCTCTCCTTTTAATTTCAGTTGTGTGCGCGTGGTTCCCGTCATCGGAGGCGCAGCCGTAGCTCTCATGTCTGTGCAGAAGCTTGGTCGTTCTTCTCGTGCGAAGCACTAGTTCCAGTTTCCGAGTCAGTATTAGCTTGTTGTGACCACGTGAACAGGAATCAAGTTTCACTTTAGGACGTGGTTTAGGAGGTGAGTGCAGAGCTTGGAACTTGTGCACTGTTTGTGAGTGTAGTAGGTTCTGTAGTTGATTTGAAAGGTTACCAGAGTGTTCAATTTCTAAAATCCCTTTTGGACGGTAAATCTTTGGATGTCCGCGGGGAATTCAGTTTGATCTCCAAAGTATCCCTAGGAAATCTCAATAAATTCATCTCGTCGAGATCTTCGTATAGAATCATCCGAGGATTCTTTTGGAAACGTTTAGCTTAGTAATTTAAATTTGAATTTAATTATCCAAATTTAAATTATCACGTACCTAGTGTCTGATCCTTTTTTTGTGTTGTTGTCCGACTGGTGAAGTACGGTGAGCCCGCTCAGTTCAACGACCCGGATCCCGACTATGACCCTGATCTGCGAGGCAAGTCGTGTTCTTTGATCACTCTTCTACCTAATATTTAAACTGCATATTTTGTTTGAAACAATAATTTGCATGTCAACTGTTTTAAAATATGCTAGTAACATTCCCAAGCCATACCATTAATCTTTTCGCAAATTATGAGCCATAGCATTACTTAGTATTATTATTTTAATCTATTCTTAGTCTTGCTTAGTTGCATTTATTTATGATACTTCACACTTACCGCTGTAAAAATGGAATTTGTGTTAAATACTTTTGAATTGTGATTCAAATATGTGAGTTTTGCAAATAAATTTGTACTCTATCTAGTGTGGGTAGGCTGGAGTATATAGTGTTGGGGGACATTTGGGAAGTCCTTATGGGCCTACCTGTGGTAGGTACAACGGAAAGATTTGAGCTGGGATTTTTATGGGAGACTTGTTGGTGGTTAGAGTGAGCATCTGCCTCGGCAATTAAGGACTAAGTCCTTCGAGCTTCGTACCCTCAGCAGCCAATCATGCACACCACGTTACTCTGTATGGGTAAAGGCTTGGTCTTGAAGCTTACTTGTTAGTGTGTTGTCGAGGTCGAGATACCTCACCTGATCAGTGGTAGGCTCCTCATAGCTCCAGGACCCGGTAGCATAGGCGATTTGGATCTCTATTCTGGAGGACGGGTAACGCCAGTTAAAGCTTGTGGATGGGTCTTGTGGGTTTGTTGAGACCATGACGATGGTTCCGGAGGCACTTCTCGTGGGTCCAGGGTGCATATACTCTTCTCGTGGGTCCAGGGTGCATACACTTTGTAGAGTTACTGTCAATGCGCATTGTCACGTCCTTTAGAAAGACGCTACCTGAGACGTACTCTTCGTTAAGTAGCTTTGTTTTCTTCCCTCTATCTCAGTTTTGAAATGTTTTGGACTCTGGCTTTTGAGCTATTGCTAGGTGTGGAGATTACATCGACATTTAAAAAAAACCACCGTCCAGGATAATGGAGATCCCTGCAGGGCAAGATATTAAAATTTGACTGTTTTAAAAATAAAACTTTTTGCATCTTTAAAAATAAAATGTTTTAAACTTGCATTTAACACTTGAGCCAGCTTTACCCTTGAAACCATCTTTGTATGCATACATTGTTGTTTAGTAGTACGAGGTTCGCTGAGTACTCGTACTCACTACTTTTCACGCCCTTGTTTTTCAGAGGTCAGTTAGAAGATCATTCTCGTTTGCTTCCCAGTCGTGGTTTCAGGTTTGCTCCTGCACTCGAGTTGCATGTGGAGGAAGATGTTCATCTTGATGCTTGCTCCTACTTGTTGTTCACGCTGTTGTTTCAGTTCCTAGTATCTTAGTAGTCTTATTCCACCTTGAGATGTTCGTAAGTTTTATGGATGATCCCATTGAATTAATTTATCTAATCCTTGGCAACTTTTTAGAATTGGCGAAAGCATGCAAGATCAGGTCTTATCGAAAGGTAAGAGAACCTGGTTGTTACAGATAGTATCAGAGCCATACTCGACTGTAGAAGCGAAACCGTAGAGATGAACGTGAAATAAGGACAATATCTGGACATCTGATCTGCTTGTTAACCTTTTGTCATTCTTTGTCCCTTGAAATCTTGTTGTCTGCTTCTTAGATCTCGAGGATGAGATTCTATAAGGGGATGATGAGGATATCTCTGCACTCACCTCGTAAAGCACATCCTAAACTGAAACTTGATTCTGTAGTAGGTTCCCGTGAGGGCAGAGCTATGAACTCGTGCACCGTTTGTGAGTGCAAAACTATAAACTCATGTGCGCTTTCATATCGGTTGTGAGTGCAGAGCTATGAACTCGTGCACCGTTTGTGAGTGTAGTAGGTTCTGTAGTTGATTTGAAAGGTTACCAGGGTGTTCAATTTCTAAAATCCCTTTTGCACGGTAAATCTTCAGAAGTTCGCGAGGAATTCCATTTGATCTCCAAAGTATCCCTAGGAAATCTCAATAAATCCATCTCATCGAGATCTTCGTGCAGAATCATCCGTGGGTTCGTTTTGGAAATGTTCATCTGTGGGTTCGTGCAGAATCATCCATGGGTTTGAATTTAATTATTCAAATTTAAATTATTGTGTACCTAGTGTCTGATCCTTTTTCGTGTTGTTGTCCAGCCGGTGAAGTCAAAGAGGAGTACGGTGAGTCCACTTAGTTCAACGACCCGGATACCGACTACGACCCCGACTACAGCTTCCTACTTTGTTGTTTCCAAGAGGATGACCGCAGGTTCGACTTCGACTACGTCTCTGGTTGTTCTGTGATGAGTTTCTCTTGCGCTTGAGTGGCTTCTATGGGGCCCATGGGAAGAGGCTCAACTCGTACTGCTTGTGGTGAAGGAAAACCATGAGATTTGTTCCACTTTGCTAGTTCAAAAAGGGATGGATCAACTTAAATAGTCAAGGATCTAAAGCATAGTAACCCGAGTTAACCCTTTTACGCGAAGAGAAGACAAAAGCGTAAGCGAGTTGCTGTGCAGGTGTGGCCCACACAGCGTGTGCGTGGGCATGAGCCGTATTTAGGCCTGAGGCTGTTACAGAATGGTATCAGCGCCGACCTTTACTGTGTCACGGTGGCGTACAGTTAGGGGCGCAGATACAGTGTGCTTGGCGCGTGGGCTCTGTAGGGTCATGTCATGACATGTATGCTGGCACTGACGTACAACGTGATTAGGGTAGATCGATCTTGATCATCTGTCCCTTGAGTGGGTAAGTTGCCTCAATGAAGATGTCGAGTCCTTTGAAGGTGGGAGTCTGTGAGTCCCATGGGAAGAGGCCTAACTCCTATGGCTTGTGATGGGAGGAAACCATGAGATTAGTCTCACCTTGCTAGTTCAAAGAGGGATGGACTAACTTAAATAGTCAAAGATCTAAAGCATAGTAACCTCAGGTTAACCGTTTTATGCGAAGCGAGGATGAACGCGTAAGCGGGTTGCTGTGCCGGTGTGGCTTACACAGCGTATGCTTGGGCATGAGCCGTATTTGGGCCTAGGCTATTACGCTCGGAGTCATATCGAGCCTAGTGTACTTTCTACGGCCTCAAGCCAAATTTCTAAGGCCCTGTTTGAATCCAGGGGACTAATTGTTTGTCAACTAAAAATTAATCCGCTTGTCCCCAAACGGGTGAACTAACAAGGGGACTAATTATTAGTCCACCTATGTACTAATTGTTTTCCTATTAGTCCATCCGAAGGGACTAATAAAAACTAACAATTCGTAATTAACAATAAAGTCTAAAATACCCTTGTCTTTTGTTACTCAAATTTCAACTGGGAAGTGGGTAGTTTTTTCTTGGATTCCAACTTGCAACCACCCGAAACTGGTGTCTATTTATTCTTCAACCTACCGTTCTTCTTCGTACACAACTAGCAAATTATATAGTCTCTCCGTCTCCAATTACTTGTCATCCTAGCATTCATAATATTTCTGAATTTACTTGTCATCCTCGTTTCCCAATGCATCTTTCTTTCTGCCCAATACATCTCTATCTCTTTTTTCCACGTTTTCAACACATCCTACCTTTTCACCCCACCTTAATTTCCGTGCTCGGATCTAGAATGACAACTAAATTGGGACGGAGGGAGTACATAACTATTTTTGTTCTTTCCTTTTTGTGTAGTTTGATCTCTCGGTCATATGGTCTTAAAAATTGAAAAAATTTCACACTATAGTGTAAGTAGTTTTTATTGTAGCTATAGATGCTGGAACAATTTTATCAGTTATTTGTATTCATTGTATTCATCTAATTACACTATAGTATATTTCTGTTAAAAAATAGCGGGAATAAACTATAGCAAATGGCAGGAAAATTAGAGAAAATTTAAATATATAGCAGAAAATACGGCTAACGAACTAGCAATTAGTCATAGATCCAAACATGCATGGACTAACAATTAATCAGAGATAAAACAGGCATTTCATTGCATGATAGACTAACAATTAGTCCTATCTTCAAACAGACAATGGACTAATAATTAGTCCACTAATTATTAGTCGACTAATTATTAGTCTGAACTAACAATTAGTCGGTCGGATCCAAACAGGCCCTAAATGACCTACTACTAATGCGATTGCACACCTCTTTAGTCTGTTTACTCTAGCTTCATGATCTTTATTGGGTGCTAGCCAAATAAATCGAGGGGTAAAAAAGGTTTATGGTTTACCTTCGACTACAATGTTGGTGGAGGCATTTGCCCATTTTGCGTAACTAGGTTGTATTTCTTGCCTCCTTCCCTCTTTCATTGTTAGATTTGCATGTTCCAGATTCTTTTGACCCTACCATCTTATTGATATATGGATGTTGGCTCCATTACATGGCCTCAATTATAGTGTGCCTCGTCCAGCTTTTTGCTCTATGTAAATTATCTTTCTAATAGTCACCCTGTCATTTAGTAGAGGTCACATCTGGCTTCCATATGAAATCTGTGTAGCAATAGTTATATAGGTCCCATCGATCACGGTGTGTCATGCAGTGAATCTGCTCAATGTGCATGTGAGTCTTTACGGTAAATGATAGGCATGCTCATCTGAAATGGATGTGCATAACACTACTTAGCATAGGGAAAGACTAGGTTTAACAAAACTGAGCGCAACTGATCGCATTTCATTAAAATTAAAAACATCTGTCCGGTTTGATTACTAAGGCTGACCGACTTTCATTGAAAACCAAACTATGATGCCATGGAGAAAATGATTTCTATCGTACCCCAATTCTGGGATACCTCGCATATACCGTACCAATTTTTGGATCAATAGTTGGTACGCACGTACATCGTGGTTTTATTACACATACCATAGTTATTACGTATATTATCCCACTGAGAGAGAGTCTTACAAGCATTCCTAAATTACATGCTATCAAGGTGAATTATTCAACCTCGAGCAATCATTACAAAAGAGAGGAAACCAAAAGCAACACTGCAGGTATACTTGCGCGTAGAACAAGATTCCTACACATCATCACCGAACTCAGGCTCACCTTCATCTGAATGATAGCAGTAAAGATGAGTACGGGGAGTGCTAAGCAAGCCCTAACTCTAAGCAGGGTTTTATACATGCAAAAGTGGTTCCTTTTCAGTGAAAGCAAATTTTGTGCAGGCACACTACAGAAAGGTTTGAAAACAAGGGAATATCAATTTACTATCCTATTAGTATTTTTATGGGGTGGACATGGGGAGACTCCATCTTTCCTGTTAGTTCCCAAGTTTTAACTAGAAGGATCTCTATTATCCCACCCAGACACTTTTCAAAAACACAGGCAATTACACCCAATCACGCAAGCAAGGAGATAACTAATCATTCTAAGCCCAAGTTGTAGTGTGTCAGTACCGTGACAACAGCCATATCAGATGGATTATACACTCTGCAGAGGTTGTACACTGTACTCACAGGCTATGCTTCTCCTGATCAATAGAGCCTCAAAACATTCACTCCAAGACATACAATGATTACCACAGAATCTGCCTCAAAACGCATCCATGGGTCATACATCGGTGTTTTCCAAGTCCCGACAACGCGATAGCATATTCTCGGAGCCAGACCACAGGGCAATTAACTTCCCTCATCTTTTCTTGCAATTCCCCAAAGGGAGACACCACATACCAGGGGCTATATCCATGGGTAGTACAATTCTACGAAGCGGGCCATTGCTGTAATCGAAGACTGGATTGTGAGTATCTCACGTCTGCTTCTAGCCTCTTATGTCCTACCGACCACCTTAGGGGCTCAATGTGGATAACTAGAGAGTTGGGGTAAGTACTGCCCATTCACGTTATGTGATTGCACGAAATCACTACGTTAAGGTTCGATGAACCGGTCCTTATATGGCAGAGATAAGGCTTGTCCACGATAGGTGGACCAGTCCGAAGCTTAACACCTATCAGATTAACTTTCACAAGAAGCCTCACCTCACAACCAGAAACACCCTTCTTCACCTAGCAACAATTGCACTATCACCCATCCTATTTTCTTTTTTCTCACACCACCAAACTCATTTTAACGTATTTCATAAATGATTGGTATATGGTGTGGCGATGCATTGCATCACGTAAGGCTTCCTAAGCTATCTAATATCAAAGTAACTTTTCGTTCGTTACAAGATTTTAACCATAGAAATCCTAAGTTTAGCGGTCATCAACTGGGTAACAAGATTTAATGAGAGCGTATAACTAACATCAGTATAAATACGTATCAACAAGTAGGGTACTAACTACACAATATTCCAACATAATTTAAAGTTGTGCAAGCATTCAGATCATATAGGTGCGCAAGCAAAATATAGGATTAATATGATCAAAGAATCAGAGCTTGCCTTCAAAGGCGTCTTCGGGTTCTTCCTCGTACTCTGGGTCGTCGGCCTCCCCGTCTCCCGGCTCCTCGTCGGCTACACGTGAAAATGATAAAAGCAAATCTACCACAAAGAAAACCAAAGAAAATAATAAAATCAATATAAACAAGTAGATTGACAGGTTGGATGCTTTCAGGTGACAGGAAGACGAATCCATCGGTATAAGGATCAATATCATCGGAGGTGATACGTGAAAATAGTGCTAAATAGGGTTGTAGGGGCTCGTTGTAAATATTCTATCATTAGTGGGGCCTTGTAAATTTTATGTGCGTTTATTTGGGCGAGATGTATCTAGGGTGCATCTATAAATGGCTATTTTTCTAGGATTTTTAGGAATTTTTATTGGGCTGATAAAGGCTTAGGAGCAAATTTCTGTGTGCACGAGTTGGGTGGCTGAAGCATTTTGGTGTCCATGACTGACAGGTGGGGCCAATGCACTGTGCGGGTTCACGGGTGCGGCCCCGTGAGCCGTAGACTCGGTCCACGGGTGTTTGTGTCTGTGGTTCACATGGACCAGGTGCAGGAAGGGTAAGTGTGTGTGTGGTCCAATGGACCGTGTCCACGTGTGTGTATGTGTGTGGCTGTCGTATGGACCCCGTGGCCCACTGGTCAATGGTGAGGGCGCGGCGGCGGCCTGTCGGAGACCTCGCCATCATTGGCCGGTGGCTGTGCGAAGGGCGGCCGGTGCTCCCGGCGGGGTGCTTGGAATTTGAATTTTCGGGAAGATTTGGAGGGAGTTCAAATCCAAACAAATCCAAATGAAAACAAAGAAATCAAAACCAGAAGAAGGAAAAGACTGGCACTTGTCAACATTTCATTTTTTTTTTAATTTACATTTAGGAATCCTTTATTTTTTTGTGAGGTTTTTAATTCAAGGCAATAAAAGAAATGGTGTGATAAAAAGAAAATCAATAAATCATTAAATTTTAGATTTTGAATTTTGAGGGTATTACAGTTTCCACTTGGTTTTAGTGATAAACTGTCCGACCTTACATACTTTTTAGAACTGTCCACTTACATGTCCATCGACTCTATCAAGGACATGTTGCTAGTGCTAACCTAAATTAATTTTCTAACACAGATTTTAGATCCTCCACAGTCCTGCGTTCCTGTGGCACACGCCCGCCCATACAGCACCTATTGTAGGCTTTGATGGACACCACTAGGCTTTCACCAACACCACTCCAAGAGCGTGCAACCTACTTTAGACGTGACGTCAATGCTTTCTTACAGTACTCTTACTGTCCGAGAATAAATGTTCATTTAGATTTGGTCTATTTGACCTATAATTTTTATAAATATAACTAAATTAAGACATATAAAATATATATTATGAAATTATTTTTTGTGATACACAAAAGCGCATTGTTAAAATTTGTTAAATCTATATAAATTACTTACCAAAGCTATTTGGCACGAAACTTAAACGAATACTTCTATTATAGGACGGAGTTAGTAAGTATTGCTCGACAAGACTGACATGAACACCGGTCAATCACTATTTTTCTGTTAAGATGCGCATTCATAAAGCTCATTCACCTAACTTCTACTTACCTCCGTTTACAAATACTTGGCAATTTTGATTTTTACTATTTATGCTTTGATTAATTATAATTTTAAAATTATTTCGTTAGTTAACTTATAAATAACATCATATGATTTGTCATTGTATATACTTTGAAAATGTATATTTTTTATATCTATATATCAAAAATTTTTAAAAAAGACGAGCGGTCAAAAAATTTATAAAAAAATCAAAACTGATAAGTATTTATAAACGGAGATAAGTATGTGCGCTACCATTTATGCCTTGTCACAGCAGGAAGTGTGTCTCTTTGGGCATGGAAAGAAGTGCTCCTCCTTGGGCAATGGTCAGAAGTGCTGCCAACTGTAGGCGTCCGTGATAAATTTCTACCTAGCCCGTGCCACACGATAATCGAAAAATGGGTGCTGGCGATGGGGCAGCTATATATGCGGAAAAAGCTTATTTGCGGCAGAGCTAAGAGAGTACATGCATGTTGTAGTAGTACGATGCAGTTATTAGCACCATGGTGAGGCAGTACTGGTGAGAGATTCAACACGGATGGAGTAGTAAATAACTAGATGAAGTTGATGTAGATATCAGATGGTCCAAGATCGAGAAGCTTTCCTAATTTCTTTCTAGGTTAATAAAAGTGATTTGAATTTTCGTTTGCTACTATATCCCCTGGTATATAAACAAAAGAGTTAAGTGAGTTTGGTATAGCCAAGGATTTGTATAATGTGTTACCGAGGTTTTATCAATCATTAGGAATAAACATAACATGTCAAACATATGCTCCTTTTTTTTGAAAGGAAAAGGCATGTGCTCTGCCGTTTTATTTGATAAGGAGAAAAAAAAACAGAGATAATGTACAAACCAAAATGCAGGGCACATGATCATATGCTGCTGATTTTATGAAAGGAACATATGAAAGAGAAGGAAAATAGAAATAAACTTGACACGTATCAGGTTATGGAGTTTTCAGCTTATTTCAGTGGTGTTTCCGACTACATTTCCTGTAGTGTTTCCTCTAACTGATTTGTATAATGTTACTCAGATGGTTGCCTGAATTCTTAGACCCGTATATGCCATTTTTTGTAGCAATGATGTCTACATATTTTTTATTTATTGCAGTGATGCTCAGATACATGTATCAACACTTTACTGTCATATGAGTATACTATATATTACTATGCTTGCTTTATGTTGTCATGTCTACTTTTTATAGCTTAGGTCTTATCAACATGTGACAGGTGTAGACTTAAAGTGCACACCTCATGTTGGTAGTAGGCTGCCTATTTATCCTAGGTGTTGCATGCAAGATTGTTTGCTATCTCCTCTACCTTGGTCCATGCAGTGCTGCACATCTATGTACGTCAATATTTCAAAGTGTTGCTGCATGATGAAAAGCAAGCAGTGGGGAAAAATCAATGAGTGTCTCATGCACATATTAACATTATGCGGAAGTGTTAAGCTACCAATTATTGTTTGCCATTTCACTCTTCGCATGCTTCTTTTTACACTAGATTTGCTATCGGTACACCCCGTAACCATGTACAGCACAAAACCTAGGACACATTGTAATGATTAAAATTTTTCTGTTTGATCCTGATAACTGGTTGTTTTTGTTCTAATAAGCATGTTCTACATACGTTTATGCTGCATTTATTTTTTTGGTGAAGGTCCCATCTACACAATCGACAAAATGGATAGGGGGAAGCATGTCATTGAGGATTCGTGCTCACAGGAACGATAAGGATCACATCCCTGTCAAAAACAGTCATGCTCACGTCTCCACGTTCAAGGTATTGTTAATATATGTGTGTGTATATATATAAGGAAAAATTGGATTGAAGAGACAGAATGAAGACAACTTTAGAAATTTACCATCGAACCGCTATGGTACATATATATATATACCACTGAAATTTCGCATTTTTTAGAAATCTACCACTCCGTTCGTTTCCGTTAGGATTAATATTTTTTTATTTTTTAAATGAACTAAAAATTGGAAATTACCATTTTGCCCTTTATCCAAATGTATTACAGGAGGACACGCACACCCACCCAGATCGATCCACGCACACGCACCCAGGCAGGCCACCGCCGGTGCCTTCCCCGGCGACACCGCTGCCGGCCCCCTTCTTCGGTGTTGAGCTGGACCAGCATCGGTGACGCCCCCGTGTACCCCTTCGTTGGCGACGCCCCTCCTCCGGTCCTCCCCGCCCTCTGGATCCATCACCGGTGATGCTTTTGGGCAGACCTGCTGGAAGACCAAAAAAGATGAGAATTAAAAGTAGTGGAGAGCCAGGTAAACGAGGACACATAGAGAAAGGAGGCAAAAATCCTGTGTTGGAACTAGATGAAGACATTCCAGAACCACCTGCAAATAGAAAGAAAAGGGCAAGGGCTGCTGGACCAAATAAAAGGAAAAACAACTGCAAAGAAAAGCAGGTAACATATCCCTCCTATAAGTATTCTAGAACCCTGTTTTTCTCAACTGTTTTAACATGGTACAAAACTATTACTTTCCAGGAAGAATAAAGGCAATCAAGTAGAAGCCCCAATTTCAATTGTTCCAAATTCACCATCCATTCCCGGACCAATGACAAGACGAAGGGTGGCAAGGAGTCCAAGCTGCAGCTCGCCTTCAGGAGACACCCAAGAATGTACACCTTCGCGCAAGAGACTTATTACCTAGCTGTTTGTGTGTGAACTTGTACTGAACTGTTTGTATGTGAACTTGTGGTGAACTTTGTAATGTTTCTGTGTGCGAACTTGAACTGAACTGGGCACCTGTTATGTCCCTTTTTTTTTTGTTGCGATCAGACCATGTTCTGTTTGTGTTTAATTGTGCGAAGTATCAGACCACTTGAAGTATATTTCTGTGTTCCATTTCTGTGACATTTGTGGTGCGTTTGACAAAATCAATGCATTGTCATTACACCTCCTGTATATTTTTGCTAAGCTTTGATACAATACTGAAATAAAGATAAACTGAACAGAACTGGTCTGCATGCATATTGATGGGTACAACATTGAAATAAGATATAGTTTGGGATTCCATAGAGTTATCTCACTGAAAATATTTTGTTGCTAATTGAACAACTAGCAAAGCAACAACTGCAGTAACTAAACAGTTTAGCCTGTCCAACGCATCAATAAATTTGGTCAGTACAGCACACTACGCCTTCATATCATTATTGTTGTCTGCATTTGTGCTTTCATTTCTAACAGCACCATGTTCAATTTCGGCGCCGGCGCCACCGTACAAAAACTTCTTGTAAACCTCCTCCCACATGAAGAATTTGCAAATGCCATGAAACTACGACCAATACACATCAAACATGAGCTCAAACGGACGGATCAGACGAAAAAAACTTGGGAAAATTCTTACCCCACTGTAGTTTGGGCACATGTAGTATGCCTTTCCCCGGTTACTATCATTATTGCAGATGTCTCCAATTAGCTTTAGCTGGCAGCGTGGGCACTCCCCTACGGGCAGAAGTGCTCTAGACACCGGCAGAGATGAAGCTGTCGACCTTCCTGCCATGGTTACAAAATGGAGAAAGCAGGGGAGAGGGGAGATCAGAGGGGCGTGGGGTGAGGGGCGCGCAGGAGGGGAGAGGGGCGCAGGTCGCAGGTCTCAGGAGGAGAGAGGGGCACAGGGCGCGGGGGAGGGAGGGGCGCCGGGGGAGGGAGGGGCGTAGAGGGAGAGAGCAGTAACTAGAGGAGCTCGTGGAGGAAGAAGACTGAATTGGTAAAAGAAATTGAGAGGGGTAAAAAGGTCCAAACTAACGACATTAGCAGTAAAAATGACGGAGTGGTAGATTTACGAGAAACACGAACTTTCAGTGATACATATATGTATCAGATCGGTTCGATGATAAATTTCTAAAGTCGTCATTTTTGGTTGTCAATCAAATTTTCCCTATATATAATCATTAGATTCCTTTGTGAATTTTTTCGATCTTTCGTCATGTCGTGATAACTCTCGATTTAATGCGGATGCAACACACAATCGATTCAGACTCAAATCCACACGATTCGAACTCCGCAATTGCAGCATCACTTCTCATCTGGTTATCAACCGTGCAACATATGATTGACCACGTCAACAAGGCTAATCTCAGTCTACGAATTAAAGAACACAAGTAAAAACAAAGAAGAATGCAACTCAATTACGAAATCTGAATTAAACTCAAGAAGTTGGAACCCAATAAATCGTCTAGAAGTAAAACTATTTGATAACAGATTAAACTAAGCAAAACCTAACACTAATGATGGTGGCTACTATTTATATAGAGTTTAGTGCATCTTTAGAGAGCAAACCCTAATACTAATGGGCTTAGAAAAGAAACACGGCCCAAGGGTCAAAAGATAGTGTCGCAGCACCAGAGTAGTGTTTCGACATCATCATGTTTTAACGATTTCCTTTGACTCCAGTCAAATTTGGATACAAGATTTATGCTGTTGAAAAGGTTATCTTCTTAGCTTTCCATCTATATATAGAATGTCGAAAATGGATCTCATGTACGACCTGAACGTCTATTTTAGTGTGGACTGCTTCTGGAACCCGTGGGTAACTCGACTCCGTGTTGGATTAAATCTCCTCCGAGGTTGAACGTGCTTTGCTAGTTTTGAGCATCTTCAAATCCTTCTTCGTGCTTTCTTTGACCCTCTCCAATGTTATTAATGATGAGAAAATAATTAGGTAGCAGTTTATTCTCAAAGGAAGGAAGGCATGTATTAAGGAATGAGCTCATCTCTAAATTCAATTATCGTGCACAAGCTCTTGTGATTGGACCATTTATAGTAGGTTGAGGAGCGTTGTGTATACCCAATGAACGGATGTCCTCATTATCCCCCACTTGAATCGGAGTCATCCTCGGCTCAAGCTCATATTCTTCTCCGATGTATGGTTTTAAATCTGCAATATTGAATGTAGAACTAATCTTGAATTCGAGAGGCAACTCAAGTTTATGTACATTATCATTACCCTTCACAAGTCTCTTAAAAGGCCAGCAGGTCTAGGCATCAATTTAGATATTTTTTTAGCTCCAAAAACCTATCTTTTCTCAAATGCAATCAAACCAAATCACCTGATACAAATTTAACTTCATGTTTACCTTTACTACCAGTAAGTTTATACTTCTCATTTATATTTTCAATATTTTGTTTATTTGTTTCATTCATCTTGAGAATAAATTCAGCACGTGCCTTAGCATCGTTATGAATTCTTTCATTAATAGGCAAGATCAATCAGAGCATGAGGGTTAAAATCATATACTACCTCGAATGGACTTACCTTAGTGAATGTTTCGTTCGGTTATATACGAACTCCACATGAGGCAAATATTCTTCTCACATCTTTAAATTTTTCTTTAAAATGGCACGTACCAGTGTAGACAATGTACGATTCACTACCTCGGTTTGTTCATACATTTGTGGGTGACATGTAGTCAAAAACAGCAACTTCGTACCTAACTTATTACACAAAGTGCGCCAAAAGTGACTCAAGAATTTTGCATCACAATCTGAAACAATAGTAAAAGGCATACCATGCAAACGAACATTTTCTGTAAAGAATAGATCAGCAATATGCATAGCATCATTGCTCTTATGACATGGTATAAAGTGTGCCATCTTAGAAAAGTGATCTACTACATAAAAATACTATCTCTCCCCCTTTTAATCCTAGGTAATTCCAAAACAAAATCCATAAAGATATCGGCTCAAGAAATAGAAGAGACGAAAAAAGACATGTACAAATTATGTGGATTTAGTCATGACTTAGCTTCTTGATATATAGTGCAGTGAGCAACAAAGCGCTCAACATCAAGCCTCATCTTTAGCCAAAGAAATGTATGGTCAAAACATCTTACGTCTTCTTTGCTCTGAAGTGTCCCATCAATCCTCCTCCATACGTCTCTTATAACAACAAAAGATGAATGAATTCAACTAGAACGTAAAGATGGTTGGCTTTAAAATAAAAGCCATCATTAAGCACAAATTTGTTCCTAGCTTTTCCTTCACTACACGGTGGACGGCGCCGGCGTTGGGGAACAGGATGTCCGGCACGGCGGCGCTCGGTGGCAGGGCACAGGCACTGCGAGGACAGCTCAAAAGGCCGGGGGATCGGAAGAGGAAGTAGTTGTGGTGCTTGTGGGGCAGAGAACAGACACGGAGGAGCTCCCATGGCTCCCAATCGACCGCGGTGATTGCGGTGGCCGGAGAGGGGAAGTTTGGGGAAAAAATCTCGAAATTAGGTGGCTCTATGCTTGGTTTGGGACGGAAAGAGCTCTGGGAACGAAGAGGTGGTGAATGTTGCCATCTATAGCTGATGGGTGGCCTGGCCGGAGGAGATGTGCTCGAATTCGTGGCGTGCGAGAAAATGGGGACACGGCAGCAGCTTTGCAGTGAAGGCGAGCGAACTAACGCGTTGCAGCGGCTGTGCAGGGACGGCGGGCGAGTCGAGGAGCTGTGGCAGCAACGGGCAGGGCTGGTAGCGGCGATTTCCAACACGGGGAGTGATGACGGGAGATGGAGATGGCAGGGGCGCGTGCACGGGAATTGCCGGAGTGGCGTGACATTGAGGTGAGGAACGCGGGAGGGAGCACGGTGTTATCCGTGGCAGTTGGCGGAGCACGGCAGCTGCGCGACGTGATGATGATGACGGTCAGCGCGAGTTCAGGACAGCGCCGGGTTGACCACGAAATCAGGCCGGCTTCAAAGCAAGGATCCTCCGGTAATTTTGGTCGGCAGAGGAGTGAAGACAGGAGGGAAGGCAGAGGCAATCACGGCCATTGGGGCAGAGCAGTGCACCAAGAGAGGAGCAACGCGAAGAGGAAGAGGATTGAGGAGAAAGAAGGGAGGGGCAGCGGGCTGCCTGTTGGGCCTGGCGCAGCCGGGCTGAGGCAAGAAGCGGCCTGTGCGGGAGAGAAAAGAAAAGAAGTGGCCTGGCCAGAAAATGGAAGGGAGGAAGGGAGAGATGGCCCATGGTCAAGATTCGGGAATTTTGGAAATTTTGATTTGATTTGAATTCAAAGGATTGAATTGACTCATTTTGAATCGAACAGATTTAAAATCCAAACACAAGGAAACAACATTAAAGAAAAAAAGGGGAAAAGAATTCAAGCACTTATCACACTTCAAAATTTTAATATTTTAGGAAATTTTAAGTTAGCTAAATTAATTAAATGTCAGTTTGCCTTTTGAACTGGAGATAGAAAGGAAAAAATGTTAGGGTGTTTACTTAGAAAAATTTTGTGCTTCGTATTTCTAAATTAAGGTGAATTTTTGGTACCTCATAAGTCCCAGCCCTCCCCCCCCACAATCCAGCATTAAATGCACAGTTAAGGGGTCCGACGGTTGCTGTCACTGCAGGAGTCGTTCCTCCAACAGCAACATGGGTGTAATTAGGATATATATTATCAAAATTATTACAATATTAACTGTAATTATGTAGAGAGACAACATTCCTATAAATATGTAATCTGTTCTACACAACTGGACAAACAACACACCACTACGCAATACACACTCATACTGGACATATAGTTGTTATCCTCTGAGAGGTTCAAACCAGTTTAAGTCTCGTATTAGCCGTGAAATTAACTTCGCTTTATCTGCATTCCCAATCCTACTCATAATATTTGCCGATCCCAATCTCAAATTGAAAGCGTCAACACAAACGAAACAATTTGGTGGTTTCAGATTCATTTTTGCTTTCTTACTGCTTAATCTTTCAACATAAAAAAGGAAACTGCTTTGAACTTTTAAGTACAATAAAACAGGACAAAGAATCATGTGATTGGAGACTGGAGAAGCCAAAAAAAAAGTAAATGTAAGACTACAAACTCATTCAACTATGTACTCTACAGTGTGTACTGCTCTTCATCTTTATATTGTATAGCTCCGGGTGCAGACGAAACGAATGGCTGAATCTCTCAAAGTGTGTGCCCGGGGCTCATGGTTTCCCTCCGTTTGATTGGAAAAGGCTACAGGCGGCGATCTTTTACAGTACCGGCTGAAGCATGAGAGCACCACATGGATTACGAAGTACCCTAACACCGCAATCACGAGCGCGGAAACGTACCCAGAGGTTTTCCAGGACCTGCTGGAGCCGGCCGCATAGGCGATGAGGAGGGCGAGCAGATCCACCACCTCGAATTTTGCAGACACTCCGGCAGCAGGAGGATGATGACGACTATTGACGCCACGAAGGAGGTGGAGTTGCTGTAGAAGAAGACGAGGTACCGTGGGTGCCGGTTGTCATTCATGATCGGGTTGCCAGCAGCGTGACCATCTCCATTGTTGTTCCAGACTCCACCAGGTGGTTCAAGGCCAGCTTGGTAGGTGACGCTGGCCACAAGGATCCCGAGCAGCATCAAATACTTGCGCTTGGCATGTACCCTCTTCATCTTTTTGACAGCTTCATCAGCCTCTGTTGCCTCAGAAGCAGAGGACTCTGCTCCAGCGTCGGCTGCAGGAACACTCCCCAAATCAGTATTCCCTTGCGGGTCTTGCCTGGACGTGTCATTGCAAGGATTCTGCATTTTTCTCTTATGGATGACCAAAAACACTATAACCAGCACTGCCACCAAAAACAAAACGACACTCGCCAGCGCAAAGATGTAGATGGATGTCTTAAAATGCTGTGTGCTGCCAGCGGCATAGGCTCCCACAAGTCCGAACATACCCGCCGCCGTACAAACAGACACTGCGTTGCTTCGTATTGCTGGCCTGTAGAGGTTCTTGTTCACGAGCAGTATGATGAGAGCGATGGACAGCATGAAGCTCACCGAGTTGCAGTAGAAGAACGCCTTGTAGCGGCGCTCGGAGTTGTAGAGGAGGACCGGGTCGCCCGCGTGGTGCCCAGAGTCATCGTCCTGGAGCCGGAAGCCGCTCGGCGGGGTCAGCCCCGCTTGGTAGGTGATGGTCGCGGCGAGGATGGCGAAGAGCAGCAGCCGCTTGCGCCTCTTTTCCACCACCGCATTCTCATCTTTGAGCTTTGCAAGGAAGGCCACAATGTTCACACTCGTCTCGGTGTCGTCTTGGTCCAGCGTGAAGAACACCACATGGATCACCACGTACACCAGGACGGCGCCGGCAAGAGCCATGGCGTTAATGGATGTGTGCACGTCCCGGCAGCTCCCCGCAGCATAGGCGCCAATGAGGCCGAACAGGTCCAGGATCATGGCAGCCTCCAGCGCGTTGTGCCTATGCAGAGACTTCATCCGTACAAGGGCAATGGCGACCAAGGAGGCCACGAAGGCGACTGAGTTGCAGTAGAAGAACGCCTTGTACCGCTTGGGGTTCCTGGTTAAGAGGATTGGATCGCCAGCCACATGATCATCGCCGTCGTCCTCCCATAGCCCACCCGGTGGGTCCATACCTGTTTGGTAGGTTATTGCAGCTGCAAGTGTGGCAAGCAGTAGAACAAGAGAGCGAGCCTTCCGAAGCGCCTGTTTCCGTGGGTCCTCATCACTGAACAAATTATAGAGTAAACAACGTACAATTTAAGCGCCAAGAATCTGCAGCAGGGGAACAAGAAGGGTTTGTGATGTGTTGTGTCTACCTGCCATTGCCGTTGCTATTTCCAGAACCTTCAGCTTCTTCGCCCGAACAGAACGAAGTTATTGGTCGCACCCATGTTAAGAGACATTGATACATTGGTTCCAGTCGTTTCCACAATGAACTCTCCTTAACCTCTTTTCCGAAATACTTAACAGTCACCACTTGAATGAAGATGGTTATAAGAACGGCACCGATGAGAGCATTGACATAGACAGTCGTGTCAACCTCCCGGCAGCTGCCGGCAGAGTACGCCCCCATAAGGCCGGCGAGCGTGACGGCAATGACCACATAGAGCTCGGAGGACCGCATCTTGTCCGCCTGGCGCAGTTTCTTGTTGAGGAGCAGCACGATGATGAGCAAAGACGTGCCGAATGCTGTGGTGTTGCAGATGAAGAACGCCTTGAGCCGCCGGTCGTGGCGGCCGCCCTCGAGGACCGCATGGCCGGGCCGGCCACCATCTTTGTCGTGGTCCCAGAAGCCACCCGGCAAGCTGAGGCCAGCGAGGTACGTGACGCTGACGGCGAACGTGGCGAGAAGCATCAGCACCTTCCGATGTCGCTCCAGATCGGTGTTGTGCTTCTTCTCATTCGACCACGACGACATCGTCAAGTGGACCGCGACGTAGACGACAATAAAGGCGACTAGGACCAGGGAGAAGACGGTGGTGAGGACGTCTCGGCAAGTCCCAGCAGCGTAGGCCGCCATGAGGCTGAGCAGGTCTATCACCATGACCATGCGCAGGATGAGCAGCGCCGCCGGGTTGGTACCCTCCTGCTCCTGGTCCCGCTCCTCGACCTCCTGGTCATACTGGACGGACAGGATGAGGATGAGGACGATGACCACGAGCGACGAGGCGAACGCGGTGGCGTTGCTATAGAAGAAGGCGAGGTAGCGGAAGTAGCTGGTGTCCCGGATGATAGGATCGCCGGCGAGGTGACCGGCAGCATCGTCCGCGTCCTGCCACACGCCGCCTGGGGGTGTGAACCCCGCCGAGTACGTCACCGTGGCCAGAATCGTGGCCAGGAGCAGAAGGTACTTACGAAGAATGTACTCCCACGGGTCGACGTCTCTGGACTTCGGCTTCGCCATGACCGGCCTCCCTCTCGCTCGAGCGGCCACACAGAGTTGTCTCCGAGGAGTGCGCGGCCCGACACCTTTTTAATTGCGTTAGCGACGCAGAATACGCGTGCAGAGATGTGAGTTTTATATTGTTCATTGTTCATTCATTTTTTGCGCGAAGACTTGACCGCGCGCGCAAGTTGCGCCGCTCTGCTAGCTTGTGGAGGATGCCTCGTCTCTGCCACGAAACTTCTCTCTTCGTCGTTGACCTGGACATGACCGCAACAGTTCGAGGTCGCTGCTGCACTTTGGGACGTGTTTGGTAGTGGTAGCCTGCTTCCGGCTCGGCCCAGGTTGACGGGATGTACTAACTCACTGATTGGCTCGTTGCATGGAGCCTTGAGATTGTCTTTGCGCGTGCAAAAGTGAGCTTTGATCCTAGCCGAGCAGAAACGAGAACATTCCCAACGAGAGCCAGGTTCCCCGGGTACCGTTTAGTAATGAGGTTAGCACATGATTATTACAATCCAAGTTATATTAGTATATTTGAAAATAGCGTAAGGCATGTCATTATATAATAAATATTATATTATATATTTAAATTTAAAATATTATTTTAATACTTTTTTATTTTAAATAAATACAGCTGATACTCATACAGAAAACTAAACATCATCTCATCTCAACTAGCTTAAACAGACCAAACGAAGTGACATTGCATGTACTCCGTCAATCTGACATGAGCCTGGCTCTCAAATATGAGGCAGGCTAGTACATCCAAGCAATTAAATGGACCCTTGGTGTCGTTTGCCTTCACCTCCCCCTCTCAGAACCCTGTTGGGTGTTTGCTAGCAGCTCGTTCCATCCTTGTATCCATGTTGGATTGGTAGGACCATACTCCCTCCGTTTTGAAAATGACAGTGACATCTTATTTGCACTTCATGCAGCTTATTAATATCTGAACGACAATATCTTAACCACTCCCTCGGTTCCGCTTTTTTGATTGTTAGTTTGAACAACAATTTCTAAATATTTAATTAATTTTTTTAACATAAGATTTATATTTCTAGATTCGCCATGTAAAATATTTTTATAATATATAATTTATGTATTAAATAAATTTATAAAAATCATTGGTCAAAGTGACAATGAACAAAAGCTAGAAATAAGCTTCTATTAGGATAAAAATAGTATGACACAATACTGTCAGCAAATTACTTTCAATTAAAAAGTTGTAAAAGACTCCCTCCAGTTGGGAAGCATATTGTTGTAAGCGATCTGCTAGGATTATTAGAAAACATGTCATTTGGGAAATTTATGCTAGCGCTCAATTGCTATTCCTCTGGACTGCTTCGTCTCTTATGTGCAGCTCTTAAATCCAAGGAGGCGCTCGCGAGGCTGGGTACCTGAGCTCCCCCACATCTGACCCGACCTCACTTCCCAGAGATCAGTGAGGCTGATACCATGGGTGCGTTCCAAATTAACCTCGCGCTAAAGGCCAGCGACCTTGACGGTGAAACCTCTGATGCATATGATGTTGCCTCCATCTTCAGTGATTAAGAACATCACCATTGGCAGTAACATTAAAGAACTAGCACCGGAGCTTGATGACAAAGAGGTCAGAGGCCATGTACTATGGCTTTATTGTCCCAGATTCAGAGGAGGAAGAAGATAATAATGCTCTGTCCCATTTCCAAAGAAAAAATAAGTAGGCCAATGATGACAACGAATGCAACAAGGTTGCTCTGTCCCTTCTCAAGCTAGCATCAGCACCGGATTGCATTTTTGCCTCAAATAAATCTTGGTACGAATTTGTGGAGTTGCTTTTGCCTCTCCCATTCCTGCTATGCTATGGAGACAATGATGATGCAATTAATGAAGAAGCTACAACTCTATTATGGATTGCAAGAGGACATGTTCATTTTCAATGATTAAATTAAACAAAATGGAAGGGCCTTCACCTACTAGTTAAGGAGCCTCAGTAGGATCGCTCTAGTCCTAGGTTTGACTTCTCACTTAGGTCGTTGTTTGCTCATATAGTGATGAGGACATCACTCCTTTACATACACACACAAGACACCTCAAATTAGTATTCTCTCCGTCCCAAAATAAGTATCCGTCCCAAAAAAAGTATCGTTTTAAATTTTAAAACATCCATCTTTGATCATTCGTCTTATTCAAAATTTTGTGAAAACATTACTTATTTTATTATGAAATGATTCATTATTAGTACTTTAACCTTATTTTGTTTATTTTGAATATTTTCATAATTTTTTTGAATAAAACGAATGGTCAAACATCGATTTCAAACAGTCAAAACGTCACTTATTATAGGACGAAATAAGTATTGATGAAATTGACAAATGACAGTTGAGATTAGAGGTGAGCTCGTTGCTAAACACATGTCTTCCTTCCTTTCAGAATAGATTGCTACCTAATGACTTTATCATGATTAAAAATATTAGAGAAAGTCAAGGAAAGCATGAAAAAAAAACTTGAAGATGCTCAAGATCAGCAAGACAGGTTCAACCCCGAAGGAGATCCAATCCAACTCGAGTTCGAGTCTGAGTCGGACATCAAGAGCAGCCTGCACTAAAACGGATGCTCCGGTCGCATACAAACTTCATTTTAGACGTTCTAGATATGAATGGAAAGCTAAGAAGATAAGCTTTTCAATGGATCTAATGCCATGCGAAAATACTTTCTAGATCTTTGGGAATCATCAAAACAATATAACGTCCAAAATTTGTTAGGCTGATCTGACACCAACTCGAGAGTTACTACGACCTGACAGAAGATCGAAAACCACGTACACATCAAGTTGTAATTAGAGCTTCAGGTATACCGTCAGGTTCACATCAATCTTTGTCATATTTCATTCATCCTATTGTCTATAGAAAAGCCGCAACACAAAAAAAAATAGTAGATCGTTAGGTGTTCCCCTGTCCAAGCCATGTTTAGCCTCTGTATAATTTTATTTTAGAGTCCGTAGTGTTGATTTTGTGTTCTTAGTTTGTGTTTTAGTTGCTGAATTCTAAATTTTTTTTGCATCCAGATGTTTTCCTTCATCGTTCATCTGCTATTGTGCTCACATCTGTTATATTGCATAAAATTCTTTCCCACCCATCCATCCCTTATTTTAACCACTAAGAGATGCCTTGCATCCAAATTACTCATCCATAAGCTTCTGCCAAAAAATCATTTACAAAATTCACACCCGATTTTCAATCCGAAACTCTTTTCAGCCATTACCTGATATCTAATATGGAGGCCCATCATTAAAATAGTTATAACTTTTGTATCTAGACTCAAAATTAGACATATAAGTACTTTTTAGATATCTACAGAAAATTTCTCAACCTTTGATGGCCCTAGATTCAATTATTTCATACCTATAGTTTCTGTTTTCATGCTCTAAAGTTTCAGAACAAATTCAACAGAAATTCAAAACTTTCTCCAGGCTACATATATCATCATATTTATCTGAAACTTGATCGTCTATCATATTTTGTGCTTCTGGTTCAGAAAAAAAATCAATAAAATAAAATAATTTTGAACATCAAACAGCAGAAAATTAACCTTCGCTGATTTTTCAAGTGCTGAACAATTTGCTGATTTCTTTAGCTTTATCATTTGTGTTGTTGCTGCCTTATTTTGTCTTGTAACATCTAGATTTTTTTATAAGATTGGGCCAGCAACTAGAACATAATACTTAGAACACTTACTCAATATTACTATATGGTATAGAATTATGTCCAACTAATCATTATTTCAGCCCTCCAAGCTCCACGTACCCTCCTCGGATCAGCACTGTATTTGACCCTGCAATTGTAGAATTATGACTCACTGGTTTCTCCTGTCACTGGTTGCACCATCATTTGCTTTGCTTTGGTAAGAATCTTGCAAGAGCTTTGTAAGGCGTTTTCTTTTGTAGAATTTTCACCACGCATCTCACTGTAGCTGTAGAAATAATATTTTATGCTATCTATACGCTATTTTTCTAACCATGACAGGAACAAAAGGACGTGAATACAATGTTAGTAGTACTTTGCAAAGAGTCATTGATAATATCGATGCAACATTTAAAAAACACAATGAGTTTGTGGATAATATGTTGGCAAGCCTTAAGAAATATAATCCACCTCAAAGAGATGTCGCACGTGATCAAAACATGCATGAGGTTCAGACCATTGCTACATCATCTCCTTCCACGGGTAATTATATTCTTTCGTCTCTTCCTTTATATGATGGTCTAGATTCTATTAAATATATTGCTTGAGAAAGAAAGAGGGATAATCTATTTGGACAATGCCGTATGTGTGAAAGGAGAAAGCTTTTGAATGTTGCTAGTACATTAGTTGATAGTGTTTTAACTTGGTGGTAATGTTTATATGTAACTAAAAAAATATCCTCGAACATAGAGTGATGCTAAAAGTTTAATGAGAGAAACTTTTGTTGATACATCTTTTGAACCTATGTCTAGTTGTGATGTACACTCCTTGGAGGAGGAGCTTTCTACAGTACTTCTATTGCATCAAATATTTTGCAGGAAATTGAGATCAATCAAGAAGATGAAAGTGATACATATATGGATAAAGAAGAGATACACAATGTTCCGTGCATAGTCCAAGATAAGATTGATCATAACACGTCAAAATGTATTGCTAAAAATGAGAAAAAAACTTATTGAACATTGATCTATAAAAGGTGATAATATTTTTGCTGTGCTGAAATTTCTTATCTATCCTACTTTAGTAAAGCAACTGCTAGTATCACATTTTATCCATTTATCTTTGATTTGCCCACTAGTTTCTTATCAATGTTTGATTTGCCCACTAGTTCTTGTCATAAAGAAAGGTTGTGTTT
>BCLF01000048.1:1535720-1583280 GCA_001602275.1 Zoysia japonica | reverse complement strand
CGCCGCGTCGGCCTCTGGCCGCGTCGGTCGGCCGGTCGAGCCGAGCCTCGGCCGTCCGATCCAAATCGGAACGCCCACAATGAGCCACGTCGCCCAACAGATCTCACCCATCAGATCCAGATCCGACAATCCACATTGAGCCACGTCACCCGAATAATCAGAGCCGTTTGATTTAAAATCAACGGACTAGATTAATTCTCGAATTAGAATTAAAAATAAATTAGATTTCTTATTGCATCAGCATGACATCAGCATGACGTAAGCATACCCGATTAATTAAAATTAATTAGATATTAGATTAATTAATTTCAGATTAAACAATAATTAATAACATTAACTGGAAAATAATTATAATAATTATTTAATAATATAGTTAATAATAATTAATTGTAATAGTTATTTAATAATTAATTATAGTAATTATTTAATTATTTAATAATTAATTATGACACCTTTACAGAAAAGCCCCTACACTTAATATTAATTATAAATTAGTCCCTGCCGAAATGATAATTTTACATTTTAGCCCCTGAACTTTTTGGTTATTACAATTTAGCCCTCCAATAATTTTGTAAATTACAGATTAGCCCCTAAACCTTATAATTGCCATAACTTTTGATCCGTAACTCCGATTTAAGCAAATAATAAATCAAAACGATCATATCGAAATAATCTATGCAGTCATGACATCACCATACTGATTTTGTTCTATTTTGTTGCATTTGATTGATTGTTTGTGTTCTCGTGCGTTAGGCGACGTGCGTTAGGCGACTTCGTCCCGTAGCTGCAGTTCGTCGAAGACTTCCAGCAGCAAGAGTTCGAGACCGTCGACTTTTACTCCCAAGAGCAGCAAGGCAAGTGTCTTTGACCATCTTGTGCCTATTCTTTTCAAAACATCTATCTTGTAGTTTGCATGCTTATGTCAAATTTACTGCATACCTATTAATAGAAATTCCTAGCTTTCCAAATTATGTCTTGTCACCTTAGTTTACTTTACTGTGCGTAGATCACATGCTTAGATTGCTACTGCCGGGTTGGGTATAATTAAATGGATCATTATACATGCTTCACGAGGATTAATGGGAGATTAATAGCCTGGATAGTGATGATTTGGGCGATATGGTTGGTGTAGGACTGTGTGCAGGGTTACTGGCACTGTTCCTTAGTAAGTTATCTTTCTAAATCTAAGGACCGGTTCGTGGAGCGACCACCCATATGTTTTCGTACAGCCATGATGCCAGGAATGAGCGCGGCCTGGCGTAGTAAGTGATGGAAACCAGTTCTGTGCGTGCCAGCTGGTGGAGCGGGGAAAGCGGGTTACGGCTGGATCCGCCTGGAGAGAGATGTGTGGGGGAAGGGTGGGTTACTCCCGGGAACCATTCGGCACAAGAGGTGGCCTCTCGGGTTCCGGTTAGTGCCCGACGGGTGAAACCTTAGTGGACACGTACAAGCCGGCGAAAGTTATGGAAAAACCTTGTAGTGATCTCTTGGCCCTCACACCAAAGGAAGTGTGCGAGTGCGACGGCACAGGCATAATGGAGATTCTTTTTAGTCACCTGGCAACAGATGATGAAATCATTACTCGTGGAGAAATTTGTACAACCTCTGCAGAGTGTAAAACTGTCATGACAGCCGTGCTCACGGTCATGAGCATTGCATGGACCCTCACATGATTAGCGAGGATTAGTATTGGTATTGGTATTGGGTTGTATTGGTGAATCACAGTGGGAGACTGTGATTTGATTCTGTTACTTATACTACTGCTTATAGGTGCGATGTCTTTCACTTAGTAAATAGGTGCTTAACAGGAAATGTGTGTCTCTAATGTGTGCTTTTATGTAATTAAACCCTATATTTGCCTGTTCCTCGTTATTTGCCACATGTCATACACTTTTCACACTTGCTGAGTACATCCTGTACTCAACCTTGCCTTTATAATTGCTGCTCAGTAGAGGGAGAACCTTGGGAGAACATTGAAGACCCTGGAGCCGATGTCTAGGCGAGCTATTCGGTCAACTGCCTGTGAAGCCCAGAAGCTTTCGTTTCGTTTTCACTGTTTGGTTTGTAATTTAATAAGACTCTTAGTCTATTCTTGTAATAGTTAGTTATCCGAGACATTATTCTGTTTACCATTAATGAAGTCACTTTATTTATGAAACTTATTTCTGGGCATACATAAAGGGTCATTCAGTTTTAGCCATAAAACCGGGTGTGACACTTAAAGTCTAGAAAGAAACTCTTTGATTCTTCAATTCCTTGAGGTCAGCGGATATTCCGGTGACTATATCTTTGGATCAGTCACTTCTGCAGAATTGGACAGACACTGGACAATCCCACAGTATCACTAGACAGTCCGATGAGTGGAAGAGGAAGCGGGTGCTTCTCTAGAATCAGAATTCTTCAGACACCGAACAATCTATTAGGACCGAACAGTCTGATGATCATCCTTGATGGCGAAATCTCGGCCGTCCTTTTTCTTTGAAATCAAATCCGGCCGTTGATTTGTTTTAACCTATCCGCACGTGTCTCCTATTTTCACTTCAATATTCGTGTGTGACATAGCAATCGCCGTCGCCTGCCGATCACTGCGTCGCCACTCATCGTCCGCCGTGCCACAGCTCGCCATGCTTGCACCGTCGCCCTTGTGCCTCTGTGCCGCTCGCCTTTGTCCACCATGCTCTGCCGCCTCGCCACCTCACCGTGCCCGCGCGCGCCTAGCCCTAGCAGTGCCGTGCTGCCCTAGCGCCACCGCCACCACCTTATCTTGCTCCGCCACCACATCTTGTCTCAGCAGAGCTTCATTGTCGCTCGCCGCCGTGCTGCCACCAGAGCATGTCGCCTGCTCTTCTCCTCCTCGCCCTGTGTACACCGAGCCGTCACCACGTGCCTCTCCAAAAACCCTCACGGGGTTTTAGCCTTAGGATGATCGTTTGTTTTTCGCCGTGTTCTTTGGCGATCTCCGACACTTCTCTTGCGAGGTATTGTGGTCTATCTCTGCCATTTCATTGGAAATGCTCCACATGCCTTGTTTGTTAATTAATTATGAAAATTGATATAATTTGTTTAAAGGTTTCACCTTTTATTGCTAATTGACGTGATTAGTTGACAAATTCCCGTACTTGGTGCCATATTGAGGTCATTGCTTGCATATTCTAGGATGGCATTGAGTCTCATGTCGTTAGTGACACAATTTAGATGCATTGCTATATTATAAATTGTGGCATTAATCTGTCGATATCACCGTTGTGCTAATTTGCTTTATTTGTTCGGTGATATGTCCTTGATTCCTCCGCTAGGACTCCATTTAGAGTCGCTCACCTTTTGTGCTTACAACCTATATTTTGTTCCTATGCGGTACAGTGACAGTTGGACAGTGGATCAGGACAGAGTCAGTGGCAGTCCAAAACTCTCTGTCAGTTCAGTGGTTTCTCTTGGACGGGTTAAGAGCCAAGCTCTTAATCTTATCTTACAGTGTCAGCTAGTCAGAGTTTCTTGCAGTTCATCTCTCAGTGACAGTTGACAGTATGGGCAAACAGAGACTGAGTTCAGATGAGAAGGGGAAGGGCAAGGCCATAGAGCCTGAGAAGAAGAAGAAGCAGAGGACAGATGACCCTGAGTGGGACAGAGCCCTTGCTGCAGCGAACATTGATGTTCCACCACAGAGGAGAGCTGGTGCTTTGAGGATAGGAGCAGCTGAGTCCCAGGGGGAGTTGAGGAGGTCGACCCGTAAGAGAGTGGCGACCGCTCCTCTAGTTGCAGAGGCGCAGCCGCAAAGAGCTCCTGTCAGTAGGCAGTCGAGAACCACGAAAGGAGAGTCAGTCCAGAGGAGCTCACATCAGAAGACTAGAGTGTGCGATGTTTGCACTCCTAGAGCCGAGAGAGCTCGCCAGGCCATGGGCAGGATCGTTGAGGTGGAGGTAGACTTGTTGAAGCTGAAGGGCCAGACCATTAAGGCCAAGAGGAGAGTGGACATCACTGCTTGAGTCCCCGCTGGGAGACATGTGGATGCTGGACTATTTTAGATAGTGCTCCAGTGAAGGATCTTTGAGGCCTACAGGAGGCAGCTTGCCACTAAGGGCAAGAGCTCAGTGTTTGCAGCACATCGCCACTGTTCTTTACAGGCGCTGGGCAGAGGTGCTGGGGTTGACATGGAGGAGCACATCTCATATCTTTCGGGTCTGTTAGACTTGTCCACCTAGCCTTTGAGGTACAGTGAGGAGGAAGTTTTGGAGCTCTATACCTCCTTGTGGATCTCCTCAGATCGCTCGTATTTTGGTCCATGTATTGAGGGGAGTCACACTGCTTTTAGAGATTCGATGTCTTGATAGCTCTTGAGTTTATATCTTCAGAGACACGGATCCACACTCTGGCCCGTCCAGATTTCTCACTACTGTTCAGACTGTTTGGAGGGATGGAGTCGAGTGACGAGAGACTGAGTATTGCCTTCCCGCCACCTCATGGGAGCATTACTCGAGGCATCCTCTGCGCTTGACACACGAGGTTCGTGTTCTTCGAGGGTTGCTTGGAAGGTCGATAGCAGCTCGTGCTTGCTACAGGGAGAGTCATTATACTGCATCAGTTGCTGCTGTGTTTTCTGCTGAGGCACGAGATTTTTGATTTGACAGATCTGCTGTTAGCTCAGATAGAGGATGTGATTTATGAGGGGATTAGAGCACGTCAGTTACCTTTTGCCCCCTACATATGCTTGATGCTGAGGAGAGAGAGAGTGATGACTGAGGAGGAGTATGCAGCATTGCCTGAGATCACCACTTCTTTCAGTCCTGCTGAGCCATCCGACTCCAGGGTTCTACGGGTTTCTGCTTCTCAAAGCACCCCTAGAGGTGAGGACACCATAGCCCGGAGGATGTCGACACTGACGCTACGAAGGGAGCGCAGCTGGGTGCTGGGAGCATAGAGGCCCCAAGTCAGGCCGAGACTCCTACCTCTCGTGCCACACTTGGCCCTGCTCTTGCTGTTAGATTAGATGCTATTCAGGTAGAGCAAGAGGAGCAGAGGAGGTTCAGAGAGGAGCAGCTTGAGCTTATGCGCCGAGAGAGGGCCGAGTTCTAGAAGAGGATCTGACTCGACGCCTCCATGTTGAGGAGCAGCTGCGGATTGAGAGAGAGGGCTCACAGAGTAGAGGAGACGGCAGGACAGAGAGTTTCATGAGAGGTCACAGCGCACTCAGTTGGATATGGCAGTGGCTGTTTCTTATATTATGTCGGATTTGGAGCTATAGCGTCATATCTCCAGGGGACTGGTATGCCACCTCTTCTAGCATTTCCGACAGCCATGCTGCCTGGTCACCTGCCTTCACAGCTCTAGCCTACTGCACCTCAGCCTCAGTATTCTTTAGTGCCATCATTCACATCTGAGTTGCAGAGCCAGAGCCAGTAGCAGCAGCAGCAGTCCATGTTCACCACATTACTCTCAGCCCCGCTTTCACTGTTTGTACCTTTTGGGACAGCCAGCACAGTCTTGACTACTGGAGGGGTCAGTGTTCCTATCACATCTTCTCAGTTCTCTCCAGTTTTCTCGTACTCCTTGTTGGTTCTATTTTCAGCTGTGTCGAGAGTGTCAGTCCTGGCATTGGAGTCAGGGACAGCAGTTGGTAGTTCTCTGCTAGCTTCGAGGGTTCTATCCTTTGAGGCTACTATGGCTAAGTCAGCGTTGTCAAAGCCACCAACAGAGCCTACAGCCACCACAGCCGAGCAGCCCAGAGCATCAGATGCAAATATCCTGGTTGAGGCCAGATATTCTCAAGAGGAGGCAGCTGAGACCCTTGCCTGTGCAGATCAGCCAGCTTCAGTTGAGGGCAAGGAGCCATCTCCGACGTCTTCTGTCAACTTGAGTGCCCTCGACGATGTTGAGCAGCAAGGAGGAGACTAGCCAGCAGAGGAGCTGCCTCCAACCGTCACTGCATCCACTTCTTCAGCCGCGCAAGATTAGATTCTCAATAGGAGTTGGATGAGACACATGAGATGTACCACTCAGAGAGCTAGCCGTCTAGGGGGAGGCCGTGGATGGGTAGATAAGGCTTCTGGATTTTATTTAGCGGATTTCATTGGCTCTTTGTGACATTTTGATGAGCTTGTTTTCTATTCAACCCTTTTTGCTCATTGAGATGCACTCCATTTTTGAACTAACCCCGTGGCTTTTGTGTGCTTGGCTCCTAGTGTTTTATCTTTTTTGCAGGTTCCTTGTGCATGTGCGCTCCCGTCTCATTCTCTATCGTGCACATTTCTTTGTCGAACTAGCGTTCTCCCTCTCTATTTGCTTTCTCGGTGCCATCTTTTTGGATGATTAGATGACAAAGGGGGAGAGAGAGAGCTATCAAACAGGGGTAGAACAGGAGGAGAGCGACACTTCCTGTCCAGACAAAGGAGGGAAACTCTTGCAAAAATTTTCTAAAGAGTCATCAAGGTAAAGGGGTAAGTGTTCTTTCGAGGTGTATTTTATTATCTATCTTCTTTCATCTCGTTTGGACTGTTTGGGAGTACTATGGTTGTCATAAATCACCAAAAAGGGGGAGATTATAATCTTCATGACCTTTTGAAGTCCTTTAAAAGGTATGAATTGATTTTTGTGATTGAATGAACAACCATAGGTAACGGTTGTGTTGCAGGTACCAGTCCGCTGATTCTACATCAACATGGTAGGCGTCCTCGTGGATGACAAGGACGGACCCTAGAAGATGAGTTGCCAGGCTTCAAAGGGCCAAGGCTAAGAACTAGCTAGAGAGTCCATAGGAACGCCGGTACTATTTGAAGGGTAAGGTCATTTGTATCCTGTCATATAAGTGTTAGAGGGTGTGAATGCTCCTTAGATCCTCAGAAAGCACTAATGATAGTAGAGAAAGCGAAGTCGAAGACCGAAGCTCAAGACCAGCTGAAGATTCAGTCACCGGATAGTCTGGTGCGGTCACCAGACAGTCCGGTGAGCCCTGCAAGAGCCAGTCTAGAGAGAGGTGCTCTCTGGAGCTGACATGGAGCAATCATCGGACAGTCCGTCGGTGCAATGACCGGACAGTATGTCGGTGCAGTGACTGAAGTCCAAAGAAGATGTCTCGATGAGTCCAGAAGTGAAAGTCATCGGACAGTCCGTGAAGGTATGCACCGGACAATCCAGTGTCCTATAGAGTGGACTCCGGAGAGGGTGTTTCCTTGGCCGAGAAGGAAGAAGGGTCATTGGACAGTCTGGTGGTCCATTCACTAGACAGTCCGGTGATTGCATAAAGCAGTCAGCTTTATCACATCACGTTCCAATGGTTGTTTCTGGGCTTAGAGCCTATTTAAACCGTGGAGGGGAACGTTTTCCTGTGTGCCCTTGATCAGAATTGCTACAGCCAAGTTGTGAGAGGCCAAGCGACACACACCAAGAGAGCACATTGCAAGATTAGAGATCTTTGGTGCTAGTAGGAGAGTGATAGGGAGCATTCATCCACTTATAGAGCTTGTAGGGTTTGAGAAGAATGATCTTTGCCTATTACTCTTGGTGTGAGCAACCTAGACCGGCTAGGAGTTAGTGTTGGAGCTTCCGAGAAGATTGTGAAAGACGATGCCAAGTTTGTACGCGGTTCTGAGTCTCTCGCTCGAAAGAGACACCAAGAGAGAGCTCCCGAGCCTTGAAGGCCTGTTTTAGCACTTGGGTATTGTGTGCGACAGCCGGGCCGCCGGTGTCTTCACTTCGAGAGTGAAGCACCTTTGTGAGCATCGTTCTGAGAACGACGGGAGGGACCGAGACTCCAACTGGAGTAATCCAACTAGGATTAAGGGAAGATGCCTACCTTTCGAGACCTCGGAAAAAATTACTGAGCACTCTCTATCTCACTCTCTTTACTTACCGCATTTACTTTCCGTTTAGTAGTGTGATAGGTTGTTCTTTGATTTCTCTTGGTGGCTATTGTGCTAGTGCTTGCTTGTTGTTATTTTCATATCACTGGCATTGTTAGGGGTCTTGACCTATTAGACTTGTTTAGGTTTGCTTCCGTTGTGATCAAGTCTTGTAGTTTAAGTTCGTAGCAAAAGTAGTGCTATAAGTCCACCGATTCAACCCCCCTTCTCGGTGTCCTTGATCCTTACAGGTACCATTCCTAGAAGTATTAGCCTTCGCATGAAGATGGATTTAGATAAGTGAATCTATAGCATCTTGTAACAAGTCCGCTAGCATCTTGTAACAAGCCTGCCTACCATGTCTCTCTAGTTTATCTTTTTCATATGAATTTTTTTGCATTTATCCAAACTATTAACCTTCATGCTTGAAAGTGCATCTAGGATCCCTTGTGGATTTTGGGATGAATTGTGACAAACAATAGAAGTATTTAAAGGTATTTTGTGAATATGTGTGCAGGAACATAAGTGAATGGAACTTTATCAACCCCAAAAAGGAAAAGAGCAATGTTGGTTCTTTGGCTCCAGAGTTTCTAGTTTTTATATTTCTTTAGTCATAGGACTACCGTACTATCAAGAGGGGTTCAGCATTTTCTGCTTTGAAATTGTTAAGTGCTCTATCATTCACCACTCTTTTCTGATCTTAATCCTTTGTCTCCTGACTTGTCCGGGGACGGACATGTCCGCCCAGCAGGCCGACTCCAGAGAGAGAGCACGTAGCTCACCCTGGACTTATTCGGGAGTCCAGATTTATCTGGCACCAGACATGTCTGGGCCAGGCTGTGGACTCCAAAGAGCTACTCCATCGGCAGAGCCATACTTGTCTGCTCCTTTGGACTAATCCGGGAATGGACTTGTCCGTCATGGCAAGCGGACTCTAGAGAAGGGGCACCCCGTTATTCTCGGACATGTCCGAGCCTCTGAACTTGTCTGCCAGCGAAATTGTCCGCTGGGCAGGCTGACTACAGAATGGTTGCACCTTGGCTTGATCGAACTTGTCCGCTCGGCCAGACTAGTTTGTTACTGGACTTGTCCGTCCCCTCTACGGACTCCAGAGAGATGACCATATTACCGTTGAGCCTGATACCCGGACTTATCTGGACCTCCGGGCTAGTCCGCTCCGAGTATTTTTGGAAAGCCATCCTTGATTGATCTATATAATCCTTTTCCCCCCTACATCTTAGAGTTACCAAAAGCCAGCGCCTCATTTGAATGCATGCCCTGAGACTCTCTGAGATCCACCTCTCCTCTTTCCCTCATTCTTCATTGAATCCTCTAGGGTTTGATTGAAGGAAGAGGAGATCGTGAGTGTTTCCACCTCTTGTTTCGCATTGAGCACTTGATCTTTTTCATTGCAGGTTTTGCAAGACCGATTACTGTTGGAGATTCATCTCTTAGATGGTTAGGTGTCACCTTGAATCCATCAAGGCCGCTGTGGTGAGATCTGGGAGGTTTGTATCACCCCTCATTGATCTAGTGAAAACCAAGTTGATCTCTTGTCTCCTTTTCATTTTGAGTTTGATCTTTTTTCACTGCCATGCGGACTTATCTATGAAAAACTGGACTTGTCCGTTACCAGACAAGTCCGCTTGACCGGACTAGTCCGTGTTCTCTTTTCACTCATCAAATTGTTTTTGAGCCGCGATTTTTCAGGTCTTTGTCGATTCACCACCCCCCCCCCCCCCCCTAGGCAACTTTCAATTGGTATCAGAGCAAAGACTCTTTATTCAAGAGCTTAACAGCTTGGAGAGTTAAAGCAGTCTACTGAGAAGACCGGTGATTCGTCCTCCAACAAGGAAACCTAAACCAACGTGCAATTCAACTACAATGAGCTGAAGAATGAGATGAAGACTGGACAAGGCTCGAGAAAGATTCCAATCTTCGATGGAACCTTCTACGAGCATTGGAAGTTCCAGATGCTCACCTTCCTTGAGTCTATGGAACCTTCTACGAGCATTGTGGAGAATGGCTTCACATTTGAAGATGAAGAAAATTCTACTCAAAAAGATGAAGTCAGCATGCACTTCAATGCTCAAGCTGCTTCCGTCATCATTTTGACGCTAAGTCCAAATGAGTACACCAAAGTGATGAGGATAAGAAATGCCCATCAGATTTGGAAGAAGCTAGATATCATCTATGAAGGGACGGACACCGTCAAAGAAGCAAGAGAAGATCTCCTAAGAGGATAATACAACTTGTTCATTAGAAAGAAGAATGAAGGACCAGAAGAAGTACATGATCGTCTCATGGAGATTGTCAACAAGAGAAGAGCACTTGGATTGAAGCTTGAAGACATCGAAATGAACAAAAGGTTACTTCAAGCCCTTCAACCTTAGAACTCACATTTGTGTACTCTTATTAGGGAGAAGGAGAACTTCAAGAGCTTCACTATGGATGAAGTACTCGAACGACTTCTTGCACACTAAGATCAAGATAAAGAAGCAAGAAGGGTCAACACCCAGGGAACACCACTTTTGAAGAAAAAGGCATAACTCTCAAAGCTAAACAAAAGAAGGTGTTCAACCAAAGCTCAAGTGAAGAAGAAAATGATGACGAAGAGTTCGTGCTGCTCATGAGGAAGTTCAAGAAGAGTTTTAGTAAAGGTAAGACTAGAAAATCTAAGAGAACTTGCTATGAATGTGGATAGGAAGGTCATTTTATTGCAGAGTGCCCCAACGCCAAGAACAAGAAGGAGAAGGAGAAGAAGAGTGACAAGGAGTACAAGAAGGACCAGAGCAATAAGTACAACAAACGAGCGCACATAGAACAAGAACAAAACTCCGACTCTGATGCAAATGAAAGAGGAATTGCTACATTGGTGATCGGCATCACTCCAATCAACATCTCTCTCTTCGAATGATTGAGTGATGAAGAAGAAGCTACACCATCTGTCTCATGGCAAAAGGGTCCAAAGTATTAAAATCTAAACACGACTCTAACGATAGTGAAGATGATGATCATGTGCAATTTGCTTGAACTAATGACCATACTTCAAAAACAAAGAGAAGAAATTGAGAGGCAAGAGGATATTCTTGAGAAGCAAGAAGACTTGCTCATTCTTGAGAAGGAGAGAAACCTTGATCATGAGAATATCCTAGCTATTAAGAGGAAGAAAGTAGATGAGTTAACTAAAGACTTGGCTGAAGTTAACGATGCAAGCAAAACCATTAGGTTTGCTAATGATGCACTTCAAGAGGAGTTCAACACTTTGGAAAAACAATACTCTTCTCTTAAAGTGCAAGTTAGCGAACTTAAAGGAGAAGCATCTTTCTTGAAAGAAGTGTCTTGCCCCCTATGCCTGTTTTAAGTGATAGGTGCAAAGATGTGGAGATTGAGAAGTTCATTGAGAATGAGAAGATGATTGTAAACCTCCAAGAACAAGTGAAGACTCTCATCTAGCTCAACAAAGCGAGATCTCTATCGAGCGAGAAAAAGCCAAGTATGCAAAATAAGCGTACATGAACACTAGTCGCTCACATGTCAAGGATGGTATTGGTTACGTGAAGGGTAAAGGTCATAATGTAAGAGAACATGAATGGCAATGAGTTCGTGAAGTTCACCAAGGGAGGAAGCTACAAGGCCAAGAATAAAGCATCTTCATTGCTCACTCCAAAGAACTCTAATGCATCTCATTGTGCTAAGCTTTTTCATGATTTTGATGCATCTTATGTGCTAACCAAAAATGCTTTTGGTAGAACTATTGCTAGATATGTTCGGCCACGCCACAAGAACACAAAGTCTTGTGTGTGGGTGCCAAAGTCTCTTGTTACTAACATGAAAGGACCCAAACAAATTTGGGTACCTAAAAATAATGCCTAATTTTGTAGGAATACTTCTCCGGTGGAAGAAGTTAGGTGATTGACGGTGAATGTACAAATCACATGACCAAGGAGGAGAAGATGTTCTCATCTGTTGAAGAGGACTAGGCATAAGATGATAATGTCACCTTCAGAGAGACAACAGTAAAAGCAAGGTAATCGGTCTTGGAAAAATTGCTACTTCCAATGACCTATCCATTAGGAATGTTGAATCCTTGAGTTACAACTTGTTGTCTGTTTCATAATTGCGTGAGATGGGTTACAATTGTTTGTTCACTAATTATGATGTGACCGTCTACAAAAGAGGGAGTTGTACCGTGGCATTCAAAGGCTACTTGAAGTAAAAACTTTACTTAGTAGACTTCAAAACTAATGAAGTAGTTCTGGATACGTGTCTTATTGCCAAGTCAACATTGGGTTGGTTGTGGCATCGCCGCCTAGCCTATGTTGGCATGAGGAACCTCCACAAACATCTAAAAGGTGGTCACATCGTAGGACTAATGAATGTTTGCTTTGAGAAAGACAAAATTTGTAGTGCATGCCAAGCCGAAAAGCAAGTACGAGCGAGTCGTCCAATAAACAATATAATAACAACTACAAGACCATTAGACATGCTGCACATGGACTTATTTGGCCCCATGGCATACATTAGTATTGGTGCTAACAAATATAGTCTTGTCATTGTTGATGATTTTTTTCACTTCACTTGGATATTCGTTTCGCATGACAAAGGTGAAACAAATAGTGTGCTCAAGACATTCTTGAGAAAAGCCCAAAATGAGTATGATGTGAAGATCAAGAAGATAAGGAGTGACAACGACACCGAGTTCAAGAACACTCAAGTGAAAGAATATCTTGATAAAGAAGGTATTATGCATGAATTTTCAGCACCCTATTCCCCTCAACAAAATGGGGTTGCTGAAAGAAAGAATCGTACACTCACTGAGATAGCAAGGACAATGCTTGATGAGTACAAGACGTTCGATCATTTTTAGGCTGAAGCTATCAACACCGCATGGGCCTTGCAAGCAATCGCTTGTATTTACAATGCCTCTTGGAGAAAACCCCCTATGAGCTTCTTACCGATAACAAGCCCAACATCTCATACTTTCGAGTTTTTGGAAGCAAGTGTTATATGCTAAACAAGAAACTCAAGTCCTGTAAGTTCTCTCCTAATATTGATGAAGGGTTCTTGCTTGGTTTAGATCAAACTCTCACACCTACTGTGTATTTAACAAAACCAATGGTTGCGTTGAAATAGCATGTGACTTGACGTTTGATGAATCTAATAGCTCTCAAGAGAGGCAAGTTGTTAATAAAATTACAGATGATGAAGAAGCTCTGGCAATAGCAATCAAGAGGATGATACTTGGTGAAATAAAGCCACAAGAAAATCAAGAGTCATCAATGTCCACAAGTCTAAGAGGAAAATGGCATGATGGGAGGTGAAGAACAACATGAGAAAGCACCACAAGACATTAATATAGAAGATCAAAGTGACAAGCTTCTCGTTCATGATCAACACGTTGAAGAAGATAGTGAAAGGACAAGGCAACATGTGCAACATCCATGAGTACACCAAACTGTGCAAAGATATCACCCCGTCGAGCAAATTCTTGGTGACATTAATAAAGGGGTAATCATTAGATCTCATGTAGCTAAATTTTGTGAACATTACTTGTTTGTTTCTTGTCTTGAGCCTCTTAGAGTGGAAGAAGCGCTTAACGACTTGGACTGGATAATGGTTATGCTAGCAGAACTCAACAACTTCACAAGAAATGAAGTATGGACACTTGTGGAAGGACCCAAGCAAAACATTGTAGTAACCAAATGGGTTTTTTGCAACAAGCAAAATGAAGACGGTGTTGTGGTAAGAAACAAGACAAGAACATTGGCCAAAGGATACTCTCTCAAGTCGAAGGTTTGGATTTCGATCAAACTTATGCTCCTGTAGCTAGACTTGAGTCAATTCGAATATTGCTTGCCTTTGCTACTCACCATGGTTTAAGCTGTTTCAAATGGATGTGAAAAGCACCTTCCTCAACAGTCCAATCAAAGAAGTGTGAGTTGAACAACCACCAGGATTTGAAGACCAAAGATACCCGAATCACGTGTACAAGCTCCACAAAGCTCTCTATGGGTTGAAACAAGCACCAAGAGCATGGTATAAATGCTTGAGAGACTTCCTCATCAAGAAAGGCTTCAAGATAGAGAAGGCTGATTCTACTCTTTTCACAAAGAAACTTTTGAATAATATCTTTGTATGCCAAATATATGTAGATAACATTATACTTGGTTCTACTAACAAATCTCTTTGTGATGAGTTTGGCAAGCTTATGATCAAACGATTTGAGATGTCTATGATGAGAGAACTAACCTTCTTCCTAGGATTTCAAGTGAAGCAATTATGAGAAGGGACTTTCATTTGCCAAGCCAACTCAAGACATGATCAAGAAGTTTGACATGGAAAATGCAAAGCCAATGAAGACTCCCATGCCCACCAACAGCCATCTAGATCTCAACAAGGACAAATCTATCGATCAAAAGGTATATCGTTCCATGATTGGATCCCTCCTTTACTTACGTGCATCTAGGCCTGATATTATGGTTAGTGTGTGTATGTGTGCAAGATTTTAAGCCAATCCAAAAGAATGTCACTTAGTGGCCGTGAAGAGAATCTTGAGATATCTAGTTCACACCCCAAACGTAGGACTATAGTATCCCAAAGGCTCCAAATTCAAATTTGTTAGGTATTCTGATGCCGATTATGTCGGAAGTAAAGTAGACAGCAAAAGCACTTCAGAGACTTGTCAGCTCTTAGGAAGATCCCTAGTGTCTTGGTCATCTAAAAAACAAAACTCCGTTGCCCTATCCACAGCCGAAGCAGAGTATATCACAGCCAGTAGATGTTGTGATCTACTACTATGGATGCGGCAAACTCTAAAGGATTATGGTTACACTTTGAACCGTATTCCACTCATATGTGACAATGAGAGCACCATAAAGCTTTCTTACAATCCCTGTGAGCACTCCCGTACCAAACACATAGATATCCGGCACCACTTTCTAAGTGACCACTCCATCAAAAGAGACATAGAAATTTCTCATGTATCCACACAAAAGCAACTAGCCGACATCTTCACCAAACCTTTAGATGAGATACGTTTTTAAGAACTTAGGAATGAGCTGAATATCCTTGATTCTCAGAACGTGGCTTGAGATGTTGCACATCTATTGTGGCATAGGTTCGTTTTTGAAAATAAAAAAGTTTGTAAAATATCTTGTATGTTTTGGTTTTGAAGAATCCAAAAAAATTAAGAAAATCTCATTATGGGAAATGTAATCATTGTTGATTGATTTACTGTATCTGGTTACACTTGGCATAATGATGTTCTTTGAAAATTTATCCAAATGGTTCATTTTTTATCAATCTCAAATCTGCTCCTTGATTCAAGACTGCGTGGACCAAAAAAGTCTGCAGTCTCGGACTAGTCTGCCAGCAGACAAGTCCATGGACCCGGATAAGTCCGGACCACGGGTTTCTATTTAAACCCCGAGTCTTCTTCGCCAACCACACTATTCCGCTTTCTCTCTCCTCTGTCAAACCCTAGCCCGCGAAACCCATGGCGATCTGGCATTTCGACCGGTGGAAAGTAAATCCACTTCGTAGAAAAGCTTCTCCACCCTTGGACTAGTCCAGAACCTCAAAAGTTCGACCCCCTTTCATCCTCGTTTGAAGGTAATCTCTTCTCTAGGGTTTGAATTTGAAATATGGTTGTTCTCATTCATAACATTCAAATCCCTTCAGTGGGGTCACTCCTAGGATGTTGTTAGCTTCATGACCTTTGAAGTCCCCTAAAAGGTAAGAATTGATTTTGGTGATTGAGTGAACATCATAGGAAATGGTTGTGTTGTAGGTATCACCCCACTAATTCTATATCAACATCGTGGGTTTTCCCGGTGGATGATAAGGACGATCTCTATAAGAGGAGTTGGAGGACCAAGACCAAGGTTTAGCTAGAGAGTCCATAGGAATGTCGGTACTATTAAAGGGGTAAGGTTATTTGTCTCCTGTCATACAAATGTTAGAGGGTGTGAATGCTTCTTAAATCCCCAAAAAGCACTAAAGATGGCAAAGAAGCGAAGTCAAAGACCGAAGCTTAAGAGCAGCTGAAGATTCAGTCATCGAACAGTCCGGTGATGTCACCGGATAGTCCAGTGAGCCCTGGAGGAGAAATCCAAAAAGAGGTGCTCTCTGGAGTCGAGGAGGATCAATCACCTAACAGTCCATCAGTGCAATGACCGGATAGTCCGGTGAGCCAGAAGCTAAAGTCCAGAGAAGATGTCTCTGGGACTCCAAAAGTTAAAGTCATCGGACAGTCTGGTGAAGGTATGCACCAGACAGTGCGGTGTCCTATGAAATAGATTTTAGAGAGAGTGTTTCCCTGGCCGAGAAGGAAGAAGAGTCACCGAACAGTCAGTGGTCCAGTCACCGGACAGTCCGGTGATTGCATAAAATGGTCAGCTTTATGACATCACATCCCAACAGTTGTTTCTGGTTTGGAGCTTATTTAAACTATGGAGAGGGACATTTGCGAGTGTGCCCTTGATGAGAATTGCTGAAGTCAAGTTGTAAGAGGCCAAGAGACACCACCAAGAGAGGACATTGCAAGATTGAAAATCTTTGGTGCTAGTAAGAGAGTGATAGGGAGCATTCATACACTTCTAGAGCTTGTAGGGCTTGAGATGGATAATCTTTGCCTATTACTCTTGGTGTGGACAGCCTAGACCGGATAGGAGTTTCTAGTTTTTATATTTCTTGTGTCATAGGACCACCATACTATCAAGGGGGTTCAGCATTTTTTGCTTTGCAATTGGTTAAGTGCTCTATCATTCACCACGCTTTCATATTAATCTTTTGTCTCCTGTTGCTGGCTCCGAACTTGTCCGAAGACGGACTTGTCCGCCCAGCAGCCGAACTCCACAGAGAGAGAGCACGTAGCTCACCTCGGAATTATCCGCGTGTCTGGACTTGTTCGGCACCAGACATGTCTGGGCCACGCTGCAGACTCTAGAGAGCTGCACCATCGACAGAGCCAGACTTGTCCGCTCCTCCGAACTTATCCGGGAATGGACTTGTCTGTCATGGCAAGCGGACTCTAGAGAAGGGGCACCTTGTTATTCTCAGACTTGTCCGGGCCTTCGGACTTCTTCGCTGGGCGGGCGGACTCCAGAATGGATGCACTTTGGCTTGACCGGACTTGTCCGCTCGGCCGAACTAGTGTGTTAGCGGACTTGTCCGTCCCCTTTGCGGACTCCAGAGAGATGAACATATTACCGTTGAGCCCGATACCTAGACTTGTCCAGGCCTCTGGACTAGTCCGCTCCTGGTATTTTTAAAAAGGCATCCTTGATTGATCTATATAATCCCCTTCCCCCCTACGTCTTAGGGTTACCAAAAGCCAATGCCTCAATTTAAATCACACCCTGAGACTCTCTGAGATTCACCTCTCCTCTTCCCCTCATTCTTCATTGAATCCTCTAGGGTTTGATTGAAGGAAGAGGAGATCATGAGTGTTTTCACCTCTTGTTTCGCATTGAGCACTTGATCTTTTTCATTGCAAGTTTTGCAAGACTTAATACTCTTGGAGATTCATCTCCTTGACGGTTAGGTGTCGCCTGAAATCCATCAAGACTACTGTGGTGAGATCCAAGAGGTTTGTATCACCCCTCATTGATCTAGTGAAAACCAAGTTGATATTTGTGGTCACTTGGATAGGTTTAGGGTTGAGTGAAACTCGGTCCTTTATGGATCCCTCAACGGAGACATAAGCTTCTGTGTGGAGCTGAACTTCGGTTAAAAATCCTTGTGTCTCTTATCTTCTTTTCATTTTGAGTTTGATCTTTTTCTGCTGTCGTGCGGACTTATCCGTGAAAGACCGGACTAGTCCATTTTCTGTTTTTACTAATCAAATTGTTTTTGAGACACGATTTTCAGGTCATTGCCTATTCACCCCCCCCCCCCAAGCAACTTTCAATGCTTTCCTTCATACATAACTTGTTCAAGTGTTAAATAAATCATATTTGCCTTCTTTGGATAGAACTCAGGAAATGCCTATGTCAAGAATGTAGCAAGTGTTACGATTAACATAGATATGTAATAAGAAATTTTTGTTGTCCTAATCCTTATACTTTTCCCCTTGGACATCTAGAACAAGACTTTCAATGGTTTTTGCAGTCTTCTTGTACTAAATGAATTGTATTGCTTGAAAAAACAAAAATCAAGAATGCTGAAATCCAGTGGATTGGACGGTGGAGAAATATGATTAATATTAAAACCTCTTCCATTAGCAGCTTCAGAGAAAATTGGATTGTCTATTTCCAAAATTTGATGGTGTATTGTCTTGCACGACATAGATTGTGAAAGTCTGAAGTCCAGAGAAAATGTTTTCTGGGTCAGTAGTGGAGAGTCATTGGACAATCCAGTGTGGTCAAAGGCCGAACAGTCCAGTGAGCCAAGAGATAAACTCCAGAAAAGGTGTCTCTAGGAGTCCAAAAGAGACAGTCACCGGATAGTCGAGTGAAAGTATGAACCAGACAGTCCAGTGTCACATGGCATGCACTCCAGAGAGGACATTTTTTGTCTGAGGAGGAAACAGAAGTCACCAGATAATCTTGGCAACCAACAGACAGTCCGGTGTTCAGAGTCACCGAATAGTCCGGTGACTGCAAAAAGTAGTCAATTTTTTGGAGACAGCTTCCAATGGCCATTTCGTACATCACTTGTGATAGACAAAGGTCAACAAGAAAGGAAATAACAAAGCGCATCCATTCATTCTTAGAGCTTGTGAGGCTGAGCGGAGTGTCTTAGACTTGTTACTCTTGGTATATAGCAGCCTACATATAAAGATCAAGGACACCGAGAAGGGGGTTGAATCGGTGGACTCATAGCACTAATTTCGCTACAAACTAAAACTGTAAAACTTGATCGCAACGGAAGCAAACCTAAACAAATTTAGTAGGCCAAGACCTCTAACAATGCTAGTGATATGAGAAAAACAACAAGCAAGCACTAGCACGATAGCCACCAAGAGGAATCAAAGAACAACCTATCATACTACTCAACAATAAGTAAATGTGGTAAGTAAAGAGAGTGACATAGAGAATGCTTAGTGATTTTTTCTTGAGTTCTCGAAAGGTAGGCGCCTTCCCCTAATCCTCGTTTAACCACTCCTGTAGGAGTCTTGGTTCCTCCCGTCGTTCCCGAAACGATGCTCACAAAGGTACGCTTCACTCTCGGAGTGAAGTCACCGACGGCCCGGCTGTCGCACACAATAATTAAGCGCTAGAGCAAGCCTCGAAAGCTCAGACGCTCTCTCTTAGTGTCCTTTTCGAGCGAGAAACCCGGAACCGCGTACAAACTTAGCGTCGTCTTCCATAGTCTCCTCGGAAGCTCGATCACCGACTCCTAGCCGGTCTAGGCTACCCACACCAAGAGTAATAGGCAAAGGTCACTCCTCTCAAGCCCTACAAGCTCTAGAAGTGTATGAATGCTCCCTATCACTCTTTTACTAGCACCAAAGATCTCAAATCTTGATATGTGCTCTCTTGGTGGTGTCCCTTAGCTTCTCACAAGCTTCCTCCAGCAATTTTGATCAAGGGCACACTGAAAAACGTCCTCCTCCACGGTTTAAATAGGTTCTAAGCCCAGAAATAATCGTTGAGACGTGATGTCATAAAGTTGACTGCTTTATGCAATCACTGGACTGTCCGATGACTCTTCTTCCTCCTCAGCCAGAGAAACACCATCTCTGGAATCCATTCCATAGGACACTGAACTGTCCGATGCATACCTTCACCGGACTGTCTGGTGACTTTCACTTTTAGATTCCCAGAGACATCATCTCTAGACTTCAGCTTCGACCTCACCGGACTGTCTAGTGACTGCCACGCCGAACTGTCTGATGTCTCCTCCGCAGCAACTCTAGAGAGCACCTCTCTCTGGACTCTGAAGCCCTGGCTCACTGGACTGTTCGGTGACCTCACCGGACTGTCCGATGACTCTGTCCTCGACTAAATCTGATCTTCGGTCTTCATCTTTGCTTTCTCTACCATCTTTAGTGCATTCTGAGGATCTAAAGAGCATTCACACCTATAATACTTGTATGACAGGAGACAAATGACCTTACCCTCTTAATCGTACCAGCGTTCCTATGAACTCTCTAGCTAGTCCTTAGCCTTGGTCCTCCGACGCCCGAAAACTCCTCTTTTAGGGTTTGTCCTTGTCATCCACCGAAGAAGCTCACCATGTTGATGTAGAATTAGCAGAGCGGTACCTACAATCACAACCGTTACCTATGGTGTCTATTCAATCATCAAAATCAATTCATACCTTTTAGAGAACTTCAAAGGTCATGAAGCTAACACTAGACCGGTTAGGAGTCACTGTCCGAGCTTTCGAGGAGATTGTGAAAGACAACATCAAGTTTGTACGCGGTTTTGAGTCCCCCGCTCAAAAGGGACACCAAGAGGAAATACCAAAACCTTGGAGGCTTGCTCTTATTTGTGTGCATTGTTCGCTACAGCCGGATCGCCGATGACTTCACTCTATGAGTGAAGCGTGCCCAGTGCCCTAGAGAGCACTGTTTGGGTTGTGGTCCAACGAGGATTAAGGGAACACGCCATTCTTTCGAGACCTCGAGAAAAATCTTTGAGCATTCCTTTCTCTCCATTCCTTATTTTCTGCATTTACTTTATTACGAGTAGCATGATAGATTATTCTTATATTCTTTTTGGTGGCTATCATGCCCGTGTGCTTGCTAGATTGATAGGTTTTTCTTCTTTAATCTCTTTCTTGCTATCTAGTTATGCATAGTTGTGTTCCTAGCTTGTTCTTTATCTTGCTTATTTGGTATCTTGCTAGGAGTTGGTTGTGAGATAGCTAGAATCTACGAAGAGTTTCGAAAAGCTTTAGTAGCGTTAGTGTCCAATTCAACCCCGCTTCTCAGTCACTTGATCCTTACAAGTGGTATCAAAGCCAAGTGCTCAATTTGTAGCTTAACCATCCTTGAGAAGTGATTGGGAGTGATGGAGAAACTTTCTTCATCAGAGCCCAACTCCTCATCTAGCGAAGCCTTGCATACTATTATGGTTGAGAATTTTAATTATCTTGAGCTCATCCATGCTTACACTCACTTTAGACCTTTTGATGGTGAACCTATAGGTAATACCATGCAACGATTGCATAATCTTATTGAGAAGATTAATTGTTTTGATAGAACACTCAAAATCACTCATGAAGAATCCATCAAGATGTTTCTCTCAATCAAGCAAGTTAGCACTCTATCTTCAAATGAAGCTTCACCAATTAAGGATAATCCTGATGCTTCTACTTCAAGTGAAATTGATGAAGAACATGCTAATCACATTCTTGAGCCACGAGTTTGCATCACCTCTCCCTCTTCTACTTGCATGTCTTTACTTATTGATGATGATCATGCTATTGCTAGTAGTCTTCTAGAGGATTGCTATAAGGTCTGATGTGATGAGTATAACAATGCTATTTTGCTCCCTAATAAATCTCAACATGATCTTTATACTCGCATTGATAAATTTGTAGAGTGGATCAATTTTTGTGGGAAGCATCACACCACTAATGAGGATGCTATCAAGAAAAAGCTTTCGTATATAGGAGGTTCATCTTGAGTACTCTGGATGGCAACATTTATCAAGTGAATTCTTAATCTTATTATTGAGGTTAGTACGGATGAATTTTGCAATATTTTGATTACTAACACCTCATGTTTCATAGCCTCTAGCAAGGTGAATTACAAGAATGGTGGAAAACACTAGGTTCTTAATAGTGGATGAACCCAACACATGACCGAGAATTGCATCATGTTCACCAATATCAAAGAAGATGAAGACAGAGATAAGGTGACATTTGATCATAATTTCAAGGGTAGAATCAAGGGATTGAGAAAAGTTGCTATCTCCAATGACTTATCCATATCTAATGTCATTTTGCTGGAATCTTTAAGCTTCAACCTCCTCTCTGTGGAACAACTTTGTGATCTTGGTTTCACTTGCTTCTTCAATGACAAAGGTGCTGAGTTGATCAACCAAGTCCTTAGGTTTCACATTTCATGGATTTCGACACAATAATATCTACATTGTGGATTTCTTTCTGAATGAAATTACACATCAAACTTGTGTCATTACAAAGTCCTCCAAAGGTTGGTTATGGCATAAAAGGCTTGCCCACATCGGAATGGGGCACTTGAATAAAGTCACTAAGACGGGATTGGTGCTAGGAGCTCAAAATATTACTTCTGAGAAGGATAAATTATGTAGTGCTCGCCAAGAGGAAAAATAAGTGGCCACTCTTCATCTTTGCAAGAGCATCATATTCACCTCAAGACCTCTATAGCTCCTTCATATGGATCTTTTTGAACCGATGCCTTACAAAAGCCTTGGTTCAACCTCTGCATGTTGTGGCGCATTGATTTGATCTGGGGATTCAGCGCTTTGATTTGATTTGGGGATTTGGTGCTTCGATTCGGCCTCGCAAGATGGTGCTTGCTTAAAAAAATTTCATGAGGACAGTTCATGCTTTGATTTGGGTATGAGGGCATGAATAGGAGACCCTGGGCTGCAGCTTTAGATCGCCAGGAGGAAAAGTGACAGCTTTGAATATAGCGATTGCCAAGTTTTAAGGAGGCCTGTTGGTTTATCTTAATTGTCCTAGGACGTTTTATTTTACATACTAAATAAAATCAGAAAATTTGAATCTATTTTACATAGTTTCTTGGAGTTGATCTAATCAATTAGATCAGCGTATGCCATCTCCTGTGCTCCTTTACAGCCTATATCAGTTTTTTTGGCTCCCTATCTCAAACTGGATGCGAGATGCCCGACACAATTTTTGGAGTGTTTGGTTCTTGGTCAAGCTGAAGATGGCAGCAACCAACAGGGAATATACCCCACAGATCGTGGATGAGCTCGTCCAGCAAATTTACCCGGATGAGATCGCCAGCGTTCAGCTCCACTCCTGTCACCTCCTTCACTCGGCCATGGAAGCCGCCGCCCACTATGCTCAGCCCTGCTGCCCGCGTGCTCTGCCTTGAGCTCCGCATCAACCCGTGCTCAATCACCGCTGTCACCCCTAAGCCCCACCACCTCGCGCCCCACCAGCCGAACCTGAGCTCCACCCACCAAGCACTGCCACCGCGCTGTCCCAGCCGAGCCTCCAGATGGAAGAGCCTGGCGGCACTCACTCGAGGACACCAGCGGCAGTGGTGTTATTGAAAGTCCCGGGGCATGGTGTGGGGGGAGCACGTTCGAACTTTGAGCTGGCGGTTCTCAAGGTGTTTGAGGAAAAGGTGACCTTACTCAACTTGACCACCAACAAACATCAACCATGGCGGCCCCATCCATCTTCAACGAAACGTTGACTTTGGTGGCCACATCAAACAAAACATGGAAGTCCATATGCCATCCACATTTGCGCACAAACCTAACGCAGCCTATGCCACTCATTGATCAATACAAAGTGTTGTGCTTAATCTTCTGTTGTAATCAATTAGCTTCCTTGACCCAATCCACTGCCAGTGCCCACGATGAACGATATAATAGTTTCCCTGTTTTTCCCTTCGTAATAGAGACAATGCTGATATTAGTTTTCGATGTTGTCCAGCCGGATTCTTGATGTCCTCCATCCGTTCTCAAATTGATGTCGCTATTAACTACAAACATCAACTTTGATCATTCATTTTATTAAAAAATTTTGATAAATTTTAAATATTTTGTTATAATTTACTTTATCATCAAAGTTGTTTGAATTACAACTTATAAGTTTTTAAATTTGAATTAATTTTTTTAATAAAACGAATGGTCAAAATTGAAGTTTGTAATCAACAGGGACACCTGCCAGCTGCTGTGAGCCGAGGTTCTCCACGACATTTCCACCATTGTAATCCAACCATGAAGCACCTACAGGCTATAGCGTAAGCCAATAATCACTATCCAACGGGGGCACACAGTACAAACTCTGCCACGCATAATTGTTTAAGGTCATTGTTTTTAGAATTCGGCATACTCCCTTCATTCTTTAAGGGTCTCTTTAATTGAGCTGTTTTTGGCTTTTGACTTTTACAAAAGCCAAAAACTCAACCAAAGGGGTAAACTTTTATAAAAGTTTTTTTGAGAAAGCAGTTTTCTCTTAGTTCAAAGCAAAAGCAGGCCTAGACTTAATTTTGCCGACTGTAAGCGTCGGTTTATGTATATTATAATTATATAATTATAATTTTATTATAATTATATAATTATAATTTTATTATAATTATATTACATAATTGTAATTATATAATACAATTATAATTATATATATTATAATTATATTACATAATTACAATTATGTAATATAATTATAATTATATATTATATAATTGTAATTATATACTATAATTCCCTGCACCAAGTTCGCCGGATTTCTAGTTTTCCCCAAAAACTTGGGCTTCAGAGCTGCCGGCACCTTCCTGCCAAATCAACTCATCTCCGGTGAGCCCCTGCCCGATTCAACTCGTTTCCAACTCCTACACCTCTGGCTGCTCCTCCGGTCGAGTTCCCCGGTGAGAAATTGTGGCCTTTGTGTAGGATTTTCGAGTCTTCTCGCCACCGGCCGCCGAGCACAAGGATCCCGCCGACCCACCTCCGGGACTTCTCGATGCCAACAAACTCGAAGCCGATCATCTACACGCCATAGTGAAGGTCTACGAGCAAGAAAATGTGAGTTCCGTCCACCGGTTGGAGCTTGCACCTTTGCCGGACATCTTCCCACGCCGCTCGCCGTTGTCGACCCAATTCCGGTGAAGCTCGTTCCTTGGAGACCCCTCCCCTGTGCTCTCCTCATCGCTGTAGCCGATCTGGGTGCTAGGGCCCAGCAGGCCGGTGAGCCGCCCAACCATGGGCTGGGCGCCAGAGCTCGCCGGATCTGGTGTGCCTATGGCCGGCTCCGGTGCGGCCATCCTTGTAGGCTGCCCTGGGGCTGGGCCGCAAAGTCCGCCATGTGGCCCCTGTGTGGGGCAGAGTTTTGCTATTTCAGAAAATCATTTCTAATTGCGCACAAATTCAATAAACATTGCAAAAATCATAGAAATCACATACTAGCTCCTAAAAATATGAAACAAACTTTGTTAGACTTATAAAATCATAAAATTTTTATTGAGCCTATGAAACACCATTAACTAATTATTTAAATAATTATTAATCGCTGATAATTGCATTTGCGTGTTTAATCCATAATTAATTTTGTGTGCATTATTAATTAATAAAATTTTGCATGAAGGTCCCTTAGGGTATTACAGAACATTATAAAAATGGTTTAGGTTAATTTCTTCAGTAATCATTTTATAATTATTTATCTCTATTTTCTAGTAATTAATTTATAGTAATTAGTATAGTTGTTGATAGTTAACAAAATTTTGTCCTAAATTATATTTACTGAATCTTGACCCATTAAAATTGGTTAGAGTCTAGTAACATTACTAAATATTATTAAATTAGTTAATCTAACCAAATTAAGTGAATTGCCTTAGTCATTAACTAAATTACTTAAGCTAGATTTGGTTAAATTACTTGAGGTAGTTATAATTAAGATCTACTGATATTTGATCTATTAGGTTTAATTGAAATTATTTACCTTATTGTGTTAGAGTGATTAACTAATTAGATTGAGTATCTACTCCATCTAGTAATAGAAAAGATTGTAAATGTACTAACCAATTTAGTACATTTCGTGATTATCAGCACACTTAATCCTTTCATATGTTTGCTTCAATAATAAATATTGATTTAACCCGCTGCATTTGTTATCATTGCATTGCATGGCATGCATTTTTATACTAGCGTTTATTACTTTGTTTAGTGAATGATCCGGAGAGTGACGTGGGTGATCAAAGGGTGGAGCTGTTGTGTTTGATTGCTGTGAAACACTGCAAACTCAAGGCAAGCACCTTGCATCTTGAACCCTATTTTGGATTAATTGTTAATATTGACTTGTTTCAGTTATGGTTATGTCTTGCATTCGGTCGAGTATTAGCGGTATATGTGGGTTAAATCCTAATTGCTGTATTATCCATTCCTTGATTATTTGTTCTACCTCATCCTTGAATGTTCTTGTCTAGGGTGGAAGTTTTTTATTTTACGATGTGTCTTGCTTAGCCATGCTTAAAGCGGTAGAAGTCGAATCAGTGGAAGGTCACCACTGTTTCACGAGTATAGGATCTTTATATTACCTAGTTACTCATATGGTTGGGCTACACCTGAGGATGAATAAATTGGGGACCGGACGTGGATGATGTATAGGATGGATTAGGAAGGTCGGGCTTTCATAGTGGTAGCCCTATATGTGTCGATTAAAGACCGATCGTTGTTAATGTTGGCCAAGCACTTTTCATTCATACCACATGTTGAGTATAATGGTAAAACAAACCGAATATCTTATTTGCATATCGGTGTTTGGGCGATGATGGCATGTCTTAACTGACACGCACGAGTGACAACTGGGCTCCCACGAGACACAGGACCGATCCCCCCTGACTTGTCAATTGTCTAACCGTTGGGAATGGGTGAGAGAAAGGTTGAGATGGATGCCCTCTTGTGTAACTTTAGCAGGTTACTTGAGCCGGATGGTTCTCAAGTCGTGTGGATACAGTTAGACTCCCCTGCAGGGTGTATAATCGATTCGAATTACCGCGGTCTTGGTTATGACCAAGCTTAATGTCTATCATTGTTCATCGTAGTTAACAACTTCACTTAATTAATCACCTGTGGGAAAGGTTACGAGCTAGTATGAAGTTGATGTATTGTGGACATATCTCATTATTGTTGTTTACCTGTTATCTTGAGATATTTAGGGATATGGGTTACGTAGGTAACTTATATCTCTAAGGTTGTTTGCTTTATGCTTGCTTAATATGTCACTTTACCTTAACCATCGCTTTATGCAAACGTTTTAACCTATGGCCTTATCCTTGCTATTTAACTCTATGCATTATCATTGGAGTCGGCACTAGCCCACGGGTAAGTCTTGCTGAGTACCTTCGTACTCACGATTGCGTTATCGAAGTTTTACAGGTGTTAATGATTGCCCCTTTTTAGCATGGTGGTGGTGTTCGTGAGCTGGGCACAACCATCTTTTTTGGTTTGTTTTGAAAACAAAATTTCCGCTACGTGCGTCATTGTCTATCCTCGTTAGAATCTAAACAAAATTTGGCCTTGTTGAACTATAATTTTAGAAAGTTTGGGAGTCGAAAGCTATGACTCTACTACTCCCATTTATGAAAGTTTTCTATATCTTTCTTTACTTATGAATTGTAATAATTTCTTCAATTATTTTTAGTATGTGTATCCCTTTGCGATGTATACAATGTTGGTTATCGATATGTTCTTGTTCTGGGCGATGTTTGAAAAACATATCGGGGGAGTACCGGGGTTGGTTTTTGGTTAGTCTGATTTTAAGCTTGTGTGTCGTTTATGGACTGCAAGCTAATTTGACTAATTGAAACTCAACTTAGACGGTTCCTCACATTGTCCACCACCGACGCCGCCCCTCGTCCAGCACCGGCACGGCCGACACCATGCGCCCCAGCCCCGCCGCCCTCATCCCTCGACCGCCGCCACCTCCCGCCACGGGCATCGCCTCGGTCCCTGCACTGCCGCCTCGCCTGATAAGAAGACCGAACTGGCGAGCTCTTATCTCTGACGACGGTAACCGATCAATTATGGTGGAGAGGGAGGTGTATCAGTTTTGAATAGAGCTGAATCTGATTACGGGTGTATTCGATTACGTTCGGAGTTAAACAAACAAGATCTAATGTAATCAAATGCTCTTGTAATTGGATTACATTACAATTAGGTGAACCAAACGCTTCCCAAGAGTGGTGCGAAGCTGCGAACTCGCTAGTACTTACCCCCTATCACCATACAATTACAAGATTGGACTGTTTTATTGTGTCCCAGTCCATTTCTATGATTGAACCCTGGCACAGGCGCATACCAGTGACACGCAATACTTAACATTGTTATCTACAATGTGCAGTTCAGATTTTATATACTCCCTCTGTCCAATAATATTAACATTTTTTAGTTTGATCAAAGTAAAACAGTTTCAGCTTTGAGTAAAAATAACTGATAATATTAATCATTATAAAGATCAAGAATTATTTATTATTGTTGTTAAATTTATGATGAATCCAACATCATTTATTTTGTATCAAATGTTATAAAATTTTCATCCATTAATGGCCAAAATTTAAAACTACTGTCAACTTTGATGAAACCCAGAAATACTTATATTTTTTTATGTATGGAGTTTGTGCCGAACAATACAAATTACTAGATCCGTATATATGGGCCATGAGTATATTAATCCATGAGTGACTAGGTCATGCGCAAGCCTTTTAGCAGGGTACATATATGTTGAAGGGGACCGAGGGCGCTTGTTGTCGATGCCACTCTCTTCCACGAAACTGGCACATGGCTTTCCACTAATTTCACCTACCGTGAATATATTATGACAAGCAAAAGCTGGCATAGAAGCAAATTTAAAATGGGAACAGACGAGTCTGCCAAAATAATGCATGTTGTGGTTATGTTCCATCACATTTCTTTATTACGTTTGTGCCAAAGCTAGATTGGAGTTGGTACTTGAAACAATACTTTATGTTGCATCTAGACGGTACTGATTTCTACATCCTCATGGCTTGACCATTACTAAGATCATCCTCTGCATTTCTATCTCTATATTTTTCTTTGTTTTCAGCCTCTTTAATTCATGCTTAATTCATGCGCCCGAAGCTAAAATGATAAGTAAATTAGAAAAGACAGAGCACGTCAAATCGACTAAACCTGGAATTTGAAAAAGATGAGGCTTCAAAGAGGAGCGAAACTAGAGCTCAGACAACAACGACAGAAATAGAAAAAGAAAATTGGACAGCACACCCTGACTGATGTGCAGAGACAATTCATGCTGGAGCCTAGGAATACAAGTGGGTAGCTTAAATTTTATGAGTAACCCATAAATATCTAAAAATTTTGTAAATACCTATAAAATTTGAACTAAATTTAACCTTCACGGGTACGCACTTGCATCACTACTGGAGCCACCTGTCGCTGATACCTAGTGTCCCCCCTTTCTTTTAACTGCCGGGCAATTTTACGCCTCCTGCTGATGTACGACAGCATCACGTGGATGGTAAAATAAGCCAGCACCGCGATGACGAGGGCGGAGACATACCCGGATGTCCTCCACGACCTGCTGGAGCCGGCCGCGTAGGCAACTAGGAGGCCGAGCAAGTCCAGCACTATCGTCGTGTTCATCACCCCGAGGTACCATTTCTCCTTGAGCAGCGACTCTGGCAACAGGAGGATTATGACAATGATGGACGCCACGAAGGAGGTGGAGTTGCTGTAGAAGAATGCCAGAAACCGGGTCGTCCGGTTGTCGTACATGATCGGGTTGCCCGCTTCGTGGCCGTCACCGTCGCTCTGCCAGAATCCGCCGGGCGGATCAAGGCCCGCCTGGTAGGTGATGCTCGCCACCAGGATCCCTAGAAGCATCAGATACTTGCGCTTGGCGTGCAACTTCTTTTCTTCTCCAGCTTCTGTCTCAGCCCCGGACCCAGCCGTCGTACCACTTTCCTGATCAGCATTGCCCTTCAATGACGTGCTGTTTTGAGGATTCACCTCGTCTTCGTGTCCAGTATGGAAGACCAAAAAAATTACGATCAGCACGAAGACGAAGAGCAGAACGACAGCCGCCAATACGAAGATGTAGATGGAAATTCTCAGATATTGTGTGCTGCCCGCGGCGTACGCACCCACTAGGCCGAACATGCCCGCCGCAGTACAAACAGACAGGGCGTTGCTCTCTATCGCTGGCTTGTACAGGTTCTTGTTCACAAGGAGAATGATGAGGGCGATGGACAGCATGAAGCTCACCGAATTGCAGTAGAAGAACGCCTTGTAACGGCGCGGGAAGTTGTAGAGGAGGACCGGGTCACCGGCTTGGTGCCCAAACTCGTCGTCTTCGAGACGGAAGCCGCTTGGTGGTGTCAGTCCGGCCTGGTAGGTGCTGGTTGCTGCCAGGATCGCAAAGAGGAGCAACCTCTTGCGCCTCTTCTCCAGGAAAATGTTGACCTCTTTCTGCTTCCTTAAAGAGGCCTCATCGTGCCCACTGACGTTGCTGTCCTGGTCCAGCGTGAAGAACAAGACATGGATCACCACGTAAACCAGGACGGCTCCAGCGAGGGCCATGGCGTAGATGGAGGTTCTCACGTCTCGGCAGCTTCCGGCTGCATACGCGCCAATGAGACCAAATAGGTCCAGTATCATGGCAGCCTCAAGCGCGTTGTGCTGGTGGAGGGTCTTCTGCCGGACTAGGATAATGGCCACCAAGGAGGCGACGAAAGCGACCGAGTTGCAGTAGAAAAATGCATTGTATCGCCTGGGATTAGTAGTTAGGAGGATCGGGTCGCCGGCCATATAGCCGTCGCCGTCATCCTCCCACAGGCCGCCCGGCGGGTCGAGGCCTGCTTGGTAGGTGATGGCCGCTGCAAGAGTTGCAAGCAATAAAACAAGAGAGCGAGCCTGCTCAATCGCCCGAGTTTGTTGCTGCACATCCCTGACAAAAAAACCGAGAAGACAAAGTCCAGTCTAAGAGCTTATAATTTCCAGGTAAGAACGACGAAGTGATCTGTCCCTACCTTCCGTTCTCACAGCTAATTTGCAGCTCTTGAATCTCTTGCCCCAAACTAGGCAGCATGCTTTGTCGCAGCCCTGTGGACACTGATTGTAATATCCTAAAGAAGCAGGTTATGGCTTCTTCGAAATATGTAACAATGGCGGCTTGGACCAGAACGCAGGCAAGAACGGCACCAGCAAGACAATTGACGTAGATGGTTGTGTAGATCTCCCTGCAGCTGCCGGCGGAGTACGCCCCCACCAGACCGACAAGCGCGACGAAAATGAACCCGTATAGCTCGAAAGACCGCATCTTGTTGCTCTTGCGCAGCTCTTTGTCGAGGAGCAGCACGATGATGAGCAGGGACGCGACAAACGCTGTGGTGTTGCAGACGAAGAACGCTTTGAGCCGCGTGTCGTGGCGGCCACCCTTGAGGACCGCATGGCCGGGGCGGTGGCCATCCTTGTCGTTATTCCAGAATCCGCCCGGCGCGCTGAGGCCGGCGAGGTAGGTGACGCTGACGGCGAACGTAGCAAGCAGCATCAGCACCTTGCGGAGCCGCTCGAGGGGGCTGTCGTCCTTCTTGCCCGACCGCGTGGCCTGGACCATGTGGACCGCGACGTAGCAGACGACGCCGAGCACGAGAACCGCGGAGTAGACGGGTGTGACGGAGTCCCGGCATGTCCCGGCTGCGTACGCGCCCACGAGGCTGAGCAGGTCCAGCGTCATCACCACCCGGAGGCTTCGCACGGGCGCCATCTTGGTGCTTCCCCTGTCGTGGAGGACGGACAGGATGAGGATTAGAACGATGACCACGAGCGAGGAGGCGAAGGCGGTGGCGTTGCAGTAGAAGAAGGCTAGGTAGCGGAAGCGGCTCGTATCCCGGATGATGGGGTCTCCGGCGATGTGGCCAGTGGCGGCATCGATGTCCTGCCAGACGCCGCCCGGGGGGTTGAATCCGGCGGCATATGTCACTGTGGCTACAAGCGTGGCAAGGAGTAGGAGGTACTTGCGCAGGTTGTACTCCCACGGGTCTTCGCCGCTCGACTTCGACATCGCCATTGCCGGCGGCTCAGCCTCGCTCGCGCTCTCGGTCGGATGCCACAGTAGGTGGTGCTTAACTCGTCCCGCTTCTGGATTAGAGTTTAATAGTAGTAGTATAATAAGCTCTGATAAGGCAGCAAGCTCCCACACTCATCCCTACCACGAAAGTACACACTCCGGCAGGCATTAACCGCGTGTGGACGTAGACGGTAGAATTGACCACAAGGTCGCGATCTTGTCCTGTTCCTAGTTGGACTCCCACATCCTTTGCTGTGCGGGCATCCGCGCTGCCGTCGGATGCCGCGTGGGGATAAAAAAAATATGGAGCGGCTCATTTCTACTCCCTCAGGCCTCGTTTGGCAGTGGTAGGGTGAAAACGGTGGTGAACAATCGAGAAAACATACTATTCATTTCCGTTTTCATATTTTAAAATCAGACAGAAACAAAAACAAAAAAGATATGAACAAAATAAACGAGATAAATTCAAACTTTCAAAAACAAATAAATTCAAACATAATATATCGGTCGATAACTGATACTAAATCAAAAATATTAACATAATAACTCAAATAATAGCACATATATCACCTTCACTTTTACTGATTATCCATCTAAAATATTGTAATAACTGCAAGAGAAATTCCAAAAGAAAAAAGAAAGCGGTTGTGTTTGCATTAATTAAAATGGCCCAAGTTCCCATTAACCAGATGTTTTCACGTCCCCCGAGCTCCGGTGGCCCGCGTGGGTCCACTCGATCCACACGCGTGCGGTCACGATCCGACGCGACGTTTTATTTTACAGGAGAGGCCCCATTATACAGTGAAAGGTGGGTAAAGCCATCGGAGCTCCGATGCCTGGTATTTGTACTCCCTCTCTCCGTCCTCAAGTATTTTTGGGTTTTGTTAAAGTCAAACTTTATCAACTTTGACTTAATAATATCTATAAATTTAAATAATTTTTGATATAAAAATTTACATATTATGAAAGTATGTTTAATGAAGAATCTAGTAACATAATTTATATATATATATATATATGATAAAATATTATTAATTTTATATTATTAATGGTCAAAGTTAAAGAAATTTGACTTTGACAAAATATAGAAATATTTATATTTAGAGAAGGAGGTAGTATTATCAAGGTCTCAGGTTCTTTCCCGTGAGTCCAAAAGGAAAAGAAAAACGTTCCCAGTCAATGCCATTGAACTACTCCAGGTACACCCGCACGGCTGCTCCCCACGCGCCACCCGTGCTTTCTTCCCCGCTCAGGCACTGCACCGGCAGCCAGAGATAAAACAAACCGAAATGATTGAGAAAACATCCATTTCATTTTTGTTTTCGTATTCTATCAGACAAAAAATAAAAACAGGAAAGTCACAGTAGGAATATATGATCAGGATAATCGGCTATACGAAAATAAAAAAATTCAAATGGAAAATATTAGTAATGAACGGAAAATGATAATTTAAATAAAAAAGATAATAACATTGATTTGTATAGTTAAATAAAGTTAAACAAGTTTTAACAGTTAAACATAGTTTTAAACAATAACATAAATAACTTAGACAGTAAATTACAGTGCAATGAGAAAAGAAATCATGGTCACTTGATGTCTGACTATAGCCATATGAGGTGTTGCTCATCTAGCTGATGGGACTAGGGTTCAGAATTTCAGATGGGCATGCTTAGATTGAGTTTGACTGACAAAATCTTTCTATCTCGGGTTTTAATTCTATTTTAGGTGCAATAAAATGAAAAAATATGGGAAAATACGAAAAATTACTGACAAAAAACAGTAAATCCGAAAATGGTCGAAAAACAAAAACGCTCCTCCCATTTTCGTTCCTGTTCCATCCACTCTGATCCATTTCCGTTCCCATCCCATCTAAATTCTGATCATATCAAAAACGGTCAAGAAAAAATAGTGTCAGAACCGAGACGAGATAGAAATTTACCATCTCATTTTCATACCTACCAGCAGCCACCCGCGGCCCCTCCCCAAGCCCCATGCACTCCTGATGCAAGCGCTCAGGCACAGCGGTCGCTCGTCGCTGCACGCACTCCGCTCAGTTCTTGCATCCGTCCTGTGCCTGGCACACCGACCTCCATCTCAGTCGCCACGGCCACCGGGAAGGCGGTGAGAAGATCCGACAGCAGTATCTAGCACCACGGTGACTTCGTCAACCCCTACCAGGTATGCTTTGCTTGATTGGTTGTGTGCTTATGGAATGAATCCCGAACATATGTGTCGGGATCATATTCCTCGGGTTTCCATGATTTCGGCCCAATCCGTAGAATCAACTATAAAGGACGACCATTACCTTGCGGGCCACCAGCCAACTCCACCAAGCCAAGGCTCATCCTACCCTTAGGGGTCGGAGGCCTCGTCAACCGTCTTAACTGGCCGACCCCTGGGTTGGGCAACTGCCTTACCAATCTGAAATCCGGGTCGCGCAACCGCCTCCAGCGACAACCCCCGACAGTACGGAAGATTCCAGACACTGTGCAGCAGAAGCTGTCTGCTGCACGGTGAACGGAAAGCCGGCTTTGCCTCTCCAACGTTGGGTAAAGCGCGAAGATAAGGACGACGACAAGATGACCTGGCATCCAGAAGCTGTCAAAGAATAAACTTCGATAGGCTCATGGCCCCACCTGTAAGGGGCCGCATAGTTTCGTAGGATTCAAGCCATTGTAACCTCGATTCGACCCCCTATATAAGGACTCATCACGGACTTAGACGAGACAAGATACACAAGATAGACACATACGATCCCACATCACACAAGAGCCAGGAGTTCTTGATCAAGCAAGAGCCCTGCCTCATTGTAATCCCATACAGTCAAGCAATTCGGATACCCAATCCTTGACGTAGGGTATTACGTCTCTGTGATGGCCTGAACCAAGCATAATCCTCTAAAGTCTTCCATAGACTAGGCCACATCAGTGAGAAGCGAGCAGGAATCCCCCCTCCACTACAAAAATTCAACTGTGCTGGTGATCAAAACACTCACAGTTGGCACGCGAGGTAGGGGTTCACATCGTGTTCATCGTTTCATTTCGCTGATGGCTTCCATTTTTGCCATAATGGGAGTCTTTGATCTCTCACCTTCGTTTTAGGAGTTTCACGTTCGCCATCGCTCGAGATGGCCGATCATGGCGCGTCCCTGTCTACGCCATCGGATGCCCTTCCACTTTGGAAGCCTAGACATCGTTGCCAACCATGACGGTGAGCTACATCTTCACGCTCCGCGCACCAAGCGCGCAACCTGATGTCGCTGCACCCGCCGAGCTACATCTTCACGTCCCTCGCACCAAGCGCGCAACCAGATGTCGCTGCACCCGCCAAGCACTAGGTCATGACCCCACACACAAGTGCTTCATTCTCCAAGGTGTGTGAGAACACGCCACAGGGCCACACACCAACTGACGACCCCTCCCCGCATCAACAAGCAGCCAGCATCGTCGAGCAAGGTCTACCGTGCAAGACCGCCCATGACGCCGACAAGGAACAGCAGAACCCACCTCCCCCGGGCGCGACTCCAACAACCGGCGAGGTTCAAGCCTGTGGGCGCACTGCCTACCAGTAGATCATGGCCGCGCATGCCAACCTTCGACCGATGAATCAAGAACGAGGTTGCGGCAGCTTTCATCCTTGGAGAATCTGTCATTCCTGAGAACCCCATGCTGCATGAGACCCATGAATGACTACATGTCTACCTCAACACAGCGCTCCAACAGCAAGACCCATCCCAACCAGCGCGGTTGGAAGTTTGAAGCAACAAACAGAACCGCGCCGACGAGCGCAGCCCGGTACATGAAAGCCAGGGCAGTCGAACAGGCAGGCAAGATCCTCCTCAGGGAGCCTGATTCGTCCCAAATCGTCTCAGGCCCAACCATGACAGCGGCACACCATCCAAGCCAGGCAACAAGCCAAGAGCGACCACTACATCGAATCACTTCAAGAGCGAACCCCTGAGTTCTACGATCGACGACGAGGCCGAGATCTATCCTAGAGCCCCAGCCTCGAGGGGGTTGGACCTAGAGCCTTCGAGACGAACATTCACCGAGCAAGATTTCCACCTAGCTTTTGCGCGCCGACCAACATCATCAAATACGCCAGTGAGTCCAACCCGACCTACTGGTTTAAAGACTATCGTCTCGCCTGCCAAGCAGTAGGGGTGGACGACCTGTTCGCCATACAGTATCTACCGCTATTCCTGGCCAACTTGGCCAGAGGATGCCTCGAGCACTTGCCGACTAGTTGCATCCGCGACAGGACTGATATACGGTGAATCTTCATCGGCAACTTCCAGGGGGCCTACACTTGTCCAAGCAACTCCTGGGACCTCAAGCACCGCAAGCAGAAATCCGGTGAGTTGCTCCGGGACTACATCTAGCGTTTTTTGCGTAAATGCACCGGGCTGCCTGACGTAAGCGACGCTGATGTCATCAACGTCTTTACCTACGGCATGACCTCCAAGGCGCTCGTCCACAAGCTGGGGTGTAAAAACCCTCGCAAGGCCTGTGTCCTCTCCTCGACATCGCCACCAACTTCGCCACGGGAGAGGAGGCCGTCGAAGCCAACTTTGACAAAGATCAAGAAAAAGCAAGGAGAAGACCAAGACCAAACGCCGCTTCGACTGCCGCAAAGATCGATAGGGAGATGGATCAAGTAGCAAGAGGCCCAAGAAGATTAAGCAGTGCCGTGATGAGTTCATGGGCGCCGTCAGTCGACCTCCCCGACGTCCGGTGCGCAAGCACAATGATTACTTCGAGAAGCTCCTGGACAAGTCATACCAACCAAACCATGCGACCCCGATCAAACACCTCTATAAAGATTGCCGCCTCATGAAGCAGTTCCTGAAGGGCCAGCTACGGTACACGGCCCAGCTATGGTACCAGCCCATGTTCATTGTGGGCCAAGAGAAGATTCTCGCAAGTTTCCGCCAAACCCAACCCTGAGGGTCGAGCACGACCAAAGACAGAAGCCACCCCGACCCACGCGGGTCGGGGGCTGCATAACAACAAGGCTTGGCCGCCCGACGGCCAAGTAACCGACTTACTTTTCTGACATCAGGGTCAGACGACCAACCCGCGACAGACCCCTGCCGATGCAGAGATTCCTGACACCATACAGAGGAGGCAGGGAGGTAAAGCAAATGGTCAAGCAACCTCTGTTCCCCTCGACGCTGAACATGGGACAGATGAAGGACACTAACGATGACAGCTGGCGCCAAAGGATCGTCAGGCGCTAGAGGATCGCCAGAGGATCATTCTCGAAGATGCCAATGGCCCCACTTGTCAGAGGAAGCTCAGTTCCGTGGACGCCAAGTTTAGTTGCGGCCCCACCCGTTAGGGAGCCGCCTGTCTCACCCCGTTTTATAACCCTGGTCCGACCCCTATATAACGGCCCGTCGGGGACCCCCGTACGATAAGTCTTTTTGGTAGAATTCGATACACATCCACATAGGCGCGCTCGGGACTCTGCTCGGGCTAGAGTCCTTCCGCTATTGTAAACCCCTCGATCATACACGAATCCATCGTTTTCGACCCCTGGACGTAGGGTATTACACCTCGAGGTGGTCCGAACCAGGTTACATTCTTGAGTCCTCCGTGGATTAAGCCATATTGGCAAGGAAGAAGCGCATGGTACCCTCTTCGTTCGTATAAATTCGTATTGTGCCGGTAAACGAAACACCAACACATACCACATCATCCTCGGGTGACCATGCTACGCTAAGTTCATGGCTGTACCCAACTACGTTTATCTGAAGCTGAAGATGCCTGGACCCAACGGCGTCATCACAGTCACATCCCGCTTCCAACATGCGCTGGCCTGCGAGCAGGAGACCTGCAAGTTGGTCATGGCCCTTGCTAGGTTGACTGAACTGGAAGAGATCCGCAAAACTGCGGGGTCGAATAACGTCCTCAAATCCAAATCTCCGACCTCAATATCAATCGAACCAACAAACGACACTAAGGAGATCGACATCAACCCTTCCAATCCGACCAAGAAGCTCAGGGTCGGGACAACGCTCTCCGACAAATAGGAAAGCACACTCGTCGACTTTCTCATCTGGAATCAAGACGCCTTCGCCTGGGCACCCTCTGATATGCCAGGCATCCCGAAGGAGGTCATCGAGTACTCACTCAACATCATCCTCGAGTCTCAGCCAGTGCAACAGAGGCTCTGACGCTTCGACGACGACAAACGGTGGGCCGTCGAGGAAGAAATCATGAAGCTGCTTCACTTTAAGTTCATCAAGGAGGTGTACCACCCTGAATGGCTTGCAAACCATGTAATGGTCAAGCAAAAGAATGAAAGTGGAGAATGTGCGTTGATTACACTAGTCTCAACAAAGCATGCTTGAAGGGTCTATTCCCTCTGCCACGCATCGATCAAGTTGTCGATTCGATGGCCGGATGGGAGACCCTTAGTTTTCTCGAGGCGTACTCCGAGTACCATTAGATTTCTATGCGCGGTTCCGACCAACCGGCTATGTCACTTATCACTCCATTCGGCTCCTTTTGCTACGCTATGATGCCGTTCAGGCTCAAGAATGCTGACGCAATCTATCAGTACTGCATGCAGAAGTGCTTTCATGACCAACTGGGTCAGAATCTGGAGGTCTACAACGACGACATTGTCGTCAAGTTCTGAAAGGCCTCTGACCTCATCGACGACCTCGAAGAAACGTTCACCAACTTTCGGCAGTACCGCGTCAAGCTCAACCTCGAGAAGTGCGTCTTTGGTGTCCCCTCCGGCAAGCTACTCGACTTCGTCATCTTCGAGCGCAGTATCGAAGTCAACCCAGAGAAGATCTCTGCAATCGCAAATCTAGGTCCAATCAAGAATGTGAAGGGAGTCCAGAAGCTAAGCGGATGCTTGGCGGCACTTAGCCATTTCATCTCTAGGCTCGGTGAGAAGGCTCTCCCCTTTTATCAGCTCTTACGGAAGTCCGACCACTTCACCCGGACCCCTGAGGCTCAGGAGGCTTTCGAGCGCTTCAAGGTCCTCCTCTCGACACCACCTATTCTCGCTTCCCAGACCCTCAGCGAAGCTCTACTCCTGAACATTTTGGCGACCACGAAGGTCATTAGCACGGTGCTTGTCGTTGAGCGCTCGGAGAAAGGTCAGGCCCTGAAGGTTCAAAGACTCGTGTACTTCATCAGCGAAGTGCTCGCCGACGCCAAGACCCGCTACACAGGTGGAGAAACTTCTGTACGCCATCCTCATCACCGCGCGCAAACTGCACCAGTACTTCAACAGTCACCCTATCCGGGTGGTGACATCCTTCCCCCTCGGCGAAATCATCAATGGCATGGACGTGCTCGGATGGACCGCTACATGGGCAATGGAGATCATGGGCCACGACATCACCTACATACCTTGTCAAGCAATCAAGTCTCAAGTCCTCACCAACTTTGTCGCTAAATAGACCGAAGCTCAAGAACCGCCGACCCTGCCGACCTCGAACAATGGATGATGTTCTTCGACAGCTCATGCATGCTCAAGGGCTCGGGGGCTGGTGTCGTCCTCATCTCCCCGAAAGGCGACAAGTTTCGTCATATCCTACAACTACATTTCCATGCCTCCAACAATATTGCCGAGGACGAGGCTCTTCTTCATGGGCTTCTGATGGCAGTCACCATCGGGGTGAAAAGACTATACATCAAGGGTGACTCTGAGCTTGTCGTGAATCAAGTAATGAAAGAATCAAGCTGCCGAGACCCAAAGATGGAAGACTACTATCAAAAAGTTCGCAAGCTCGAAGACAAGTTCGACGGGCTCGAGCTCCACCACATTCTGCGCTATGACAACAAAGCAGCAGACTCACTCGCAAAGATGACCTCAGGAAGGGATTCGGTCCCTGACAATGTATTTTCTCGAAGTCCTCACCAAGCCAACGATCAAGCTCAAAGATTAAGCCGCTGACCTCGGGGCCAATGTAGTGGTCGGTGCTCGACCCCCAACCTCAGGGTTGGAGGTCATGGCCATCATTCCTGATTGGTCCCAAGACACCCACACCTTCCTGAGGATGGCTCCCTCCCATCCAACACAAATGAAGCCAGATGCGTCGCGCGCCTAGCCAAGGCCTACATCATGGTCGGTGACAAGCTTGACAAGAGAAGTCCAAGTGGCGTGCTCCAGTGTTGTATCCCTCAGGCGGAGGGTAAGTAGCTCCTAGAAGATATTCACTCGGGTGTATGCGGTCATCATGCTGCCCAAAGGATCTTTGTCGAAAAAGCTTTCCGTCAGGGATTCTACAGGACAATGTCAGTTTTCGACGCCTAGTGACTGGTCCGATCTTGCGGAGGATGCCAGTGCTATGCTCAACAAACACATATGCCAGCGCAAGAGCTCCAGACGATCCCAATCACCTGGCCATTCGCGTTCTAGGGGCTGAACATCCTCAGACCTTTTCAAAAAGTGCCTGGGGCCTCACTCACCTCTTCTTTGCCGTTGACAAGTTTACTAAGTGGACAGAAGCCAAGCCGGTCCTGAGTATATTGGCAGGGAGAGCCGTCAACTTTTTCTATGACATCATATGCCGGTTTGGGGTCCCCAATTCTGTCATCGCCGACAACAGTCAGTAGTATGTCAGCCAAGAATTCCAAGACTTCTGTGACAAGCATCACATCCGACTCGACTTTGGCTCCGTAGCCCATCCGAGGACTAATGGGCAGGTCGAACGCGCCAACGAAATGTTGCTCTAGGGGCTCAAGCCCCGCCTCTACGAAACCATCAAGCAAGCTACTATGCGGTGGGCTCAAGAGCTCCTGTCTGTGCTGTGGAGCCTACGTACGACTCCAAACATAACTAGGGCTTCACTCCTTTCTTCATGACATTCGGGGCCGAGGCTGTCCTCCCGACTGCCCTCTACTTCGACGCCCCAAGAAAACGAGCCAATGAGGAGGGACGGTCGAAAGAAGCGCGCCAATATGCCTTGGACCAATTGGACAAAGCTCGCGACATCTCTAGCGCGATTGTGGACCCTCGGAGCCCGGCGACCGCCGAAGGCAACTCTGACGGTTTGTGTGGCGACAGACGAACGGCGCATCTTCCGACACCCGACTATTTTCTTTGCTGCCCCCTCCTTTTCCTTCTTCATCTTTTTCTTCTTCTCCAACTCAGGAGCAGCAGAGCCGGAAGGAGCCGCTACGACCAAGGTCGGCACTGGCGCCGCCGGAGCAGAAGGAGAAGCGCCGACCTACGGCAAACGACCAAAAACTCTCAACCATCAAGGACCGGAACTTTGATCCAATGAAAACCCGGAATAAACACGAGGAAAATCAATCACCGAAGCACCGACTGAGCCACTGGCGAGGGTCGTCGGCCCGCCGGCCAGGTTGTCAGAGATGTCCCCTTCAAGTAGGCGTGACACCCACGTGAAGACCTCCGCCTCTGACAACTCCGACCCCAAAAACTCACGAACGTCATCGAGAGGGCTGGTGTAGTCGCTAAGGAGACGGCGCGGAAGTGGAGTGGTTGGACCCGGCCCTCAAAAATGCCGCCACCAGCTTGGCACTAGTTAGTCCCTCCTTGCAAAGCTCATCGATGTGCAAAAGGAGCGGCACGATCTCCTTATCCTCCTCGGGCGTTAGCTTCTCGGACCACGAGTCGCAGGACCCCATTCAGGTTGAGGTGATGCAGGCTGATTTCATAGTAGCGAAGGAGGTAGCGAAAGAAATCACAGCAGGGGAATGCGAGCCAGCGCTCGTGGAAGCCGACGAAGCTCACGAGCTGGCGCTCCGATGGCATCGGGACCTCCTCCCTCCCAGTCGACCTCCAGTTGATGACGGCCTCCGACTGAAGAAGGCCCGCCTCAACGAGGGCGCTGAGCTCCATCAAGCGGGCGCGTCTTCCTCCACGAAGAAGTCACCATCCCAGAAGTGACAACGGCAAGCCCGACAGAAGGGAAGACGGCGAGCGAAAGCGACAACCGAAGGCAGAAAGGGAACGGCGAGCGCGAGGAAGACGAAGGGCACAAAGGCGAAAATGGCAACGAGCGGCGAGAGAGTTTGAAATTTCAACCCTCTCCGTCCTTTTAAAGAGAAAAAGGGAATCATTACATCGCCCACTGCACAGCAGTAGAAGTTACAGCTTGGCATGAAACCCGAACCATCGGGTACCCACGCCACTAATCCCCCACCCACTGATAGGTGGGCCAGTGAAGCATCCTCGACGTCTCCGTCCCGCCGATGCGACGGGTGCGCCTGACACAAAATTAAAGCATGGCAGATGCCTCGAGTGCTGCGTACACAAAGCGTCCCCTCACCCCCACCGTCCCAATTGATCAAGCGGTTATCTCCTTCACCAACTCAAATCCTGGCCATCGACGGTCGGGTGATTCGAATCCTTTTCTGACCCCTGTCAAATGAACATGCGGTATCCGTTCTCCCGTTGAAAAGGGTTCCGATCCTACAAAATGGCTAACAAAAGCCTAACTCCACTGACCCGGTTGGTAGTTTGCTTGAGGACATGCTCCATAGAAAAAGGGTTCCGACCCAACGAAATAGCAAATGAAAGCTGTGTTAGCTTGTCCGACCCCGGTCGACAGTGCATCAGAGGACATGCTCCTCTGTTAGAGGGGACCAACCCCACAAATCAGCTGCCCACAAATCCAAGCCATGAAGCCGACTCACAAGAACCAAAGTTCATCAAAGGCGCTTACAAGCATCTGAACCCCGACCGACCTTACGGATCGCCCGGGGGCTCAGGGGCTACGCCCTATGGTCACGCTCGCGCGCGCCCACATGATCAATTGACGCAACTCATCTACAAATCTCATAAAACCCCCGACAGACCCTTCAGATCGCCTGAGGGGGCTCGGGAGCTACACCCACGCGGACCCACAAGAGTCAACGGCAAAAAGTCAAAGTTTAGAACCTCTGACCGACCCTATGAATTGCTTGGAGGCTTCGGCGCTATGCCCTACGGGTGCGCTACCGACAAGGCAAAGTCGAAGCACAAAGATGTCCTCGGCTCAATCCCATGCCACCTCAACAGAGTCGCAAACGGCGCGTGACTCAGGGGCTATGGTCGGGATCATATACCCCAGCTACCAACGATTTCGGCCCAATCCGCAGAATCAACTACAAAGGATGGCCCATTACCTTGCGGGCCACCAGGCATAGGCCCATCCGACCCTCAGGGGTCAGAGGCTTGTCAACCGTCTTATCTGTCTGACCCCTGGGTCGCCAATCGCGTTACCAATCCGACCCTCTGGTCAGGCAACTGCCTACAACGATAGGCCCTCGAAGGTATGGAAGATTCTTGACACTATGCAGCAGGAGCTGTCTGTTGGACGGTGAACAAAAAGCTGGCTTTGCCCCTCCAACGCTGGGCAAAGCGCAAAGATAAGGACGACAATAAGATGACCTGGCATCCAAGAGCCGTCAGAGAATAAACTTCGAGATGCTTACGGCCCCACCTGTCAGGGCGGCGCATAGTTTTGTAGGCTCTTAGCCATTGTAACCCCGGTATGATATCCTATATAAGGATGCATCGGGGATCTTAGACGAGACGAAATACACAAGATAGGCACATACAATCCCACATCACACAAATAGCCAAGAGTTCTAGATCAAGCAAGAGTCCTGCCTCATTGTAATCCTCATACTGTCAAGCAATTCGTGTACCCAATCCTGGACGTAGACCCGAACCAGGCATAACCTCTTGAGTCTTCTGTAGACTAGGCCACATCAGTGAGAAGCGAGCATGAATTTCTCTCCACTACAAAAATCCTACTGTGCGGGTGATCAAAACACCGACAGTTGACACGCTAGGTAGGGGTTCGCCTCGTGTTCATCGTTCATTTCGTTGATGGCATCGATCTTCGCCATAGTGAGAGAGTCTTCGATCTCTAACCTTCATTTTGGGAGTTTCACATTCGCCATGGCTCGAGATGGCCGATCATGGCACGTCCCCGTCTACACCATAAGACAGGCCTTCCGCTTTGGGTCTGGACTTCGTCGCCATCTAGGACGGTGAGCTACATCTTCACGTCCCACGCACCAAGCTCGCAACCCGATGTCGTCGCACCCGCTGAGCGATGGGTCATGACCCGACGCGCGAGTGCTTCATACCCTAAAATACTCTCCCTACAGGAACCGGGTCCTCTGAATTGCTTCGATCAATTCAGGGGAGCTACAGTATTCGGAAATTTCTCCCTCCCACATCTATCCGATCTAAAATCAATGGACGAGATCTGCTGCTACAGCAAAAGTGAACAAAAACAGGTGGACAGTATTTCTGCTACAATAATCTTTGAAATAATTAATACTATAATATAAATTCAAAGTATTGTTCACCCTCTCATAAGGTACTGCAGTGATCGCTACAGTACCTAGAACTTTGACCTTCGATTCAGAGGAGTTAGATCCCTGCCAGCACCCGTCGCAGGTGACGCCAGTAAGAGCTCTGTACCAGCCGCCATTTAAGGTTGCACACCACACAAATACCTGTTGGTCTCCAGCAAGGCAAGCCCCGCACAGTCACCATTCCTTACGCAGCTGGTGGTCGGGACATGAGCTTGGTCCAATAGCTGGGCATTACTAGGGATTGCTATAAGCTTTACCTGTTGGTCTCCAGCAAGGCAAGCCCCGCACAGTCGCCATTCCTTACGCAGCTGGTGGTCGGGACATGAGCTTGGTCCAATAGCTGGGCCTTACTAGGGATTGCTATAAGCTTCTGGCTATAAGCTTGTACAAAGGGATTGCTGTGCGTTGGGTGCCAGATGGACGGTCACCTGCCGTTTGATGCTCAGTAGATGAGCTCCGTCCTAAACCCTGGCACTCCGCATTCCTTGAGCACCGCAAGACCAATCGAGAAGGCCAACAACCTCTCAAGGAGCTCGAGGAGGAGAAAGCACGGGCCTCCTCCACCATCTCCATCCCCACAACTTAAAAGAAGACGAGGTCGACAACAGCGACAAGGAGAGGATGCGTTGTAGTGTATGAAAGGATGATGAGGAGCAGCAAGCCTTCACAATCACGTCAGAGAGCAGATTGGAAAAGGATGGGAGCATGCGAAAGAGAAATTTTGGGCTAGCACTACTACTAAGCGAGACTATCCTTAAAACACTATTAACAAGAAAAGCATTCTCAAAATACCACTACTAAATGGATTGATTATCACCCACCTAACATTATCCCTCTTTCCCTTCTTTTCTTTTCTTTTTCCAATATACTAAATATAAACTTCTTGTTTTACCCCTACAAATCAACTGAACAGAATTTTAACCTTTCTAATTTTACCATAGTTTTCTTAATTTCATTTTATTTATACCATAGTGTATGAGAGGAAGTTTGTATTTAGTATAATGTAAAAAGAAAAGAAAAGAAGGAAAAAGAGAGATAATGTTAAGTGGATAAGAAGTCCGTCTAGTAGTGGTATTTTGAAAATGCTTCCCTTACTAATAGTGTTTTAAGGATGACCCTCATTTAGTAGTAGTGCTATCCGAAATTTCCTAGTGAAAGGAGAATAACGAGTGGAAAGGCCCGCGCGTTGCCGCGGCACTACTGATGTTGCATAGGCATGTAAGAAGTAAATAAAAAAAATAAATTTAGAGGAAATAGATATTGGTGGGTAGTTTTTCTTAGCTGATAGGAATTCAATTAAGTGCCTTTTGGGGACAATAAGAATATCCAAGTTTATAATAAGTTACGACACAACATCCGAAGAAAGGATAATAGCATTCAAAATTAAGTTAGGGGATCAACTGAGAAGGTAGAGACTACAACAAAATTGTTAGAAAATAACACTGTACTGCATATATGCATTTCTAGAATTTACATAGTAATCTGACAGAGAAATCAGTGCACACGAAGGACTTTTGAGAAAGGGCAACAATAATTTCATTATGTTACCTTGAGTTCTCTTGAACGCGTACTTAGGGGATCAGCTGAGAAGGTAGAGACTACAACAAAATTGTTAAAAAATAACACTGTACTGCATATATGCTTTTCTAGAATTTACACAGTAATCTGACAGAGAAATCAGTGCACACAAAGGACTTTTGAGAAAGGGCAACAATAATTTCATTATGTTACCTTGAGTTCTCTTCAACGCGTACTTAGGGGATTAGCTGAGAAGGTAGAGACTACAACAAAATTGTTAAAAAAAATAACACTGTACTGCATATATGCATTTCTAGAATTTACATAGTAATCTGACAGAAATATCAGTGCACGAAGGACTTTTGAGAAAGGGCAACAATAATTTCATTATGTTACCTTGAATTCTCTTGAACGCAAACTACAATTACAGCATGGACTGGCTGTAAACTGCAGCTCTTCTCTCAAATTGTAATTCTAACTGGAAAAGAAACATAGATGTTATAGCAAGTATTTTTAATCATAAGACGGTCTGCTTCGAGAATTATGATAGGTACAAATTTAGGTGATATCTTCTAACCTCGACTATTGCAAGAGTTTTTTTCCGCTGCAGTTTTCATGTAGTTTTTTTTTTCCTTAACTGGTGGAATCTTTTCACATAATCAGACATTGACTGATCAACTGAAGCAGGAACAGCAAGGTCTTCTGTCAGTCACAAGATATCCAGAAAGCTTGTTGAATATGCGTAGTATACAGTAAATAGAAAAAAAATGCCCAATGTTCAGTTTCTGACACATATAGCTCATAATCTCCACCAACAGTATTCCTATATTCAGATAAATCAACCTCTATGCAAATATCCCATGATTTCGACTAACTATATTCCTAAACTCAAATTAACAGGCAATCACAATAAATGAAAACTAACTGCAAATAAATGTATTTAGAGAAACTCTATTCCATATAGTGACCACCTTTTCTGAAGCATTTTGACAATGAAATATGAGGACAAGTCCACAAGAGCCTCAACGATGCATCAAGCAGTATCCATACCCCAGAGCAGCACATAACAACTGGCTAAACTCCCAAATTAAAGTGCACTATTATTATTAATTATTGGTACGTACCTGACCTCTCATCCAGTCAACACAGGTATACAATCTAAATTGACTCTTCTACCATTAACTAACAAACTCAAAAGCTTTGACAGATCTAGTATTTTCTTTTCAACTTGGTCAGTTCTAGTAATGCGGAAATAGAGAATACAGAAACAGTAGAAAGCAAGGGAAATATAATACAATTATTAATTCCATTATAGGCAAGAATTGCCATACCTAAGGAAACATGAGGATGAGCGGACTGAGATAAATAAGAGAGAGAAGTGCTTTTGAGACCTGCAATGATAATTAACGCATAAGAGATAAAAGGCAAGCATAGCCTACAAATGGCACATGAGCAGCAGAAAAAACTGGCAATATGATTATATCAAAGTTAGAGGACAGTAACTATAATTATCAGAGGTAGCTACATATGATCGTACACTAAGCTATAAAGATACAAAACAAATAGGAAGCATTACTTTAATTAAGAGTTAATGTGCGTATCAACATGTGCATCCTGTAGAAGGTATAGATGGTCAAGTGTATTGTACATACACAGCAAATGTAGGACATGAGAATTTTCTAATAAATCGAGCACATAAAATGAGAAGGTGCAACATCTAAGTAATTAGCGAAGCATGCAACAGGAGAATAAAAAGTGAAAGAAGACGCTGAACAGAAGCTGACTTACCTGGAGATCAACAGGTGGGTGTGGGAGCTGCAGCAGGAGGACCCTAAGACGAAGGCTCTCCGCATCCTGGTGGACCCAATCCTCGTCGGCAACCTCGACTTCGGTGTGGCCTGGCTTTTCAACGGCGCCTAGAAGGACCCTAATGTGAAGAAGTGTTGCTGCAGATCAGTCACGAAGTCAGTTCAAACTAAATTCAAAATAGCAAAATCACAGCAGAAATGGGTACGATTTCTCACCTAAAGCCGTCGCCTCCCCTCAACGAACCGAAAAAAATGGGTAGCTCCTCCAAGAAGAGAGCCTGACCATCCATCCATTCGGAGCAATCAGACACGAACCCACTGAATCGTTGGCAAACAACAACAAAAAACAGCGAGATCTCTCACCAGCAAGAGCTCCGCCCTATCCCCAAACGGCGGGGGGGGGGGGGGGGGGGGG